>FLSR01000215.1:300107-339505 GCA_900092035.1 Leuciscus waleckii
ACTGTCATTTAGTTTTTTTAGTCTCTCAACATTAAAATTCTTTTTACTAGGATTTGTCATCACTGGCCGTCCTCTGTTCCAGTGTCTGATCTGTGTTGAGCGTTACCTGGCAGTGGTTCATCCTGTAACCTTTCTGAAGTACAAACCTCTCAGATATAGAGTGATCTGCTGCACTGCAGCCTGGATAACTATTCTTGGCTCCTGTTTTCTGTGTCTGTTATTTTCTGACAACTTAGAACTTACATTGTTATTGTCTGCGCAGTTCTTCATCTTCTTCTCCATCCAGTTGTTTTGTGTTGTGGCTGTTCTCAGAGCTCTGAAGCAGTCAGGACCAGGAGAGAAAGGGAGAGAGAAGGAAAACTGCATGAAGAGAAGAGCATTTTATCTCATTCTAATAACTACTGTGAGCATGACTATTATGCATGTCCCATATGTAGTCATAGTAGTTGTTACCATTCTGAAGAAACAGATTACTAAGGCACTTTGGTCCATTGGTTTGACTTGTTACGTGCTAGCTGGTTTTGTTCAGCCTGTTCTTTATCTGCACCGGGCTGTAAAACTCCCTCTTTCTTCGAAATAATAGAGTGTTTGATTCTACCAGAATAGACAAGTTAAAGCAGCTTAATGATGCCTCCAAATATTTTTAGTTGTGTCCAAGAATTAACACAGCTTTTGTGTTTTAAATGTAACGTGTGTAATACATTGTGATTCCTCTGTAAACACTTTAGTCTCACATTAAGTTGTTTTTAAATATACAGTAAATTTTTTGTGGAACATAAGCTATGTGTCCAATATTTTCAACATGGATTTTTTTTTTTTTTTTTTTTAAACAGCAGGGGGTTTGGGGTTTTAGGGTTGTAAACAGCAGTGGTGTTGGAGTATTAGGGATTGATTGGGGATGGTATAAAAATGATTTTGAACAAGTATTTAGTTAAAACAAAAGCATTTGGTTGCAACAACTGATGTCCATGTTTTAGGGCCGTTACATAGTCATCGCATCGGTACGCATACGCGTCCGCAAGGATACCCATCGCTACGCTTCGGCCGCCATTATGCGTCGATGCGTAGCCTAGTTTTTGATACGCGACGCGCCGATGCACGCAATTCTGTGCGTTGTCGGTGGGGGGGATTGCAAGTATTGTACATTTTGGTTGGGTGACAGTAGGTTACAGTTTGACAACCCAGCCAACACGTTTATGTAGGGCCCATATGGGTTAAAAATGGGCGACAGGGGTACAGAGTGGGCATGGGCTCAAAATGGGCTTCTTATCTGGGGCCCACTTGGGTCAACTAAGTAGGTCCAACATGGGCAAACCCAGATGGGCTCCCTATGTGGGACCTAGTCAGTTCACTAATGGGAAATGAGTACATACCCAGCCAGCACATGACCGACCTTCAACGTTGAAATATAGTTGAAATAATGTCAGTTTGTTGTTGAAAAAGATTAACAAAAACCCTTCCTGCTCAGCTACTGTTCGGACGCTCTTGCTTACTGCTCCGCGCTTTGCTCTATCGCTTTTATATTTTATCCTCTATACTTTTATAATTTTAGCTCCTTTTATCACCTAACTTTAACTTCAAATCAGCACAGTGCTCAAACGACAAAGTTTGGATTACTACAAAAACGGAGAATTCTTCTACCCGACCAGCTTACATTCCGGGGAAAGGAAAACACAACTGCCTACAAGGTTAAGAGAGAAAATGCCTCTTCTGGAATCTACTTGCTGCACTAACTGCCACAGACTTTTACAAAGGATTGCAGTTCATGAAACAAAGTTATTTACGGGACCACCAAACCAGACGGAACACAAAACAGAGGTTCGTCAGGGACACCCTCAGCATATAGCCGGTGAGTCCCATAAAACTAGTGCTCCTCGACAGGTAGAAAAACAAGCCGATCGACTTACAAATCGATGGCACAAACAGGGAGCGAGACCAAAAGGCACTCGAGACATCAGATTGTCACGAGCCCCACATATTACCGCAGTAGCATCCTCCACCCCAGATACAGCAATGTCAAGGACTGCAAACGCTGGTCTCCAACCAACACCGATACATCCTGAGAACAGATTTATCAATATGGGCCAACATTTCTAAATAATGCTTTCAGCACCTTGTTGAATCAATGCAACGTAGAATTAAGTCTGTTCTGAAGGCGAAAGGGGGTCAAACACAGTATTAGTATGGTGTTCCTAATAATCCTTTAGGTGAGTGTACATCAGGATCAGACTATACAGGTCGATTAAAAAATGTAGCTTTTCGTAATAAAGTGCCTGCATTCTTGTTAATATTTGACCTTGCCTTTACTGGCTTGCACGTATAGGATTTGGTGCCTGACTGAAGTTTCCTGCTCTTGGGACGACTACAATAACTCAACCTCATAAATGAACTTGAGTAAATTTGAGCTTGAGCTACCTATTATGTATTTACGTTACTCTTTTTCTTGCCTTCATTGTTTCATGTTCTTTTTTCTCTTATTTTAATTACTACATCAAGTGACTTTACTCTTTCTAATGACCTCTTCATTTGATTGCGTGTGTCTCATCGCTCAATAAGAAGGATGATGGTATTTGGGTCAGCAGCACAACCCTGTGCTTATTGCAATCATGTATCATGATGCCTTGATTTAATGCCCTTGTTATGGTTAATAAATGGTGTGTTAAGAGATCAACCACATTTTGTTTTGATTTTATGTGTTGCTTACGAGATTCTACCACAATAATATATCAGTGCAGAAAATTAGTTTATACAATCATGCAGCAATATCCATGAAAAACACTGTAAAAATAGTTTAAATATTTGTAGACTTTGTAATCAAAATGTATGCCTGCACAAAAGTAATAAGCACTATATTTCTCCCAAAAAATAAAGGGCTGCTTTTTTATTGTTTTTCTCTTCTTTTCTGCACTTCACTTCTGCTCCAGCTTGTGTGCTATTTATCTTAAACTTAAAGTCAGCATTGTGTGGTGCAAATATTGTAAGTCTTATGATAAGATGACAATGCTGCTAAAGTCACTTTGGATAAAAGCAGCTGCTAAATGAAAAAAAAAAAAGAAGTAGTTTACTTACTGCTAAGTGCTTCAAACAAAACTCTTTCAAAAGACTTGATGGCACTAACCTTGCAAAATTTGGCAGCTTTGTTCGTCCTCAGTGCTCACTGTATCATCCTGTTACCATCTTAGCAAACTTTGTTCCCAGCTGGCAATCAGATTGGAACCGGTGATTTCAGCCAGTGCTTGATGTTTTTGTGTGAAAATGTGCATCAAACTGTCAGTGTGCGGTCGGACCTGCATGCTGCCATCTATGCTCATATGCCCTCAGTTTGGACAAGGATTTTAAGCCAAGTGTGAACCAATGACCTGAGTCATAAATGCCATGTGACTAATCACAGGAAAATGACATCAGGACAAAGCTGATTGGCTGATGGCATCAAGTTCCAAAACCAAATCCAAAAAGTATCATGAGCTGTGACATCAAAGACAGCAGGCCAGGAAAAATCTAAAACTAAAATCTAAAAAAACCTATAATATGCCTATAATATGATATTAAATATTATAATATAAAATCCATCCACGTTATTATCATTAACTAAAACTAAATATTGAACTATTAAAAATTATTTTCAGTAACTGAAATAAAATTGTCACGTTTTGTTGTTTTTTCCGTTTCATTTTCAAGGACTTTTAGTTTGTCTTCATTATTTCCTTTGATTCTTTTGTTGTTATGGTTGCTGAGGATGTTTTTATTCATTACTGTGGTTATTCATTGGTTCATTGATTATCTCACACCTGTTTCATATTCAGTTCATTATCTTGTGTATTGCCCTCAGTTCCTTCTGTTCTATGTCTAGTGTTGTTTGTGTTCACGGACAAATCATTTAATTTTTTTATTTAATACATTTTTAGGCTGCAAAAGATCCACTACAATAAAAGATAAATATTAGATGAAAAACTCATCATCATCTTTTAAAAAATTCCCTGAAAATGAGAAATGATGCCTTGGCAACTAACTGAGTTCAAATAAGTAGTTCAGTAGTTCACCTGCCCATTTAGCCTTAAAGGGTTAGTTCACCCAAAAATTTAAATTCTGTCAGTAATTACTCACCCTCATGTTGTTCCAACCCCGTAAGACTTTCGTTCATCTTTGGAAGACAACTTAAGATATTTTGATGAAATCTGAGAGCTGGCTCACTCCATCATAGGCTGTAGGTAAACGATATCTGTCAGCCCAGAAAAGTTAGTAAAGACATCGTTAAAATAGTCCAAGTGACTACAGTTGCTCAACCTTAAGTTTATCAAGTGACATTTTTGTGTGCAAACCCCCCCAACAATAACAACTTTATTCAACTATTCATTTTCTTCTGTGTGGGCCTCTGAGTGAGTTCACGTAGTGTAACAGCGCAGCGCTTCTGGGTTGTACGTCAGAACGTAGGCTCACTGTTGGCCAGCATCACACGCATCACACACATGACCAGCGCTGGCCAATAGTGAGCCTACGTTCTGACGTAAAACCCAGAAGCGCTGCGCTGTTATACTACGTCAACAGCTTAGGAGAATGACATGGAAGAGAAGAGATGGTTGAATAAAGTAATTATTTTTGTTTGTTTTTGCGCACAAACAGCGTGCTCGTCGCTTTATAAACTTAAGGTTGAGCAACTGTAGTCACTTGGACTATTTTAATGATGTCTTTACAACCTTTTCTAGGCTGGCAGATATCAATTACCGGTACCTAGCAGCCTATGAAGAAGTGAGCCAGCTCTCAGATTTCATCCAAAAATATCTTAATTTGTGTTCCGAAGATGAACGAAAGTCTTACAGGGTTGGAACAACATGAGGGTGAGTAATTTTCATTCTTTAAAGGTTAATAGTAAACTAACTTGGCTTGCTGTCCTTGGAGGAGGCTTGAACCCGAGGCTCGGCTTGAGCTCCGAGTTAAACCTAATGGAATTGCGCATAAGAGGATAGAGATAATTTACTGGAGGAGAAAGGGAGGAGCAGGTGCAGGAAGAAATTGTCAATGAGATGACGTGGTGTCTGCTGTTTATATAGTATGCTCGAAATGATGATTGACAGGACTGAATGTTTAGGCTCTTCCCGAACCTACGTTTTGAACTTTATTAAAAAATTCAAATGAAAGCTAAATAAAAAAATGACAAAAGTTTATAAAAAATTACTAAAACTTAAACTACAATTGAACTCAAAACTGAAAATATAAAAATAAAAGCTAATTCAAAATATATAGCACTGCAAAATACAATGTATACTGTACAGGACAAAAAATTATAATAATAACAAGTTAAAGTTCTCAAAATAAATAAAGTTCTACATATGTCAATGGGGCCTGGATTAATATTAGCATGATTTCCAAACATGAAAGGACACAGAGAAACCATCACCCATGACTCCCGGGAACAAAGGGTTTAAACATCGTCATTTTTTTCGGATGCACTTATTTTCTGAATGGAAAAGCTTTGTTTAGTAACATTTATTCAGACATTGTTCCTTCTTGCTGCTTTATTTGAAGCATTTTCAGATGACTGAGGTGTTAAAGGCAACCATCACAGATAAACCCTTTTTGTAAATGATGTTTATTTTATTTTATCTTCTTTTGCTGCAGGTACTCATTTCCTGTGTTGTTTGTTTTTCACTCAATTCCTCAGTAGCCACGCTGATTCATCTCACAGCATGACATCATCCAGAAATCTGGAACATCTTGTCTTTTGCAACACAAAACACTATGGAAATGCTTTTCGATTTGAAAAAGTCCTCCTGAGCGCATCCATTTGACATCAAATACATTACCATTCACCAGTAATTATTTGTTAGCTTAAACAGGATGCATGGTGTCACAGTTGAATGGGGATGAATGGGGATGAAGAGGGAGGGTCGAGCTAGACTCCATTTTGTTTGACAATACTTCGAACGTCAACACGTCACCCAACATCATTGTCAGTTCTCGTATGTGTTTGGTTGTGTCTGCATTAGCTGTCTGTATTACCTTGTGGAATATTATTAAATGATTTGGAAACCTTTCATCTTCGTCTTTGTGCCCTCATCAACAGAGCAGCCGTTACACATGGCACACGTGATTATTTTTCATTGTGGCCTTTATCAGTGAACTTTGGACAATTACACTTAACATGACAACCAACGAGTACATTTTCATGAGTTCACATCTACATATAATTAGTACAATAAGTTTATGCGTATTTGGCGTGCTGTCCAGGGGGAGGGCTCCGAGCTCGGAGTTAGGCCCGAACCCAGAGTACTCCCCCAGTTGGTAAGTGTAGATGGAACTGGAAGTGAAGAGATGGGGTGGAGGAGGGATGCTGACAAACTTTCAATGAACAGAGATAGGTCTGCTGTGAATTTATACTCTGTCATTGAGTTGATTACTGATTAATCTCCAGCTGTGCATAATTTGGTTAATTATCTGAACCTGCTCCTCCCGAACTTTGTTAATAAAACATCATTTAGTGAGTACATTTTATTTAATCTGTCCCTTTTTTGATGGTATCTTAGGCTATATTGATATCTTACCTTATAAACTTCATTCTCTATACTGTTACATAGTGTTTACATAGTGTATAAGTGTGCAATGGAGGCCATAGCAAATAGCTGTGCAGGCAAACTTCACTCTCCTGGCTGTGACATTAGAGGCTGTGGTATTTAGCGTCCTTGTTAGCACGCTCACCTTCCATTTCAGAGACGCTGGTCCAAATCCTGCTCATAGCCGGTCGGTTACAAATGCATAGGGCCCTATTTTAATGATCTAAGCGCATGGTCACTTAGGGCGTGTCCGAATCCACTTTTGCTAGTTTAACGACGTGAAAAATGGTCAGTGCGCATGGTCTAAAAGGGTTGTCCCTATTCTCTCATTGAGTAATGAGTGTGTTTTGGGCGTAACGTGAAATAAACCAACCAGAGTCTCATCTCCCATTCCCTTTAAAAGCCAGTTGCGCTCGCGCCATGGCGGATTGCTATTTACATGACGGAATTTGCAAGCGGAAAGACTGAATGGAAGCTGCTTTGAAACAATCTACGTTGTTAAAAGCGCTATATAAATGAAGATGACTTGACTTGACTTGACTTAAACAAATAAATATTGTGTTAATTCCAATATAATGGTACCACTATAAGATTAGACCACTTAAATTGTTTTGCCTAGAGACTCAAAGGTAAGAGGTCAAAGGTCGAGATGCAGAAGACAGGATCAATCCATCTGAACCATTTTTTTATTTTTTATTATTATTATTATTTGTATAGAGAACTGTATATAAGAATTAGTGATTTCTTTGTTCTCCTCCAATGTAATATTATCCCAGACAGCAACATAGTGTCTGCCCAGATCCTGGCCACATCCACATGTACCAGATGTGGCCCGGATCTGGGCCGACGCTATGTGGTTGTCTGGGACATCTGTTTTTATGAAATTTAGTTTTTAGCATTTCTATAAACTGTGTAGATTACATTTGACAAAGCAGCAGGAGAAACTTTAGGATTTACATTTAGAGTCATGCATTTGACAGCGACTTACAGTACTTTGCATTGATGATATGCATAAAATAATACAAAGTTCTGTCATGAAACATGAAACTAGATCCTTACCATCTGCTTGCAATCACATCGTTCTCTATAGAGATTGGTTCCTGCGGTATCAGCAGTCAATGAACTTGCTGCTCAACTTTCCTGAACTTGCTCTGCAGCAGCAGAAGCAAAATCAACAGCAGCAGCGAATACCAGATCTATTCCGCCAATACCAAAACATATTGACATTGTCATATCCATTAACATGCTAAAAACTCCAAGTGCTGTCATGACAGAAAATCAGTTCACACATTTCCTGAGAATTTATTGTATTTTCAAGGTATCATAGTTTGTCAAATCTGTGATCTGCTCTTTCACTCAATTGCATTTTTCATTCCAGTTAAATAATAAAAATACAATACAAACATGTCCATTTTTTGTATGTCCAAACATGTCCAATTTCATGTCCAATATGTTACTCTAACATGTAAAATGACAGTACATCAAGGTTCAAAAGTGACTCTCATAATGCAAGTAAAAACTTTCTTTGAATTGTTTAATTGCATTTTTTATGCATACTGACAAAACAGTATAAACCTTGACTGTTTGGACCTTTCTGGAAAGGATATTTAGAGGCAGAACTCTTGGAGCTTTAATTGAATACCCCTGATCTACAGAAGGCTGCACGAGCTCCTGAGGAGCAGATCTTACTGCATCTCATTACACCTGTAAGGTCAAAGGCCAGAAACATTAGCGGTGTTATAGAGGCTTCTTTCATTTATCTGCCATATCCACTTTATGTTTAAATGAGAATTTGGCCAAGTTAATTAGGTGAATAAGCTGAATTATTATATATATATCCATTATTCATATCATAACCAAGAAAAGCCTGTGCTATCAGTGGGCAAATTAATCATCCAATGCAATGGCACAGATACCAGTTGATTATTTTTAACGAATCTGTCAAAAAGACTTAGAAATCAGTCATAAGTTATCCACTTATATAATGACTCAACCACTGAATAATTAGAGTGATTTTTGATTTGTTGATTTGCATGTCATTGTGTATCCAAACTGAAATTAACGGTTAGTTTACTGATCAAATAAATTACAGATTTACTGTAATGTGCATTTAAAGTCACCATTAAATCAAGGCTGATCCCATTTATTTTCTTAATAAACATTTATTTTCTTAATACTGTTCATGATTAATTGTGTATGTTATTCAAAACAATAATAAAATTGATAGTCTTTGTAATCCTTTATCAAAATGCTATAGCTTGCTTCACTTTTGAAATGTAAAAAAAGAAAAGAAAAAAAAAAGCACAAAACATTGCTAAAAGATTCGTTTATATAATTGGAACCAGATTCATTACATTTCTTAACTCCTGTCATCCCTATCACAATCTCCAACCCGCTTCACCTTAAATCTGCCATTTTGTTCCTTTCCAAACTTTTAAAAATAAACAATCATAATTGGGCTGCTGGAAATAAGGACAATTGCTTTAGTTGGAAACGTTTTTGCTCATAATTGAACAGCATGTCAGAGTTGTACAGTCACTTTGTACTTGGTCAAGACCTTTCCAGCAAGAACCAGCAGCAGCAGCAGCAGCAACGATGTAATGAATTTGAGAGCCGGGCTGTGTCTGACACGGTCAGTGCTTTAGCATGTGATGAATCTGTCCAGCAGTGATAAGGATTTATATACTGTAATATGCCAGTCCCAGAGATACGCTTCAGTGGGATTGTAAATGGATATATTGATATGACTAAAGTCTGGCTTAGTGGGAAACAATGAACAGAGAAGGGTGGCATAACCTTGCGAACTACTGAACCCTCTTTTACAGAGTCAGAATAGCTTGAATCTCACAAAACGTGTGTGTGTGTGTGTGTGCGTGCGTGTGTATATATATATATATATTCACACATTTCCTGAGAATCAAATCCATTATTTAAAATGCATTGCATTTTCTTTTATTTCTTTCTTTTGATTTTGGGGTGAAATATCAACTGGATGTGTTCTTCTCAGGTTTTATGAGACCTCATTATTTCATATTTAGTTAGATTTGGAAGAGATTCTTAAGTTCCGTTTATCATATATTTTGTTTATTATTGTCATATTTGTGTGTGAGCTGTTGGCCAATTAAAACCATGTAACTGATGCTGTCATTTTAGGGCTATGATCTTAAAATGGTATTTTGTCTTTTTATATCCAGGAACTACTGAAATATTTATGAAAGCAGTTGTTCACAGGTTAGATTTTATTCAAAAGCAGGAATATATCACTGAATAAAAGCTGGATCATGTTGAACAAGGGACCAAAGCGAAAGCGCTTGTTTTTCGGCTCTTTGTCATGTGGCATTAGTTTCTTCGATACACAGATTCAGTCTGCTAGATTGCTTGCGTCTCCGTTTCGCAGCTGCTGATTCTGACAAGATGCTTTTGTTATGCTTGAGAAAACAGCCTCTGCTTAGCTGTGCATTCTCGTCTGCTATCAGACAGAAAAAAATACAACGCAGGCATCCAATCTGCTGGATTGTCCAGTGCTGAAACATCAATTTACACTTGTGTTACTTTGATCTGCACATTTTTTTTTTTAAGATTTGCCTTGCCTTACCAGATTTCTTTGAAACCAGGGCTTAACCCTCTGGGGTCTGGGCTGTGAAGCCAAAGATGAAAATGTTCTCATCATTTACAAATGCACCCTTATGTTTTCTTGCTTCTGTGGAACAGAAATGTTGAATTTTTGAAGAATTTTCCCATCGTTCTTTTCCAAATAATGAAATAGAAAGGGGACTGTGTCTGTCAAGCACAATAAAGCCAACATAAAAGCAACAATATATATGAAACTATACATTATGGGATTGCCGACGGATACATGTACATGCAATGCACCTTTGCATTTATGATGCCTTAAAATGATGAGTGTTTGACAAAGTATTTTATTTACATTTGTGTTAATGGCCTTGACATCTAGAAAGCTGAACTTGAAATCAAGTATCACCCATAACTAATAAACAGAACTTACAGAACTTGCTGTACTTTGCACTTTCAGGAAAACCATGGCAATCAATGTCCTTAAAATTCTCTAAAATATCTTTCATATGTGTCCCTCATTACAGAGTCCCTCTGAAAAGTGTTTTCTAGTCTCAGTGGGTTCTGGCACTCTAGTTAAGATCTGCTCTTGATAATGTCCCCAGTGCCAGGTCAGTGCCAGCTACACACACAAGCCTGTGCCAAATTCCTTATAAGCTCCATCAGCAGGCCACAATACAGCATGGGGTAGATATCACGCTGAGAGAACCTGAGAGCAGCTGCAGTAGTCATACTCATACTACTTAAAGTTAACATGACATCAAATCTGTCCCAATTTACTTTTTTATTATGTCCTCATTTTATTGCGAATGATTCATCAAAATTGACTATTCTTATTTTTAATGGAATATTGCAATGTTCATTATAAATGATTTATCAATGCACATCAGTAGTTTTATTTATTTTTGTCATGTGCCCTCATAATTTTTTATCAAAATAACTTCCCCTCCCACTTGCAGTGACATATATTCTCTGATGATGCTGGCGTGAGGTCTGGACAACCTGTCACTCAAATGAGATCCACTAATAGCAAAACACAACCACCCAACCATCCAATCAGTTCCATTGGTTAAAATCAAGCCCCACCCTACTTATTTCTTGATTTCTTGTTTGAGAAGCCGTTTCACTTGGACATATGTCACAGTAGGGAAGACAAGACTATCGCAACTTCAGTTTCATGCAGACTTTAATAAACTTTCATTAAATGTAACTTGCACGGCTTCTGAAACAACTTTACTTTACATTATTTTAGGTTACAGTTATATGTAATGCACCTTTTTAAAACCCTGACAAAAACATTTAAATAACTAAGGACGGATTTGATTTACAACGTAATGTTATCTAACATGCACTACATATTCAAATAAAGCTTTGAACAAAAGGTTTAATAACATAATAAACCTAATATCACCTGGTTAAAACCAGCTCACCTGGTTTTGCAACAGAGCCTACGAATGCAAGTTTGATCCCAATGAGTTTTTGAGAAGCTTTTCACACCTAGAAATTTCGAGATTTCTGTTGCCTCAACATTCCTGGGAAAATACCATCATTATACTTTCCATATTTGGATACCTGTCATAGTCTCGTTTCAGAGAGCATATCCAGAGGAATAGAGATATACAGTATAAATATGAAAAATTATAATAAAACATAAAAAGAAATAGATCGATGCACATTCAACAGTTGAACAGTAAGAGATTTATTAGAATATGACTCCAGTTACACTTGATTCACACAATATGTTTTAAACCTGAAAATATTTACAAGGTTCTACAGCGTGCTACTACACACAGTTCCTGTGTTGAAGGCAAGCTCACCGGACATTCAGCCAATCAAAGAAAAGATCACATTCAAATGCCCTAATTACTGATCAGGTCAATTAAAGGAATAGTTCACCCAAAAGTGACAGTTCAAGTCATTATTTACTCCCATCATGCTGTTATTTTTTTCCTGCAACACAAAACGTCTTGGTTACTGATGTTACTGATGTTACCCTTGTTACGGAGACATTATGTTGAAGACTGACAAATGGGGTCTCACTTGGGATCCCCAATCACCTCTGAGTTTAAAAATAAATGGCCAATGGAGTTGGCGAGTGTAATTTGCATGCTGAGCCACTCCCGCATACATACAGGAATATAAGATGGCGGCATGCATCCACTCATTCAAGTTTATACTGAGGAGCCGAGAGGGGGTCCCGGTCATTCAGCGTAGGTTCAGGGATGTGGCAGGAGAGACATAGCGTCTCTGTTCCCTCAATCAGGGAACAAGGGTTACATCGACAATGAAACTGCACAGTGGAACAATACACATATTGAATTACCAAGGGGAATCACAACATATGGGGCATCTAGCATCAAGTGCTGACAAGGCATGCATCTCGAGAACCGGGCCTGGCGTTGGACGCCTCCGCCATATCTGACTGCCGAAGGATGCACGGAGGAAACTCAACCCAGGGCTTACCAAGTGGGGAACTCACCCGGAGAGCAAAGAAGGTGCTCGAAAAGCTGCTCAGAGCTTCTGAAGCTCTGCGTGCGGTCCATGTAAATACGCAGGGTGTGGACGGGACACAGCGACGCAAGGGCTGGGTCTGCCTCCTCTGGGGGCAGCACTTGCAAGTTCACCACCTGGTCCCGGAAGGGAGTGGTGGGAACTTTGGGCACGTATCCGGGCCGTGGTCTCAGGATCACATGAGAAGAGGCCGGCTGAACTCAAGGCACAACTTGCTGACCGAAAATGCCTGCAGGCACCCCACCCTCTTGATGGAAGTGAGCACGTTCAGGTGCGTTGTCTTTAGGGACAGGATCTTAAGCTCAACTGACTCCAGCAGCACAAAGGGAGCTATCTGCAGTCCAGAGAGGACCACAGAGAGATCCCAAAAGGGGATGAGGTGTGGTTTGGGAGGATTTAACCTTCTGGCACCTCTCAGGAACCTGATGACCCGGTCGACTTTCCTATTGACTCACCGTCAACTACAACTTGATGTGCCACAGTGGCAGCAACATACCGAAAGCCATTCAGGAATCTCCGGAGGTCTTCCTGGTGGGAAGAGCACCACTCAGCGAACAGTCTCCACTTCAGAGCAAAAGCTTGGAGCCTGGAAGAGGGCGCTCTGGCTTGAGGGATATTGTCTACCAACGCTGGTGGTAGGCCACTTAAATCCAGGGGCTGTCACGAGGGACGTCAGGTCCGAAAACCAGGACTGGATTGGCCAGAAAGGCACAACCATCAAGACCTGCTCCCCGTCCTCCCTGAACTTGTACAGTGTCTGAGTATTTGCATAGGCCCTAGGGTCAGTTGTGTGCCAGCATATCTGTGCTTTCAACTATCTGGGCAGTGTCTGTCAAAGGGTACACCGGTATTGGAACAGATTGGTAACAGATCGGTGTGATGGTCACATCGAGTGTGCCGCGGCGCCATGCCCATCTTGGGACTCGGCTGTGTAGCCAGTGCTGCAGCGGTCTCAAATGCACCAATCCAAGCGGTGTGACTGCAACTGCGGATGCAATATGTCCCAGAAGGCTCTGAATCTGTTTCAGTGGAACCGTTGTTTTCCCCCTGAATGTATTCAGGCAGTTCAGCGCTGACTGTGTGCGCATGTTGGTGAGACGCAATGTCATATTGACTGAGTCCAACTCCATACCGAGAAAAGAGATGCTCTCCACAGGGGAGAGTTTGCTCTTTTCCTAGTTGACCCAAAGCCACAGATGGCTGAGGTGTCTGAGCACAGGTCTCTGTGTTGGCACAACAGATCTCGAAAGTGAGCTAGAATGAGCCAATTGTCTAGATAGTTTGGAATCCGAATACCCACTTCCCTTAGTGCAGAGCATACCGTAACTCACTGCCAAAACACGATTTGGCCCAGGGATTGAGAAAACTGCTCTTTAATTGATTATGTGACTACCAGAAAACAAGGCGTAACAGAAAAATCTATTTTTTTAAAGGAAACAAAAGATTCGCCACCCAGCCATCTCCGGCGGAAAGGAGCACCTCCTGATGCAGAGAAGCTCCCCTAATCTCTGGGCCGTTTCATTAGACGTTTGGTTTGGCGGCCTGAGGGACGGGCTGCGTCGCCTTCCTGTGGGAAGCTCAACGTTGCAGCTGAGGTGTTGCTTCTGGCCGCGCCGGAGCAGGTGTAGAAGCCATAGGGGACACCCTCGGTGACGAGGAGACTTGGGGCCAGCACGCGGTGGCATCATACCAGGGCCATGATACCTTAGCAGCCAGGGTTGTCGTTGTCTTACAGGCCTTGGACGTGGACCCCAATTGCACGCAGCAGCTCTGAATCCGACTCGGCATGAGAAATCACCCCCTGAAGGTGGAAGCTCAGCCTCATCTTCCTCTCCAGAGGACAATAGCCCGCACTCCGAGGCAGACTCTTTTAGGGAAACTGCTCTTTATGCTGATGTGCCCAGGGCAATCGCTACACTTATCAGTGCAAACCGCTGACGAAACACCGCTGAATAAGCCATAGACCACCAGCAAGAATGCTTCCTTGTAGTAGAGGTGACAGGAAGAGAAATCATTCAGTAGAACAGCTACTCGGCTCCGAAGCAAAAATCGGAATAAGAGGATGTGTGCCACCATCTTATATACCCGTATGTATGGGGGAGTGGCTTGGCATGCAAATTCCATTCGCTAATTCCATTGGCCGTTTTTCTAAAACTAAGAGGCTCCCAAGTGAGACCCCATTTGTCAGTCTTCAACATAACGTCGGACGTGACTGACAGATATGGATGAAGAGATTTTGTGCTGATAATGTGTGATTCAGTGATTTTCAGTTCTCCCTACACAATGCTGTCATATCACTTCAGAATTTCAATATCAGCATATGGGTTTGGATTTATATGAGGTGAGTAAATAAATGACAGGAGCATCATTATTTTGTGAATTACCCATATAAGTCTCTGAGTATAACATTGCAAAACTACAGTGGTACTAGGGATATGAATGTGTATATTTCAAAATGTATTCATTGTCAAAAACAATGCGTTGCAGAACTCCCAAGAACAATTGTAAGATTAAAAGTAGTTGTTGTAAATTCTCACTTTTAGAATGTATCATTCTATTAATGTCGTTCTTATGTGCAAATAAAATTTTTCTTAAAGATGAAGTGTGTAATTTCTATGGCACTAGTGGTACCAAACAGGTTTCCCAAACACTCCTACAACCCCTTGTGCACTCTTCAGTGCTGTCCATCTACAAATTGTTTACTTTTGGTTCTCCTTAAAGGGATACTTCACCCTTTTTTCATATTAAACTATGTTATTCGCTTAACTAAGACGAGTTGATACATACCTCTCTCGTCTCAGTGCGTGCACTAAATCGCTCTGTCTTGCGGCGAAACTTTGTTAGCACTTAGCTTAGCCCAGTTAATTCATTAGGGACCAAACAGAGATGAAGCTAGAAGCGACCAAACACCTCCACGTTTTCCCTATTTAAATACAGTTACACGAGTAGTTACACGACCAAGTATGGTGACACAAAATAAAAAGTGGCGCTTTTCTAAGCGGGTAAAAAGGATAACTATAATGTATGGCGGATTCGGCGTAGTAAATGGACTTCGACTCGGTGCAGTAAAAAGTCACGCCTGAAAAATCCTCTCCCCCTCTTCCTCTCCCTCTCTCTTCTGTCATTAGAACCAACGTGACTTTTTAATGCGCCGAGTCGAAGTGCTCCCAAGTGCTATTCCGCCATACATTATAGTTATCCTTTTTACCCGCTTAGAAAAGCGCCACGTTTTATTTTGTGTCACCATACTTGGTCATGTAATACTCGTGTAACTGTATTTAAATAGGGAAAACGTGGAGGTGTTTGGTCACTTCTAACATCATCTCTGTTTGGTCCCTAATGAATGAACTGGGCTAAGCTAAGTGCTATCAAAGTGTCGCCGCGCGCCAGAGCGATTGAGTGCACGCACTGAGACAAGAGAGGTATGTATCAACTCGTCTTAGTTAAGGGAATAACATAGTTTAATATGAAAAAACTGTGAAGTATCCCTTTAATACAGGTAAAAGTATAGTAACATTGAAAAAAAATGACACACTCCACCTTTAAATTTCATGGAACATTTTTGCTGTGATACAACAGACTATAAAGACAGACCATTTATTTTTGTAAGCGTAAGAAATGCACCGTTATGCTATCAGCATACAGAGGTCATAGAGAACTGAAGTGATGTATTTTTGTGTGCCAACCCGGAAGTTTGCATCTTACACATGTTGTTCAAGAAAATCTTCACAAATGAACACAAATTTTAGGAATTTAGAAGCCTAAATACAATCGGCAGAAGTAAAAAGCTTAACGTAGGCCATAAACAAACTACACCACAGTCGCAAGACTTTAACATTACCACCATTAAGCTTCCAACAACTCTTCCAATCTTAAAAATTGGAAAGTTGGAAAGTTTGAGTTAGAAGAGTTTGCAAGAGTGTGATTATAAATGAGGCAGTAAAAGTGGTCTAGTGAGTAGATGAGATTACCTGTTTGCCGTGATGATGTTTAATCACCCCGACAACCTCTATACTCCCATACCTCTTACTATTAACCACCCTTTTCAAGACGCAAAAAAAGCTTTAAAAAGCACAAGTGGGGTAATAGATATGTATTTTATGTCATAGAATAAAATGTGAAAATATCTTGAGCTTGTGTTAACCACAAACCTTATTTCAGGCCTTTAAAACCCATTAAAAAACCTATTGACTAAAGGACGATGGAACTTGAAGTGCAAAAATTGCAAACTCATTTTCGGGTTTTAGGATTCATTCCTGCAGCACTCTATCCCTATGACATTCCAGATTTGTGATAAAAGAAAAACCTGCACATATCAGTTAGAACAATATTTTTCTGTTTTTGCTCAGGATTTGTTCCAAACCCTAGTGAGCTGATTACACAGACATTTACAGATGCACTAGAACAGTCACTAAGTTTCTATTTCAGTTAGGATGCTGCCTTAGAAGGTAGCTGCCTATGTAGGCGGTAGACAAGCAAGGCAGCTCATTAGTTTTGGAACAGCACCTAAGTGTAATAGCTGAATATTGTTTCTGACTAGTAGGCGGTTTTCACTCATGGTCCTGCAACTTGACTTCTCAGATATATCACCCCCACGAGTGTACAAAGTGTCAAAAGTGAACATCATTAAGGGAAGTTCACAGTTTTCGTTGTCAGGTCCAAACATTCGACTTTTAGATAAAAACTGAGCTAGTTGAAAGTGATTTGGCAATTCAAGTATATTACGATTAGTTAAGATATGACATATACTGTATCAAATAGAAAGCAGCAATGTGATATTGTTGATTTTGAAGTGCTGTATTGGCACAATAATACAGAACAAATCCAAAGGAAATAAAGTCACGTGTCACTGTTCAAACAATATGAATAACATCATTAATAGAGTCATTTTACTGTTCTCACATACAATCAAAGCCCCTCACATTAAGGAATAATTCTCAAATTTTTTTTTTATTCTGTCACTATTTGAAAGAATTGTAAGCAAAAAAAAAAAGAAAAAAAATCCATGAAATATTGGTAGTCTGGACACTAGATGAATATTTGAGCTTGTTAGTGCTTATTCCATGAAAATGTTGCATTAACAATATAATTCACACGTCATATGGACTACTTTTATTGTGTTTTTGGAGAACACGGTCATTGAATGGAAAAGAGCACAAAATTTCTCACAAAAAAATAATACAAATAAATTCCCAGAGAGGCACACATTTGAGTACAACATAAAGGTGGGTATATATAATGATCGAATTCAAATTTTTGGGTGAACTATTCAGTTCAAATGTGTTCTCATTGAATTACCACATGATTATATTTGAGCAATTTGAATATACAGTATATATATATATTCCTTATAAAAAGGCATTGCACAAGCGAGAACACGGTCATTGAATGGAAAAGAGCACAAAATTTCTCACAAAAAAATTATACAAATAAATTCCCAGAGAGGCACACATTTGAGTACAACATAAAGGTGGGTATATATAATGATCGAATTCATTTTTGGGTGAACTATTCAGTTCAAATGTGTTCTCATTGAATTACCAATGAATTATATTTGAGCAATTTGAATATACAGTATATATATATTCCTTATAAAAAGGCATTGCACAAGCCCAAACATTCCAGTCATTTCCAAAGATAAATCTAACTCATTCTTTAAAACATTCTGTCGGTGTATTCATTGAAAAATAACTCTTGTTAAAATTCTCATAATCATAGTAAAGTAAAAAATAGAATGCGCTTAAACATAAAGCTTTCAATTTAGTTTCTATTGCAATACCAGGAAAAAAAAACATACATAAAACGTGTCGGGGACATTATATTTTGGACTATAAAACAAGGGTGCATCTCTGAGCCTTTAAGCAAGGCCATCTACTGCATAACAAATAATTTATTCAAGTTATAAATATTGACTACCGTAAATAAAAAAGACAAACGTCAAATTGCGATCCATAATTCTTTGTTATGATATATTTCGATTGACATTCCAAGAAAGTCTAAGGCCGGAGGCTGAAATCAGACATAATATTACAGACCTCCACAAACGAAGTCCCATGTTTTTCCTAGCGTATGTGCAACGCCAGTAAAGAATACAGTGATACAAACACCATCTGACAGAAAAACAGATAGAAACCTCAAGACTTCATGGTGCAAATGGGCACTACGATGACCAGTATCACAGTGCAGGCGGCCGCAGCGATCAGCGCGCCAATTTTACACGCCTTTGCTCTGCGAAACTCCGCCTCCTTGCGCTTGAGCAGCGAATCGTAGCCCGGCGTGTAGATGTCCTCCATCCAGTACTCCAGATTGTTGGGGTTGAGTGAATCCGGACCTGCAGGGGAACAGAAAAGGTGAGAGGTTCTGCAAAGGAAAGCGTCTGTGTGGAGCAGACCGTGATTGTACCAGGTCTCGGCTGTTAAATGAAAGCGGTGGAAGATAAATGGAGCTCTTGTCCACTCGTCACACTAACTGCAGACAGATTCCTAAAGCAACATATTCTGTCGAGATGGAATTTTTCATCAAATTGCCATTTTAATTGAATATATGGTGAGTGAGTGAGGGGGAATGAGAAAGAGCAAAGGGTGATACGCCACACGGTTCAGGATGAGATGTTCAGATATGACGGCAAGGAAAATAGGAACAGTCAGACAAAAATAGCCAAAGAAGCTGAAGGGGACAAAACAACTTTTGAAGTTTTTCTGAGTGTTGCTTGTCTGTGCATAACTAATGTCCCATCAGGACGCTAGGGTGTTTTGGGTGGCTGTCATTACGTTACTATGTTGTTGCTAAGTTGTTCTGATTTGATTTTAGCGTGTTATGTAGTTGCTATGGTGTTCTGGTAAGTTGCTAGGGTGTTGCTAGCAAGGTTGTATGTCATCCAGAGTTAAACTGAGGTATTAAACTGGATGCAGAATTGCAATTCAAATTTGACTAACAAAAAGTCATATAAATTATTTTTTTTAGGTTTAGATAGACAGACAGACAGACAGACAGACAGACAGACAGACAGATAGATAGATAGATAGATAGATAGATAGATAGATAGATAGATAGATAGATAGATAGATAGATAAAGTAAAGGTACAGTAAATATACATTTCCATCAATATTTTCATCTGTTTTTCAGCAATAGCTTTTCAGCAGTTAGAAGCTCTATAATATAATTGTGCTGTAAAAAATAATATAAATAAATCAATAAATATGAAGAAAAATATAAAAATAATATAAATATAATATAAATTCATAAATAAATAAAATAAATAAAAACTTGTAATAATGTTATTTACATTTTTTATTTTAATAATAAATAAAGAAATATCTATAATATCAACTATTACATGTATTTATTGTTTCTTCAAGTATTTATAACAAAAGAATACCTGTAATATGCACTGGGACATGGCCATGCAGGGAAAAAAAAGAAAGAAAAAAGAAGAAAAGACACAAAAAAAAGAAAAATCTCCCTCCTCGGCCAGGCTGCTGGTTGGTTTTGGACACATTTCACCAGGTCAGAATGGGAGACCAACCAGCAAAGACCAGCTTAAACAGAGACCGAAAGATTAGTCTAATCAATCTGGCATTATAAATCCATCTAATGTCAAGAGTACATGATCTTCCACAGCTGTGACGATGATGCCATCTTCAATGCTCCTAATAACTGTCCTCCAGGAACCTTTTGCACCCAAAGTGTGTTCAGTGTTGCCATTTTTCACACATGGATTGCTTCTGAATATCAGATGTCATTAATTTCAGCAATGTCAAGCAGCAGGACTCTGTCACTAATGACACTTTCCTCCACTACACTGAGCACATATACAACTTCACGCACACTAGGTGTCAGCCATCTCTGTCTCCAATAAGCTCAGAGTAATCTTATATCAATACCAGCAAAGTGTGTTCAGTGTTGCCATTTTTCACACATGGATTGCTTCTGAATATCAGATGTCATTAATTTCAGCAATGACAAGCAGCAGGACGCTGTCACTGATGACACTTTCCTCCACTACACTGAGCAAGTATAGAAATTCACGCAGGTATTAGCCGTTTCTATCTCCAATAAGCTCAGAGTAATCTTATATCAATACCAGCTGTAAACGAGAAAGATAATCCGATTTTCTCTTGTGAAAAAAAACTTTTACAATTTCATAGTGAAGGGAAATACCAATCATGTGTTTTAAAGGTGACGACATTTTTTGTAGTTGACTGCTTATGTGCAATTGCTGCCTGATCATTTACTAAAAAGCATTTAAGTTCCATTTTTCAAATTAAAACATTACAGGCAGAAAAAGCCTTATTAAAATATAATGACATTATAGAGATAATAAATTCAAGGCTCAACATTAAAACTACCATTAAATATTAATGATAAATGTAATCAAGTTAACATTGTCTATTTTCTCGAAACACAATCAGTGATATAGAGAATAATTACACCATAAGCTGGCTTGTAAAGTTCCAGGGAATAAACACTACTGTTAGTTTGCAAGTAATGCAGTACACAACTCTCCTGTGAGAAACACATGATTAATTGTCTTATAAATCTCCCTCTCAGTAATTGCTATGACAACAGAATTTCTACTTTAAGTCACCTAATGGACCGTTCACAGACGCTTTCATGTGTTCAGTCTGCACTGGTTTTCAATAGATGGTCCATGTTAACACACTCTCAAACTTTTTTGCGGTTTCCCATACAGCTCATAAATAAATTAAGAAGAAACAAAGAAGAAGGGTGTGACAGTTGGTTCGACTGCATGGTCCGAACCTGAGTTCGATTGATCCTCCCTCTCTACATATATTTAGAAAAATGCTCCTCTCTAGAGTTCATGCGTTCATATCAGCAGCAAATCAGAGTTCACATGAACCGTTCCACAGACCATTCTCGAGTGCGCACTCAAGTTCAGAAAACCGCGCTCACCTCATCCAAACGAACTGCACTCTGACATCAATTTAACCCGGGTGCGCACCAAAAGTGATAGTGTGAAAGCACCCTAATAGGTAAAATAAATTATTTTTGATGCAGGTCGGATTCAGATCCAATTTGAAATCAGATGACAAAAATCTATTTGATAAATGTTTTTGTGCTTGCAACATACGGCAAACATTGCACAAACAAAAACCATATTGTAGTAAACAAAACAAACAAAAAACAGCAATTTAAATAATATCAGGTGACAAGATCAACAGAAAAAAAGTAGGGCAGATAAAAAGAAATGGCTGATTGAAAATGCTAATTATTGCAAATCATTTTAATCACCTCATGATATATTTTTTTGTACAATTGCATGCTTGCTGCACAAATCCAAAAAACTCTTTGCTTTGTCAAGGTTCGAATGTGCTGTGCTGGGTCACTAAGAATCACTGGTACGTAGCATTGCTTGAGCTGTGTTCTGTCTTTTGACATTTTCTGTCTGTTTTCTGCTCCTCTCATGCTGTGGTTGGGTAAGCAGGCCTTCAGAAAACCAACAACTCTTGCAAATGGGCAAAAATAGAGAGACACCACCCCTGGTTCTAGCCAGTTGTCTATGCACTGGGGTGAACATGTAACACAGATTTGATGCAAAGATGTAGGGCACATTTCATCGTCGGTGTATGAATGAGTGAGTGAATGGGTGAATGTGAGGCTATATGAAAGCGCTTTGGTGGCCATAGGTCTGTGAAAGCGCTATATAAATGCAGTCCATTTACCATTTCACATCCTGCTGCAGCCATTGCACAAGCCTCTGAAGAAGTCAGCAATTTACTTTTCTTTTCCAACTTTCTTATTTTGTTCTCACACACACAGAACAAGAACAGCTAGTTTTAAAACCATAATATGCTTTTATCCATTCAAAATCAATACCCATCTTGAGAGAGTCAATAAAATAGAGCATTGATTATGGTATTGTATGAAAGAAGCTTGCTGTTCTCCTACACTAAAGCCTTTTTATTGTGAGCCCTCCTCTATCAATAGAATGCGATTATGTCTGGAGATGAAGACAGATAAACATCGTCTGAAACGGACAACCATAAGCCTTAATCTAAAATGTGCACAACAGAAGGTTTTAAAATCAACATGAATAAAAATGGACCCTTTTTACTTTCCTAATCCATATTCCTGGTCTTTGCAAAAAAAACTAAACAAAAATTTAAATACAAAGCCAGTTATTTTTTTTCAATTTTCAAGCACTTGTTCTTGTTTATTCCAGTATGTAACTTTTTACTTTTATGGGAACTATGATTCGTTTTTTTAGTCTTTTGTTCATGTCAACCAACTGATTCAAAAAACAATTTCACTGATTCTTTTTTAAGTCTCATCATGGCATATTACATGCCTCTCTTTCTCTCTAAAACGTTCCAAGTTGTATGTACACAAATTATTTGCTTTTCTTAAGTTCTATTAATAAGAATCCTTATTGCAATGTCTTATGCCACAATTTAATTTGTTGTAGCAATGAATCTTAATAAAGTTAATAAAAAATATATAGTTTTCAGTCACAAGACCTGGAGGGTCAACAAATTGCAAGTTTTGGGCATGTGTGATCCAACCCACACACCGCACCTGCTGCAGTATTTTATTCACTAAAACAGCAGGACATTCTACAATGCTAATGCTTAGTGTGAAAAACACTTAAAACGCCTTAATTTATGAAGCTGCGTCCGAAATCAAATATTCCCTACTATATACTATGTGAAAAACAGTACGCCAAAAGTAGTGTACATAGTACTCTAATACATAGTATTCGAAAAGTAACCACATGACCTACTACTTCCGGTGAGACTCTGAAGTGCACATTTTACTATCCTGAAAGGCCACAGAAGGGGATTTATGAATAAAAGTGAGGCAACACAACTGACGCTGGTAGGTCACGTGACACGAGAATGAACCTCACTGGTTCTTGCGGAAGCTCAAACGTGCTGTGTAACACGAGAATGAACTTCATTGGTTCAACTTCTTACTAAAGCTCAAACGTGCTGTGTAACAAGAGAATGAACCTCATTGGTTCTTACTAAAGCTCAAACATGCTGCGTAACAAGAGAATGAACCTCATTGGTTCTTGCACTTCAAGTGATCAAGCTTGAGCTTCTGTTTACCACAACTGATGTGTGAACTGATTAATGTTTATATGTTAATAAAAGCCTAGATTCAATCTGTTCATCATATAAAGTGATCGTGTCTCTGCAGAAAATGTTGGACTAAACCGCTCAATTCATATGGATTAGTTTTACGATCTCTTTATGAACTTTTTGTCAAAGTGCGAGGGACAGAAAGATTTCATCCAAAATATCTTTATTTGTGTTCCAAAGAATAACGAAAGTCTTATGGGTTTGGAACGACATGAGGAAATTTTAGGGTAAACTATCCCTTTAATAAAAGATCATTTTGTTGCATAAAATGTTTTATTTGAATATGCATAATTTAATCTCCATTATCCACCAATTTTTGTTTGTTTGTTTTAATAAATAAAAAATGAAACGCTTTTCGGATTCGAGAAGTTGTTGACTCGAGAATCAATCATAAACATCATAAACAAATTGTTCAGTCTGGTTTGTTAAAAGATTGTCCAAGTTGTATAAACTGGATCAACTGATTCATTGAAATAATTCAAATCAAAAGAATGACTTGTTCACAAATCAGATACCACTACTTTTTTACAATGCAATCAAGTCCATCCTACTGAACACTAGGGGTGGACGATACAGGTACCTCACGATTCAATTCTGTGGCGATATGTGGTCCACGATATGATAATATCACGATTCGCGATATCTACGATATTCAATATATTGGAAGAAATTTCATCAACGATATATCACGATATATGTGACTGAAAAGAAAAAGAAGGAATAAGGAAATAAGGAAATTTTATGCATTTATTAATGCTAGGGGTGGTTAATCTGTCTGATTTCCCGATTCGATTACGATTATTGAAGTCCCGATTCGATTACAGTCGATTTTCGATTATTAACGATTCTCGATTAGCGATTATTGATTTTCCATTTCACAACAGTAAACGAAAATACACTACAAAGTGATTGCAGTATTAAAAAAAGTCAGCTGCTGAATTACTTAACTCTTTTATTGAGTAACAACAACTCAAAGCACTTTCTGTGTCGTGTAGTTATAACTTCAGAATTATTTGTATGTAGCTTATGTTCTGTAGAACACAGAAATGAATACATCACATTGTGTTGTGACTCATCAAGTTGAACTAAACAATAACAAATAAATGAAAGGCTTATTTCCTTTAGGAAGTAGATCAGAACCAACATACTGTAGAAATTGGACAATTTTCTTCTAGAAAGACAAGGTGTTCAGGTGGAAGAAGACTGCAGGTTGCAGTCGAAACTTGTCAAGGTAAAGAAAACGTTTTCTCTCCACCTGAACACCTTGTCTTTCTAGAAGAAAATTGTCCAATTTAATCATTAAGAAGACAAAATGAACATTTTTGAACAACTTACTGTAGCTTCAATTAGTAACATCAAAGCCACTCTTATACACAACTAAATAATAAAGAGTTATGACTTGAAATGTTTACTGTATACTCCAATCAAAAACAGCTTATACAAAAAAAGTCTGCAGAGAGCACAGTCAAAATGTAACTTTTTGTGACTGAAATTGCACATATTGCAGTATAGCGTACGTATAACAGATCGGTTTGTGTGTACTGATGTGAAAACTAAACAATACAGAAAGCAGCTCTCATTCAAAAAACTAAATAGGTAACAATGAAATTGCCAATTTTACATACGTTAGCTTTTAACGAAGAAGGTGCCGTTCGAATTTGGCGCTCAGCCATCATGAGTCTGTTATGTATGTGCGCAAGTCTGTTATGTATGTGCGCGACTCTGTTATGTATGTGCGCGTCTCTGTTATGTGCACGCCACAGACTGTCCGCGCACTGCACGTCCGCTTATAGTTCCGCCTTTTGCGTTCCGTCAATATTACTATTAGAAAAAAAAATATATATATATTTTTTTTAGAAAATCGATTTTTTGACATTTGTGAATCGATTCAGAATCGTCCACGTCCGCATCGCGATGCATCGAAGAATCGATTTTTTTCCCCCACCCCTACTGAACACCCAGTTTCACGCAGAAATACTTTTGAATCCAGAATTCGGTTGCGAACAGCATTTCATGTTGGCATTGAAATGAACCCAAGGAAATGCAGTAATTGCATTGTGTCCCTGACTGTCAACAGAGAGTGATTTAAATAAGGATCATTAATATTTCACAGCGCACAAGGTCACCTACTGCACTGATGACCTTAAGACACACACTGGCGGCATTTGGCAGAGAAGCATTGATTGAGAAAAAATCGAAGCCTCCATTCCCATGCGCCCCAGCCTTTAAAGCTAATCCCACAGATCGCCACACACAGCATACATCAAAGCCTCAAAAAACAGTGAAGAATCAACAATATTGGCACAGTTGCAATCACAATGCAAAGCCCCTGAGGTCGGCTCTCACCTGCAGGTCCAAGGCGCTGAGCTTGTTCTTGTTCCTGAGTTGCGTTTGTACTCTTCAATGGTCCAGGAGGGCTGAGAACGTTTGGCATCGGCGAGGCCGGTCAGGCGTAGGTCCGTATAGAGAGGACTGCCCTTCACGTGAGACTTGACCGCGGGAGGGAAGTGGTGTGGGCTGAACACCTGCTCCACCAGGTAGGAGTCCTTGGGCGGCTTTGAGGAACGGTGGGCCTGGTGGGCGTCATACTGTCGATCTGTCTGTAGTGAGAAATGGGAGGAAAGGTCACGGAGGAGGAATTTTTTGTCTTGTTTTCCAGTACAAATATCTAAACATTCTTAACATATCAAGATATATTTACTTAAGCAGCAATATGACTTAAGATATTACATTTAAAATATATCACAATTAAGTGAGTTTTATAAGGTAAGATCAAATAATCTTGTTTTTAATATGTGTGCAATTTTGATATGCACACTTATCGTTCAAAATATTGTTCAGAAGTTATTTTTTTGTGTTTTTGAAAGAAGTCGCCTATGCTCACCAAAGATGCATTTATTTTATCAAAATATACAGGAAATATTATTAGAATTTATAATAACTGCTTTCTATTGTAATATATTTTAAAATGTCATTTGTTCTTGTGATGCAAAGCTGAATATTCAGCATCATTGCTCCAGTCTTCAGTGTCACATGATCCTTCAGAAATCATTCTAATATGCTATATGGTATATCTATTTGCTGCTCAAGAAACATTTCTGATAATGTTGAAAACAGTTGTGCTGCTTAATATTTTTGTGGAAACTGTTATACATTTTTCTCAGAATTCTTTGATAAATAGAAAGTTCAAAAGAACATTAATTAGAATGTTTTTGCAACAATTAAAAAGTATTACTGTCACTTTTGATCAATTTAATGCATCCTTTCTCACGCTCAAAAAAACAACAAAAACTTACTGACCCTACAAAATTTTGAGCAGTAACATACACTGCAACTGTTTGTGCTGCAAAAAGAAATGAAACCTCAAATCATAAAACTTGTTGAGAAGAGGTGTGATATTCTTTTCTGAGCAGTTGGGATCATTTTCACATGGAAAATCATTACTTTGAAGAAGGGAGTTGAGTCTAGAGACCACAATCATTGAGATTTTGGGGCCACCTAGCAACTACATAGCAACATTCTAACAACTTATTAGGACACCTGAGCAACCGCTCAGCAAGGCAGTCACCAAAAACACCTTAACATCATGGTGGTGACTTTTGCACAGGCAAACAAAGTAAGATCTGGTAAAAAGTCCTTTCCTTCGGCAATTCAGAGTTATTGAAACCCTGCATGAGCTATAACTCTCAGGAGAAAAAGCATGCTGGCACTGCATGAGTCTAACTAGCTATATATATATATATACTGTGCAAGCGGGAATCATTGTGCTTACAGGAATGACTGCGGTCTTGTTTGCAGAGCTGGAAATGTGTGATTGTCTCAGTCTTTAGACTATTATAAAGAATTATATCTGAGTCAGGAGCTTATTCTTGCCCAGAGGGAAACCAAATTGCTGCAGCTTACAACATGAAAAATTTGATTATCATGAACTGGGTCATTCTGCAAAACGGGGACCAGTAGTGTGTACTGTGTAAAAAAATAAATAACTTTAATAATAACCAGCTGATGCAGCTTTTAATAATATATAAGTACATTTTTCAAAAGATAGTCAAAAAAAATCTAGTGACTTTTTGTTTTCTTTTTAAGCAATTTTTTCATAAGAATGTTGTTTAATGGCCTCTCCACATTCCTTGTAGTATTAGTAAATAAACAAACACCTGGTTCTCTAATATTTTCCCATTATAAAGTAATGAACAATACCATAAAGTAAAGTAAGAAAAGACATATAATATTATAATGTGTTTGATAATATTATGTGTTGAATAAATTAAATGCGTCTTTCAAAATAAAAGTCTTGACCCAGAAAAACATTTAGAATTCCGTTTTGTTGTTGGTATTTCAGTGACTAACTCCACGACCCACTTTTTGGTTGCAGCCCACCAGTTGATCTATATATTTCAATATAATTTGAGCATTTCTATTTGCCCTGTCATTTTTGTCTCCCTGTCTCTGTACATTTTGTAAAAAGAATAACACCCACCCACTTAAATGTTCTTCTCTTTTGGGCAAGGTATTGTTCTGTCTGGCCTGAGCTAAGGTGAAAATTAAAAAAAGCCACAGGAGTGAGCGCTGAAGAGTGTTGATCCACCTCCTGCTTCCAGCAGGGAAAGACTGATCAAACAACCACAGATGCAAATGAGGGAAGGCCAATGAGAGGAGGAAAAATATTGTCTTTCTGATATTCATAGGTATAGGTTATTCCTCGCCAAGAAAGCAGCAGCAGTGTAATAATACGTACTGTAGGTCAGACTCAATGTCATACAGAGGGACTGTGACTCACTTAATATCATAAGGATTCTGTATTTATTTCTCCTTACTGTAATATAACCATTGAACTTACAAGTTATAAAACAATGTATCATGGCATTGCAATAAATTAAAAATCTTTACTGCTGTTGTAAATTCATTAAGTGTAATCTCATTGAGACACAATCATTAGTGTTGTTGCTAAGCAAGAATCTTTATTACAATTGCTTACTTGGGGTTAGTGATTTGAACAATTCCCTAAATAACTATGAAACTTTGGTACATTCTGTAACCGTTAAAAAATACATGTAGGATCCCTCATATCATGTGGCATGTTTGGGAAAGGTGCGATGCTACTTTCTTATACTTTTTTGCCAGTCAACAACCACCTAACCATACTAACTTAAAGGAGACATCTCATGCTTTTAAATCGTTCCTTTTTACATATAAATCATACATTTGTCGTCTATATAAAGCGGAACTGCAATGCTTGGGTCTGAATTCCTCATTATTATAGCTCCACAGGCCCCTTTTCTACCCCTTTTCTGATGTGTGTCTGAGAGCAACTCGTTTTGGTGCGGTCTCTTTAAATACAATTGAGACCCTTCATACCCCGCCCCCTCTCCAGGTTGTAGCGGTGACACTCGGTTCAACTCCACCACGTTCGGCCATTTTTGTAGTTTGATAGCAGAGATACGTTATCTAGCGGCACAGAAACGTTTTATTCACAGGTTATTAACAAAATGTCAACAACGGAAGACTTGTCCAGCCAGCCTTACATGTTCGAGCCAGAGTCGGAGCCGGAGCGAGATGAAAATGAAGACGACGAACCTGCAGAACAACGTCTTCATATGGATGTATCGCAATGGTGTGTTACTGTAATTACACATGAAACTTTGGTCTTCCGACCTTTTACCACCGTGTCATTTATTTTGATTAATATGTGCGAGGGAGAGAGTAAGACAGCGTCTAGTTTGGAGACGGTGAAGTCTTGTTTACACTTTCGCCTGGCTCCGAAGAGAGAGACTGCGCGCCCGCGCAACCGGGTCTCTCTCTCTGCTCGTTCTTTCAGTTAAACATGCGCCCTGTCACAAGCGCGCTGTTCATCTACATTAGACGGTGTAATGAAGCGTGTGGGTTACTACATCCAACAACCAGGGTGGGAATTATACCGCGGCCACGCGGCCATGGCCGCCGTTGCCCTACACTTTGGCCTTCATGCCCCGTGAAAAAAAAATCATCGTACGGCCACAGTGGCCTGTGTGCCCTGGCCCTGTCCAAGTTCCATGTATAAAGCGCCAGTGCGGCATAGTGGGCTCACGCAAGTGCAGTGTAGGGCTGGGCGATATATCGATATAAAAAATATATCGATATATTTTTGAAATGCGATATGGAATTAGACCATATCGCATATCGATATAGTTAAAATTTGCGCTGTGATCCTTGCTCCCCGCGCCTCCTTTTCCACTCTGCGTGCGTGTTTAGAGCATGTTATGTTATGAGAGGCGAATCAAGACTACTTCAGAAAACCCAGCACAATAGGAACTACCAGGCAGTGACATAAGTGTACGCTGATATAAAGTTTTTCACCTCAGAAAAACGGACTTTCTTGTCCTGTCAGCCGTTATCCTGTTCTCGTAGCGCACACTCTTCAATTGCACGCGCAAATGCGGCAGCGCGCGCGCTGTATCGCCTCACTGATCAAGTGCAAAATAAACTAGAGCATGCAACGCCGTTATGTTGTAAATTACACGAAATAAAAGTAATGCAGGTATGATTTTCATTCTATTCACCAGGAGCAGTTTCCATGTTTCATTAACAGTTATTGTTAATATTGTGTATTCACCATGGTAACTGTCCTTTCCATATTAACCCCAAAATGCCACAATTTTTTCTTTGTGTTATTTTTTATATTTGTAAATGACTGTATTGGCTCATACCAACATTGTATTAAGATAAACTAGTTTGAGGCTGCTATTTAATAACTTTAGCATAGGCCTAATGTTTATTTATTAGTACTAGTCTTTACTATTAGTCATATTCTTGCAATTTATGTTATATATATGTATGTATGGGCAAATTATAACATGTTTACACACAATTTGTTTATAGCCTTGAATGTAAACTTTGATAATCATAATTAATAACTCACATTCTCACATGATATAGAGGACTGAATGAATATTTTGAATGCTTTTATTGGCATTCGTGTTGTTTCTGAATGCTTTTATTGGCATTTATGTTGTTTCTATTGTTGTGTGAGGGTGTATACCTTCTGGATGTAATGGTGCGCTCTCTCTCTCTCTCATTAAAAAATGTTTTTTTTTGTATTAAAAAAGTCATAATCCATGTCTTATTCCAAATTAGGATGTTATGGTATCAATCTGAATGGGAAAACCATCGAATTGTACTCAATGGCCTTTGTGCCCTGTCATATGGCCTTGGTGCCCCTAAAAAAAAGAAAAGGTGGAGGCCGAATGGCCTTGCCCCTAAAATTACATAATTCCCACCCTGCCAACAACCGAACATTTTAACTTACCCTCTCGTAACTTCTGCATCCTTTAGCTTGGACTACAAAATTGCAGCGAGAAATAAAAATGGCGGATTGCTCGAAGTGGTGGGCCGGACGTCAATGTCCTTATTTGGCAGTTCCGCTGCAAATACTGTGACGTAATAGTTCAAAAAACGTCATAGAGAACAGAAAAATCGAACAGGTTGAAAAATATGACCAAAACAGAAAATAAAGATATCAACGAAGCACCTGAAGAGAATAATTTCAACTTTTCTGTACTTCTAAACACTCCAAATATACAACAAAATGCATTTAAGGGCTAAAAAAAGTGGATTTAGCATGATATGTCCCCTTTAAAATAAACGCTACTTAAAATAAAGCTGAAATAAAATAAATTAAAGCTAAAGTATTAAAAATTAATAACATAGTAAAATTACTAAAACAAACTAAAATTAAAATGAAAACTAAAAATATTAATTTGAATAAAAATAAAAATAAATAGAAGGAAATTTTAAATATTAATAAATAATATAATACTATGAAAATAATACAATAACACTGCGCTTAACCAATCAGAAAGTCTTATTGGCAACCAATTATCAACATCTTGGCAACCACAACAACCTAGTATTGTGCTTTTGAGATTTGCACAGGAAATACCTCTCACATTTGTAAAATATATAATCCTTCATTTTGTCATCTAAATCCATCAGCCTATTCAGGGCACTTCTCTTTAGTATAGGCTATTCTTTGTCCGGCACAATTTTAAGTTGAATGAACACACACAGACATTATTAAAACCTCATTAAAGATAGCCTTTAAAATTAAGCGACTAAAAGCATTGGTTGTTTATATTCTGCGAGCCAAATAATTTAAGTGTGCTTCTAGCTTGACCACTACTGACATGAGCTTATCGCTTGGCTAGCTGGCACTTTTGTTTGGGCTAGAAGAAAAAAGGTTTGCCTTGCCCTTTATCAAGGGCACTTTGTGAGAAGGAACGGATGTTGTGCTAAGTGCCTGTCTGAAAATGACAGTTCTCTCGAATCTTCTCACCCACTGTACAGAGCTGCTGGGTTCGTTGGCTGCGTTCTCTCATAAAGAAGTTGTGCTAAAAGGCTGGCGTAACAACTTCATGTCAATTAAAGACAGGATGATGTAGACAGCAAGAAAATAAAAGAGGGTGACAGGATGCACACTATAAGACTCTCATTAACCCAGAAAACATTTCCCAAAACATTCACAGCTGAATAGATGTTTGGCAGACAAGCTGGTTCTTGGAACCCCATTGACATCCCTGATTTGAATACATGAAAGCATTGCTTTAAAATTGAAGATTAAAAAGACAAAATTGTACACTGAAAAAGTAAGAACCTCCAGTTGTTACCTTCAATGTGAAGTGTGTAGTTTCTGCTGCACTAGTGTCATGAAACAGAATTGCAATTCCATCTGCTATTAGACAGACAAGACACATAGCTCCGCCCCAAACACACACCATTGGTCATTGAGTCAGTGTTGCTGTCAGGCTGTTCAGGAAGCTCTAACTAAGAGATACATGTTTGATTGTGGCACAGAACACATGATGTTTCCACTTTTCAGGAAAATAAACATAAACATCTTATTTAATGGTCAACTCTTTACATTAAAGTCATACAAGGAGAAAATAATTGAATAAATTACACACTTCACCTTTAAATAAAGGAGAACTCATACATGGCCACAGAATGGTGAAATGCACAAGGTTGTTATGTGTTCTCATTAATGGGAATGAGGTTTAATTAACCACCAGTTCCCTGTGCGACCATTCACTAAAATTAACTACAGCTTGAATCGTTCCAAAGAGGCAGGGACTTTTGGCACTCGCAAGTTCCCCAAAAAGATCAGAAGGGACGATACAGGAACTGGCAGGCTTCTAATCAGGGCAATAAGCCAAGAAGACATGAGCGAGAGGCAGAGGAGGAAAACTAAGAAAACATGAAAATATTCCCAAGACTAAAGAAGGGTAAGTGTTGCATACATTAGATAGAGAAGAGAAGAGAAGAGAAGAGAAGAGAAGAGAAGAGAAGAGAAGAGAAGAGAAGAGAAGAGAAGAGAAGAGAAGAGAAGAGAAGAGAAGCACAATAGAAGAGAATCAGAAAAGAAAATAATAGAATACCATATGTATAGAAAAGATATAAACAAAAAAACAGCACAGATTAGAATAGAATAGAATAGACTAGAATAGAATAGAATAGAATAGAATAGATAGAATAGAATAGAATAGAATAGAATAGAATAGGAATAGAATAGAATAGAATAGAATAGAATAGAATAGAATAGAATAGAATAGAATAGAATAAACAAACAGACAATTGTACTGTAAAACAGAACAGAATAGAATGTGAAAAAAGAAGAAAACTTAATGGAACAGAAAATAATGGAATAAATCAAATAAAAAGAACAGACAGACAATTGTACTGTAAAACAGACAGAATGGAATAGAACAGAATAGAATAGAACAGAACAGAATAAACAGCACAAAACAATTAAAAAATAGAACTAAAATAGAACTATGACATAAGAAATAGAACAAAACAGAACAAGACAGAACAAATAATTTACCATAAGAAATAGAACAAATAAAGGAAACAAAAATGAAAGAGAACCATACCATAACATGACAAATTGTACAAAACATAAGACATAACATAAAATAACATAACATAACATAACCCAGCTCACAAATGATAAACCTGTAAAAACATAGTTTTCCACCTGTGATCAGGAATGGAAGCCCATTCTCTATTACCCACAAAGAACAGAGCAGACTGCATCCAACTTGGCTACTACAGACTTCGGCCCAGAAACTGATTTTTTGTTTGCTTGTTTGCCTCAAATATTTTTACATTATTTAAGCTGTATACATTACAAAGTGAGGTTTTGATCAAACTTTTTCATCTTCCTTGTAGTATTCATGGAATCCTTGAACTTGTTTACCTTAAGACGTTTAAATGCTGCAGAGTACTGAAGCTTCAGCTCAGATGTGTCAACATATTATCTCGAGACCCAGTAAATACTTTACAGGACTAATTTGCCATGAAATCCTTGTTCCTCTGAGGGGATTGAATTAAAATTATTTGTCTGATTCTCTACTGTGTCCTGCGCTCAGTCTGTGTCCCTGCAAAAAAAAAAAAAATACAGCTAGATGTAGGATAGAATGGGGAAATTGTGTGATAATTGCACCGCAAGAGACCACGGCTATACTGTTAGAGATATGATATCAAAGCAGCTTGCTTCCAGAACAAAATGTCTGCATGTATTTTGGGAAGTGATGGAGTGTAATTGAGCATAACTACCTAGGGGTGTAAACCAAGGCAAAACCATGCAAGGGTGTAGGAACGGTCTGACAACCTTATCTGTCTGACGTAACATTCTTCCAGTAGTCATAACTGATTTGTATAAAACCAGGTAAGTGGGAACCTGGGATCCCTTACAGAATTCGATTGACTAAGCCCGATGCTGGTAACATTTTTTGTCTTTGCACAATAACCAAGCTCTTAAAATATAATGACTAATTCTAAATATATAACAGTTGCTACATCTCAGTAATCAAAAAATATAATGGTAGATTTGCTAAAATATGTCACACAGCACATTATATGACAGACTTAACCTTACTCAATTTAGTTTTTGCAATAGTGGGCACCAAACCCTGATTTTACCATTAGAACAAAGTATGGACTGAGCATCTCATAGCCTTACAAATTTGCATGATGCATGGTGCATTTGAACTCAAGTCATTTTAAGGCACTATACACAATACTTTTCAAAGCATCTTCTTCAGAAAATCTACATGTTTTCAAAAAGCATGTGCAATGCAGTAACAGTTCTGAGCTCATTTCAATTCAAGTCAACATGAGCAAGCAAGTCATCTCAGTTGATTCAGTGAATTGGTTGTCTGACCAATTCTGATTTAGACTGATGACTCTCAAGACCTCATTAATCTGTTTTGCATATCAGTTTGACTAAGTGATTAAAAAGAGATGCACCAATCAAATGATTCAGCGGGTCAACACAATAGCAATGCAACACAGAATCTGGGTTACAACACTCACAACAGCAAATTCAACACACAGTAAAGACAAAAATATGAAGTATTCAGGTTTATTACCTCTCTTGGTTTCCTATGTCTTTCCTTGCCTTCACAATGCCGGTCTCTTTCTTTCCCTTCTTCCCCTGTGTGACTGGAGTAAGAAACAGTCCTCCAGTCTCGAGGTGAGTTGGTGATACTGGCCACTTTGGACTCAGTACGCTGTTCTCCTCAGTTTGCGACCTGGATGACCTGCGTGTGAATACGCTTTTCTTTAAAGCTTTTACCCTCATACTTTCGCTCCCATCATCCTCCGGGCAGCACCATTCTGGACTTTTTTCCACCTTCATGTTGTGTCCAGTGGTGTGACACTGAAAAACGTGAGGTGAGAGGTTCGCGTCAGTCTTAATCTGCTCCACCATACCATTATCACTTGATTTCCATTAGCCTCCGGTTCTTGAATCTTCTCATCCAGCTTAGTAAGCTTTGAGAGGACCTGAGATATCTCCCCTCGCACCCCTGAAAGAGACTCAAGCTTCTTCTCAATCTCACCAATCCTGAGTACCAGTTTGCAGACGCTCTCTTTGAGCTCATCATCAGAGTTCTCCAGTGACTGGAAGAGGCGGTCTAGTTTGATGCCGGTTTTGCTCAGCTTGACAGTGTTGCGTTCAGGTGAGCTGTCCCCGTCTGATTTCGTCACCTGAGACAGTGAGCCGTTGCTGTTGTAGCACGAGGACTGCACAACTCCAAGAGAGTCACACACGCTCATGTCATCCAGGAAGCGAAAGATATCGCTGATATCGTCGCTGACAATCTCAGAGTCTTCATCTGAATGTTTAAATGGCGGCCTCTCTCCATATTTGTTGTGACCAGGGTAATCTTTCACTTTCCTAGTTTGGGATTGTTCCGTCTGGGTCCCAACACTCATGCCATTGTCCACATTACCTGACTGAAACGAAGGACAGTTGATGCTCTTGTCCTTGTACCTTTTCCCATACTCTCTTTTCTCAACACTCGGTCCACAAACCACAGAAGCCATGTCTTTTGTTTTGGTTCCATTTGACTTTTTGGAGAAACCTGAGGGAGAGGCAGTGGGCTTGTCTTTTGTACACTGAAAGTGTTGGTCATTTTCCATGTTATGACGATGATTGTCCTTTGCCACTTTGCCGTTCAAGAAGGACCTCTCAAAGTCAGGAACTTCTTCGGTATTGAGGCTCAAGCTCTTGACAGGCCAGGCTGGCGTTTGCCATGCTTGCTAGAAGTCCTCCTGCTGCTCACGCATTCAGAAACCGTTGTAGGTCCAAAGTAGGTGGATGCTTGCAAGTCGTCCAGGCTCTCATGCTTCACCCGCCCTTTGTTCTGGATGGGTGAGCTGACGGGTTCAAAGTAAGGGTTGCTGTACGGTAGCTCAAAACTGTGATTAAAGAAAGTGGGAGGCTTGTTCAGCTCCCTCCTATGGTGTAATCACCACCAGCTTTGGAATTTGCTCTGCACTCCTTGGTGATCACGTGGGGCGAAAAGGCAACAAGGTTGTGGAAATCCTCTTTGAAGATATTCCGCTTTTGCACGCATGAGTGCACGGTAAAAGGCTCTCCGCTGGACACGAAAGTATCCTTGATCCCTGGGTTGATATGAAGAGATTCCTGGTCCGTTGTAGACTCGCTGTCAATGTCCATGGGGAAGTAAGTGCTCTGCATCTCACACGGAGGAGGACTGACGCTGGCGTACTGTGGCAGATGCTGTAGTTTATCCAGAGATGCTGCCCTACATTTCAGATCCTTGGTGACTCCCAAGAGGAAGTTGGGGTCTGAGGTTGGTATAAACTGCTGGCAGTTGTTGCAGTCAGACTTCGGGCAGGGTGACTTACGTGAAATGTGATGAGACCTGGTGTCCAAGAGGTTGTATGCCCTGTCATTGTCATTGAATTTATACACATCCGGGTCAGATCGACAGGACTCAAATGATTGGTTCTTGTGAAACCTGGGTCTGGAACCCATTGGCAGCTTGTCCTTGGCCATTCCTCCATTCATCTGGATGAGATTAAACATGGTGACAATGTCCGCAGCTACCATGAGCTTCTTGGACTGTTGGTCCTCCACCGAGCACCTCATTTTGTCTTTGAATAACGTTGCGGGGAATGCTGGATCCAAACATGCTGTGTAGAATAGCAGACTCCTCAGCTTAGCCAAATGGACCAAGTCAAACCTGGCACACAAGGACTTACAAAGGTCTTGGTAAGAAACGGTACTGTACTTGGTGTCCATTCCTCCAAAATCCTCACAAGAAAGAGGGAATACTCTGGCATGGCATCCATTGCTGTTTTTATTCTTGATTTTGTGAAGACAGGACAGCCTGCAGGGGACAGATGAATGATTAGTGACTGAAGAAATGTGAGCCATCTGCCAAACTACCATAAGAATCAAATCAGGATGCAGGACCATAATCATCACATACAGTAGTCAGAATTCTGACTGATCTATAAGGGGTTTCAATGACCAATTTTCAAACTTTTACAGTGGGTTAAAACAATTCTGAGACCACATTCAAAATATAGGACTCAAAAGTTTTAGGATTTTGAAGAAAAAAAAAGAAGAAAAAAGGTTGACAAAATAAATATGAAATAAGATTCAACACAATTTCTAGTTCACTAATCAAATATGTACATTTGTGAAAAAAGTATGCAACTCCCTTATGCAAAAGATCAGATTTCCATGCTTCAATTAAAACACAAGATGCACCTTCCAACTCAAATCATGCAGGATAACCCTGTACAGTCCATGCCATCTCAAGTTCATCCTGTCATTTAAACAATTCTGGGAAAAAAGCATAATAATATGGTAGCTCGAATTTGATGAGAAACATTTGAATTCATATTGAGATTCACAGAGTACAGACTTTGGTAAAATTAGCAGATTTGAGCACAGTTTTAGTTTTTGTTGAGATCTGTCCTGAAACTCAGAAGACACAAGAGTCGTGAGATGACAGATTACTTTTCACAGGAGAACATTTTTAAATTTTTAAGGCAAATGTCTCCATTTGCTCTCCATTTGACCTCATTGCTGTCGAGAATAAACAACTGAGCTATGAAAGAAATCACATTTTACTTACCTATGGATTTGTGCCCCACTGTACATTTGGTCCCTCCAGTCTTGAATATAAAAGAAAAGAAAGGAAACAGGTCATTTATTTTCAATGACAATCTTATAAAGAAGCTGAACTACTGAATTAAATGCATTATCCAGTGCATAAAGAAACTGTTGTTTTACACATGCAGTATGCAGTTTCGTTGCATAACAGGACTGTAAATCAATTTGCAGTGCAAGTATGCATGCATAAAAAACCCTCCTCCAAGCCTCGTTAAAAAAATCGATGGTAAAAAAAAAACCCAGCATAAATGAACACATGGACATTCACAATCACAAGACTATATTGAAAGAGGGGGATTTAAATCATCCCATTAAAATTTGAAAGTACAATATTTTAGATCCATAATAAATTACCAAAAGAATAAAACAACACACACCTATTCAACGGTCCCATCTGCTGTCCTCTGGATCGACAGTGGGGGAAAAAAACTGGACAGGGATGTTTTAACTCAGAAGTGCATTATTAATCCACAGGCATTTCTTTGCAGTTGAATTATCACATCTTCAGCATCATATATCCCCGCGTCCTCCTGACCATTGGGAATGCTATGGAATGGCCTCTCTTCATCTGTATCCTATCCGGATTGCAGGGAGAGTTTGGCGAGGGAGCTGCTCTCTCTCCATCTGATGGAGCTCAGAGAGCTCAACTCGTCTTTGTTTCCACCTAGAATGACGTAATTTCACCTTAAGACCATTCGCGAGCGCGTGGAGACAGGTTGAGGTTCGACAACGGGAATTAAATCACATTAGGCATTTAATAGAACACGCAGCGTGACGCGTCAGTGGCTCAGCCATGCGGGAAACGCGTCGGGCAGATCGCATGCACTGCATAAGAATAACGCTACTCTCTCGCGCTCTTCTGATAGACACATGCATGTTCAATTCGTGGTGATGACTAAGGACGCATACATGTTTAAATGGAAAAGAAAACTAATGTAAAGTGAAGAAGTTGAGAAGCGCATCCTCGGTGCCTCGATCAGCCAAATAAAATAGGGGAGAACGGGGCTAGTTGTCAGTTCGTTCAAACACACTATGGGGTAAGATCACAGTGGAAGTGGAAATCTGGCAACAAATAGACTTAAAACAATGTATGAAACAGCATAAATAAACCTGGCACACAAGAACTTACAAACAAATAAATATATAAAAAAAAAAATAATAATATCGACCATTAATTAAACTTAATTAGCTGT
>FLSR01000215.1:339580-388614 GCA_900092035.1 Leuciscus waleckii
TATATATATATATATATATATATATATATATATATAAACTAAATATGTAGAAAACTGTGAATTAGAAATGAATTTACTTTACTTGATATGCATAATATATCAATAAATGAAAACTATTGGTAGAACCGATATTAAAAGTTTTTGATTAGGTAAAAAACTTAAACATTTATTTACTTAAAGGATTTGCATAATATAGGCCTACATATAAATTGCAATCATTTCTACATATATTCTGAATTATCTATATAACCATACTGATCTTGCCTATGGCTTTTCTGTGGTAGTTGTTGTGGTGCTTACCATTTTTTAATAAAACATACCACAGTTTGATTCATAGTAACCATTGACACTTGGCCATAAAATGTAGCTGGTAAATTAGAGTGGTGTCTCTAAGACAACATGAATTCATAAACATCAGATGCTATGCATATCATGCATAACAGATTCTGATAATAGCATTAATATGGTAATCCTGCCTGGGCTGAAATAATTTCATTAGATTGTTAGTTGACACTTGCATGAACCTTCAGGGAACTCTGGCCATTCGTTTATGTTTGCACAACTAACATCAATGTCAGACGCAACTCTTGCCACCTAGTGAAGTCAATACCATTGCTCCTGACAAATCAATATTGTATTACTGCATGTTCACTCAGCATTGCTCTAGACTCTTGTTAGAATTCAGCTGGTGGGGTTAGGATTTTGCCGACTGTCGCAAATGTGGGGGACTTCAGAGAGCATTCATACACAAAATAGCATGCACACAAATGACTAAAAATGGCAGTGATCAGAAGGGTATTATTGCGCTATGATATCACTTCATTGTGTAATGTGATCGTTATAAATGTTTTAGACCTCTGCAGTCTGCAAATGAGAGGTGAGAGAAGAAATAGAATTAAAAAATAAATAGCTACTATAATAACCTATGACAGTCGTTCTCAACTGCTTTTGGTTCATGTTTATGTTCAGGTAAAAGAAAAAAGAAAACATTGAAATGTACACTGAAATACCAGCAGCCAGATCACCCTGTAGCCCAAGACTGGTTGCCCACTGAAGCTAAGCAGAGTTGAGCCTGGTCAGTACCTGGATGGGAGACCTCCTGGGAAAACTATAGGTTGCTGTTGGAAGTGGTGTTAGTGAGGCCAGTAGGGGGCGCTCACCCTGTGGTCTGTGTGGGTCCTAACGCCCCAGTGTAGTGATGGGGACACTATACTGTCAAAGAGCACCGTCCTTCGGATGAGACGTAAAACCGAGGTCCTGACTCTCTGTGGTCACAAAAAAATCACAAATTTGCCCATTGGCCTCTGTCCATCATGGCCGTCTAATCATCCTAATTGGCTTCATCCCCCTGTCTCCTCTCCACCAGTAAGCTGGTGTGTGGTAGGCGTTCTGGCGGAATATGGCTGCTGGCGCATCATCCAGGTGGATGCTACACATTGGTGGTGGTTGAGGAGATTCCCCCTTCTATGTAAAGCGCTTTGAGTGCAGAGAAAAGCGCTATATAAATATAATTAATTATTATTATTACTAAAGATACAAGAGAGCATTTCTCCCCCCTCTTAAAAGTTCATTTACTTTGCTATCCTAACTATGGTTTACTGCATTTAATATTTTTCCTGACTTTTCCATTGTGCCTATCCGATAACGTGGCTTGTTTATTTATTTGTTTAATATGTTTATTTATTTGCGGTGACCCACAATTTGGTAACCTCTAAACTTTAGCTGAAGAGTATAATTAGCATCACTAAATGGAAATGCAAATATTACTTTTCAAAAAGGTTTCTCGAACACTCCCCCGGTCTCCTATTGGTCAGCTAAAGAGATAGTCCCGCCCCACACATGCCATTGGTTGAGACAGTGTTAATGTGTTGTGGTGGTTAGTTTCGAATCAACATACAAATGACTTAAAATGGTAAAATTGCATGCTTCATTTAAAATATTACATGACATTAATGAAATTAATTCACACACAAGTACTGCTTTCATTTGAAGTGAATGTATGAAAGTGGAAACTGGCCTTCAGAAGTGCAGCTCAACTCCAACAACCCAGCAAAGTCTCTGAACAATATTCTTAATATTCTTAAGGCTGACTAAACAGTCTTAAGAGGCCACACTCAACGCATGTTACGTCATTCCAAGGGGAAGCCTATCAAAGTGTCAGAAGATTCAAGCATGAAACGTTGGGCTTTTGAAACTCTGAACTAGTATAATTGGATCTTCTCAATATCAAGGACAGTAGGGGGCTGTCTTGTTCTTATCGGACGGGAATCCGCATTGCATAACCACGCTTACAGATGAAAGGACAACACACTCTGGGAATATTATTATTTAATTCCTTGACCATTGTGAGTTTATATCTCACAATTCTGATGGGGGAAAAAGTCAGAAATGTGAGATTAAAAAGTTGCAATTACCTTTTTCATTTTTTAATTAATTTATTATTATTTCATGGCAGGAACAAGCATCCATATTAAGATTTAGCAGTTTGATAAAATTTCAGAAATTTAGTTTGATAATATGAAAATTTCAACATGATTGTCTTGCTCTGTGTGTTTCTATGAAATCTGTGCTGGAACAAATATCGCCCAAACATTTGCTATCATATTGCATTATTAATACATTAGTGTGTCTCTGAGGGGCAAGGACAGAGACGCCTTCATTATTATGTAACGTATATCGCTCTTGTGAGATAATACGTCAAAGGCTGAGAAATGTATGCACACACACCAACACACACACAACTAATCACCTGTGACCTTGAATTTCCTTGAACCTCTTCATCCGCCTCCTGCATGCCTCAACGTCTGTCTTAACCCTGCAGTATATACTTTAGTGTTCCTGTTAGCTCTGTTCCAAATCACTGGCTTCTAAGGGAGCATCTGAAATGATACCTCATAAGCGACTGATTTGTAGCAAAGCTGATACAGCAACAAACTTCCCTTTCAACTCTCATATTTATGAATCTGACATTGTTGAAGTATATATATGACACATATTAAATGTAGTAGGCATTTTATTTTGAATTTTCCAATTTTATTAAAGGGTAACTCTCGCCAAAATGCAACCTAGGGACTTTTTGTTAATCTACCCGAGGCAAACTTTCGTTTAAAAGCATAATTAGAATGGAAACGCCACTTTTAAGTTTGACCGTATTTTCATTTTCGGTCAAATTGCCTTTTGAATGGGGGTGCTTGGGGCACTGTTATGATAGCATCAAAAATCGCTATTTTTAAAACACTAAGAAGGCTCGACACAACATGAAACTGTGCTCGAAGTATCACCAGAGGCTCTACACATGAACTCGAGCATTGAGAACATTGTTTGTGTACACAGATTTTACTAAAAAGAAAGATTTTGAACAACTCACTGTAGCTGATTTGAAAAAGGATGCTCATATTAGAAGCAATACTAAAATTCAGAGTCAGTTCATTCACATTCGGAGATCGACTATTTTTGACTGTCAAAATGCCGGCGGACACAGCTACAGTGAGTTGTTCAAAATCTTTCTATTTAGTAAACTCTGTGTACACAATCAATGTTCTCAATGCTTGAGTTCATGTGTAGAGCCCCTGGTGATACTTCGAGCAAAGTTTTATGTTGTGTCGAGCCTTCTTAGTGTTTTAAAAATAGCGATTTTTGATGCTATCATAGTAGTGCCCCAAGCACTCCCATTCAAAAGGCAATTTGACCGAAAACGAAAATACGGTCAAATTTAAAAGTGGCGTTTCTACTCTAATTATGCTTTTAAACAAAAGTTCACTCGGGTAGATTAACAAAAAGACCCTAGGTTGCATTTTGGTGAGAGTTACCCTTTAAGTGCAAAATGTTTCCTTCAGCCAGAACATTTTCATCAGCAAATTTTGTGCGATAAAATATGACATTTTATTCTGGATTTTTTATTATTATTATTCTTATAAAGTTTTATATGATAAGTGAACCCTGCATTTTTTCTTTGAAGAACAAATCAGTTATTTACTAAGTATTGATTTCTATGTGCATATGCATTTACACAGAACACCATTTATCATGTGTCTTTCCGTGTAAATATGCACATAGAAATCAATACAATAACTGTGACAATCAACAAATGTCAAAAGGTGAGCTCTTAACATCACCACACAACAAATAACTGACAATAATGACTAAATTAATAGCAACTGCATTAACAAATAGGCAAAATAATCCTATAACTGTCATGTTGTGTTACAGACAGACAGAGTTTAGTACACTCAAAGTTTAATCTTAAGGTAGGCAGACAGGCAAAAGCAAACACAACTTAACATAACGGTGATCATTGATGATTAATAGAACACAGCTGGTACAAATGAACTATGGTGAGCATGGTAAAAAAGGAGTGGCGGGAAAACTGAACAAAGGAAAACATGTGACTAATGAAAACAAACTGAACATAATAGTGACAATAGGCTTGTTTGAGATGCGCCTTGCCTCGCCTGAAATGTATGCGAGAGTAGGCGGCTGCAGTGAGAGGAAGAGTGAAAAAAACGCAGGCAAGCTGGGCAGTTCAATCTTCTCGTAGTGGATCTGACACCTGCGAGATCAAAGATGGATATCGCGGGATTCACGCTTGTGCACAGTGTTGCTAATAAACTGTATGTAGGCTAATTCAAGTTCTGTTGCTTTTATATGAAAATAAATAAAATGAACAAGACACCCAAAGTACTTGTTATTTAATTCCATTCCAAATACATGTTTATCAATATTTTTTTCTTTAATACAGACACATGTGTTTTTATTTATTTTATTTTTTTATAAAAATTAAATGCATAACCCAAAGACATCGCACTGTCAGATAGTTTGGGAATATTCACACATAACATATACACATAAAACATGATATTAGAGTTTTAAAATCAAACATTTTAAAAGAGAACAATCCATCATGGTTGTTTAAACCAATGAGCATTAAGCTGTGTCGTCAGCAAGTCGTTTCCCATCATGCTTTTGATCAGCGCAGTCGGTGGAGAGCAACTGCGTCGACTGCAGAATCCGACACGTGCGCCTTGCGCTCGCGAGAGATTTTTGACATACGTCAGCATGATATCAGAGCAAGGCGGACTGCACTCGGACACATTTCTAACCGGCATGCATCTCGCGCTGATCACCGGTGATCGGTTCTGCGCAGATTTTGCTCATCTCAAACAAGCCTAGTAACAGCAACTGCATAATTTATTTATGCTGCATTGCATGCTGGGAACCACCAAACATCCTTAACAAATCACAGTGGCACTATTCAATATTAATTGTTTAAACAGTTTTTGGCTAGTTGGAGCAACATTGGGGGAATACTGTTGGTCTAATGTTTCTAAGAAACATCTTTGAGACCCAGAGTCTGGCACACTATAAAATGTAATTTATTTTGTACCTTGTGGTGTAGCCTGCTAACTAATATAACCTACTTAAAGTCCCCATGAAATCAAAATGTGTTTTTTTGTGTGCCCCTTTTACCATGAATGTTAGCCTTACGGTTAAAAGCTGTGCTTCAAAACAATGAGAAAATTCACATTTAGAAGAAATAAGCATTCAAAACATACAGTCTCTCACTTCCACCAATATGGATCAATGATTTTGATGACATCACTCTGCACTTCAGCTTGTAATCAGATTTTCTGTCCAATCAAATGCTCTCTACAACCTAAAGCGTCCCGCCCCCTACACTATAGACGCTGAAGCTGTGACTGAAATCGGTCATTTGTTCACACATTTACTATTTTCTACATGGTGAATGGCACACAGTGCACTATATAGTGAATAGGGAACGATTCAGACACAGTGTAAATATGCTTCCATTGGGGCGAACGAAGTCTGGTTTCACATAAGTGTCACGCGAGCTGTTTGAATATGTCCTGCCCTGTCTTCCTGTTTCAGTGGAAATTGCGTCAACATTGAATAATGCTGCGCATTTCAAGACACTTCAGTGGGCCTTTAAAGTCAGCATGAAACTCTATTGTGACTAATATCTGAGTGAAATGGCTTCTCAAATGTAAAAAAAAAAAAAAAAAAAAAGAAAAAAGCAGGACTTGATTTTCCTTTTGGAAAGAAGAATGCAGGACTTGATTGTCCATTTGGGAATTGATTGGATGGTTGTGGTTTGCTATTGGTTGATCTCCTGTGAGTGACAGGTTGTCCCGCCCTCACGCCAGTAAACACATCATCAGAGAAGAGATGTCGATGCAAGAGGAAGGGAAGTTATTTTGATGTAAGATTACGAAGGCACATGAATTTAAATAATAATAATAAAAACATGCAGGGATAAATCATTTTAAAAAGTACTGCAATATTCCATAATAAAATAAGAAGTCAATTTTGATTTCATAGTGAATTCAAAATAATGAAAGGCATCTAAAAATCAGGTTTGACATACCATAGCTTTGACAGAAAATAAGCAGAATTATAAAAAATGGTAAAAAAATTAAATAAAACTGTCAGTCTCAAAATGGTCTTGATACTCACAGATATATATAAAAAAAATTCTCTCTCTCTCTGATCCTTTTTTAAAGTGAAAATGTTTTACATTTCTCAAAACTAAATGGCAGGAGAAACTGCAGGACTTGTTTTCTCTCATATCTCAAGAATCAGTATAAGGTAATGGGATTGGCAAATTTTGATCATATCTGACACTAAACCAATTGTTGTGCTCGGAGGCAATGCTGGAAAACGAATCTTTGGTAAATCTCAAGTTTTGTTTTGCATTAGAGCTCAGGTGCTTTGGTGGCCCGTTTAAATGCACCTTTAATTGATTATGATATGCCACTGTGAAGTAATTGAAATGCCAAGTGCTGATACCGTCAGCATGCAGGAACACTCAGGTAATCAGCTGAATTTAGGAGCTATTCATTTGAATGCATGAAGGCTGCATGAATGAGTCACACAATCTGTTACAAAAATTTGTGTAACTTTCAGGTAGAAGAGAAGACGTTTTCTTTAACCTTGCTCTCACACCTGACCTGTCATTGCTGCCAAATTAGTAAACTTGAATTACTCATTCAGTCTGCAGCATTTACAATCAATAGAGAAAACCTTGATGTACTTTTTATCAAAATTTTATGAAGCGGTTTGAAATTTTTTGTTGTGCAATTACTTTTCAGAAGCAAGTCTGGCGGATGACCAAACAGAAAAATAGTCTTATTGAAGATAAGGATCAGGATATCATACAATTATGAGAATGTACAGTAAGTTTATGTAAGGATTCTAACACACGTGTTTTATACATTTGCATAGACAAATGTAATTTTTACGTATTAAAAATATCTACATAGTAGTATATTTTTCACATCATCACTGTACATTCATCCGGTTACTTTTTCTTGAGAAATAGTTAGAGTAAGAAATTCAAAAATATCTATATAAAAATTATTATGTTCATTTACAACAAATAAATGACATCGTGGGTCTTGTTTTCTCTCATATCTCAAGAAGCAGATTGCCAAATTGTGATAACTTCTGACACTAAACCAATTGTTGATTTCATAAAGATTTTTATACTTCTAAATCTGTGCAAATACTTTGTTTTAGATGCTGTCAATACATCCATCTAGCATCTTATGTTATATAATATACTACAATATATAATAACAGATCATGAAATCAGACAATTTACATTCAAATAATTATTTATTTATTTGTTAAACATTGTGTAATGTTTATTTATGAATTTTATTTCAAAGTGTTACCAGTTTTGGAAATATGTCTCTGATGCATTATAGATTTCAAAAAACATTCTTCAATAAAAAGTTCGAAACCATGAACAAAGCAGCTCTGAGATGAACCTCATTTGAACAACAAAAGGTAATACTTATCTAAAAGGTTATCTCTATTGAGAAAATGAAAAGGATTTTTAAATCTAAAACCACTGCAGCGCTTATTAAACACTTGTAAAATTTAGCAAATTGGAAATCTTTAAGGTCACATAATTATAAGCTCTCTGTTTAATTCTGAGTGGGGTGAGGAAAGACCAGAAGAGAAGGGATAAAATATGTAATTATTATTTCTTCATGAAATGCAAAAAGACAACAAGGTCAAATGATCTATTCACCACAGCAACAATGTGAACCTTAACCACACACGTGCACCACCCACCCACACCCACACACACACACACACACACACACACACACACGTTGGGTTTTCCTGATTTATTGGGACATTCCATAGACATAATGATTTTTATACTGTACAAACTTTCTATCCCCTAACCCTAAATCTACATCATATAAAGCTTTCTGCATTTTTGCATTTTCAAAAAACATCACATATGATTTATAAGCTGTTTTCCTTGTGGGGACCCAAAAATGGACAAGGATTTTGAATATTGAAATTGACATACTTTATATTCTGAAGAAAATAATCAGTTTAACCTAAAAAAGGAACCCAGGCCTCAGGAGTGAGAACATCTCATCCTAGCCACAAGAACACAGGGGGGGGGGGGGGGGGGGCCAAAAAAAATTTAAAAAAAAAAGAGTTTAAACCAAGTAAATATTCAGCAAAAAGAGCTTTAAAACATGTTTACTTTCTAGCCCTGTAGCCAATCTGATACGGCCGTGAGTCACTGCGCCGATTAAACTAGAACAAAGATAAAAGCCTCTGAGTTTTAATACCTCTCTATCTGACTCCTCAGAGTTTAGAAGAACACTTATCTTCTCATTAGTCCCTGATGAGGAATTTCAGAAGTTATTCAGGATGAATCAATTAATGCCAGCCACACCAAAAGTATGAAAGGACATTTTCATGCTGCTACTTTAAATATAAAGAAAACATACCTTTCTACTGTGTATATCATAGTTTAGAATTTTTCACTCACACATACACACACACACACACACACACACACACACACACACACACACAAAAATTGTCAGCTCAGGTATAAGTTTTTTAAAAATACCCTTTTTACATTCACAATGCATCTTCATCCCTTCCAGACAATATGCCATTTTTGATGGGATGGAACATTTAAAATCAACATGGCAGCTGCTGTCACTGTCACCAAGGTTGTGACCTCAGCCAGCAAAATTTAAGAGTCAATAAACAGACTTTTCTAAATAGTAGGGGAAAAAAGAATAAATAAAGAATAAATTTTTATATATTTATTATTTTAACTGATATTTATCCTTTTTATGTTTACCATGAGGTGGACATGCTATGCTTGAGAAATCCTGTCAAGGATAATGCAAGAAAAACGATGGCTGAATCCGAAATCTAAATCTAAACCCTTATTCAGTATTCCCTACGTTAGTTCACTAACACTGTTCACTTGAAGGAGTGAGCGGATTCGGACAGCCGTTGAGCGTACATCGGTTGTACACTCGTTGGAATGTAGGATTGAATAAGTGAACTCAATAAAGTCCACTATGGTTTCGGACACAACTACTAATGGCTGTCCCCTCAAATAACGCCCTATTTTGAGGGTATAGGGGGTGATTTTGAATTTAGCCTATGGCTCCACTTCTTCTTCTTCACTGGATTTACTATGGATTGTGAACCAACTTAACTAGTACTAATTGCATACCGCCACCTACTGTGCTGGAGTGTGATAAGAATTGAATGTTTGTGTAGAACAGATGATTTCCCATTTCCCATGTTTCTAATACCTTTCACGATCACTTTTATCATTTCTCCACCATAGGGTCTAACATTTTCTTTTAAACATTAAAAGTTTTCTATAATTAATAATAATTATTATTAGTATTTAAATAATAAAATAATATATATTTAGAGTTTTTGTGGTTTATCAGTTTTATTAGCCTACTAGATGCTGTGCGCTTTGCATTGTTTTTATATGTTTAAATGCCATGACCCTGCTCATTAAATGAAAACGAAAAGCAGTAAACACACTCTCTGCAAGAGGCAAAATAAACATGCATTTTCTGAACAGTTTAAGTCCTATTACTCGACTATAACTTGTGGGAGGGGGACAGAATAATTAGAGGATTGAGCTTATAAGCACTGCTCTCTCTCTCCCTCTCTGTTGGTTGCAGGGAAAGGTCAACCTATTCAGAGTCTGATACTCATAAACTAAGTATTCATGGCCTGTCGCTGAAATGCTACATTTATACATGCTTGAGTAGTGACACAATTAATACAGAGGGCTTTGACAGGCATATGTGATTGCTGCTCAAGAGCAGAGGATATGAAGAGCAGAATGAAGTGAGGCGTATGTTCTTTATTAATGGCACAAGGCAGATGATCTCATGGCTGAAACCTTAATTAATAATTCATATATAACTTAAAGCCAAATAAATCTTGGCTTTAGCTTGGTGTAGGGCACAACGGAGCTAAAGACTCCCCTTAAAGAATATTAGGTTATTTTTCTGATTCACTTTCATGTACACTTTCAAAATATATTATTTCATCATTTTTGGCCATTTCTATGTTTAAAGTCGGCATGAAACAGAAGTTGTGATAGACTTTTCTTCCCTATTGTAATGTATATCCGAGTGAAAAGGCTTTTCAAACAAGAAAAATTTAGGGTGTGACTTGATTTTGTCCATGGGGAATTGATTGGATGGTTGTGGTTTGCTATTGGTGGATCCCATGTGAGTGACAGGTTGCCCCGCCCTCACACCAGTAAATATATCATTAGAGAAGAGAAGAGATGTCGCTGTAAGAAGGAGAGGAAGTTATTTTGATTAAAGATTATGAAGGACCATGAATAAAAATAAAATGTCATGGTGACTAACAATTTCACAACCTTTCAAACATTTTTAGGTCCTCTGTTATTTTGCTTTTACTGCAGTGTGTACTATTTCAGAACTGTAAAAAAAAGTAAAAAAATAAAGCAAAATCTTGCAAAAATATGGCTTTCTAATTAAAAAAAATTAATTGCTCTATACAGCTATTTTGCATATTCCGCTGTCAGCCATGCATAACAGTGTTTATTGTGCTGTGTTGAAAACCACAAATAACAAAAGTAGATTTGATAAATAAGGATTTTGTCTCAGAATATTCATGACAGGGATTCTCTCAACTACTTAAATCTGCAACAAAATTACTGTTCAGTTCTGCGTGCAGTGACCCAAAACATGACACAATCATTATCTGCTTTTCCATTTGTTTTTGAAGTTAAATCATATTGCAATGTATTATGCAATTGCAACTGCCTTTGAAATTAAATACTGCATCTAACAATGACTGTTATGCCATGTTCAAGCATGTACTATACTGTCAAACATTTTGTGGCTGCTGTGGCTTTTGACATTTTGAAGATTGCTTTGCTATAGGCTGAAATAATAAAATATTCAGTGTCACCATTGCTGCCTTGACATGTAATAAATAATACATTAGGCTATATCTATGATGCTCTTTACAGGCACATGAAAGCCAATAATTCAAACATAGAAGAAGTAATAACCCAAAACATGCCTGTCAGAATCATGCAGTAACCAATTCAGGATATGAGCGCTGAGTGCGTCTCTGCTTGTTCTGTTCTTCTTTTGACTTCTGAAGAGCTATAGTTAAAGGACATCTGCTGCAAAGGTTGTTTTTCTTTTTAATGTCTGAATGAAATGCTGTGAAATGCAGTGCATGCAGCTTCGCCCATGCATCTGAGAGAGCTGATATGAGTCCGAGCTGGATGGATTTAAAGCACAGCTCTGTTTCAATTGCTTTTCACAGCTCATTAGATGTGCTGTTTAACTGTGATGGAAGCTGGCGGCTTTCACTCGACACACAGGAGTGTAAATGTGAATGCGTTTGTGTGTGTGTGTGTGTGTGTGTGTGTGTGTGTGTGTGTGTGTGTGTGTGTGTGTGTGTGTGTGTGTGTGTGTGTGTTTGTGTGTGTCCTGAGGGAACACAAAGTCAGCAGAACACCTGAAGAAATGAACAGGACTGCAGCAAGAAATCCAATATTGCACTACAACACAGCATGACACACCAACAACAGTATTCAGCAGCACACACACTGCATTCCACTGTTCATTACAGTGTCAATTTACAGAGGCATTCATCTAATAAGGAGAGCAAAAGCTATAGTTTTCTTATCACGTCAATCCTCAAGAGTAAGTAGAGACAAATAAAGAATAAAAACGTTTTTCACAGCTTTATATTTTACACTTATATATTTTTGTATAGAGTAAGTGTGTGGAACTGGAATATACTAGTAACAACATGCCTTGCCATGCCAATATATTTTAATCCAAATCTACATCCACAAATCCTTCATAAACAAACAAAAAATCTTTAATATTCAATTAATACAATGTCACAGATCACCTTTTTCCAGAGACAAATTAAAATCAATTAATCTCATAAATGGTTTGCCTGACTAAATCTTACAAATGTTGATATTCAGGTGATATGGCAAAATTAAGAAAAGCATGTACATTCATTAAAGCTACAATATGGTTTTTTTTTTTTTTTTTGCCGCTAGGGTTCACTAACCTCTTACAATAACAAAGGCGTAGGTTGATGACGCATAAGCATTAAGTGAAATTATGGATCTTGTCGTCAAGCTGGTGGATCTAATAATGTTTATGGAAGAATGAATACAATGATGTTTTTAACATGACTGTGGTATGAAGTAGGGCGCGATTGCTAATGAGAGACAGATATTAGCGCCACACGCGAGTCCCGCGGATCTAAAGGAATAAGGACAATTAATTCTACCGAACTACATGCAAGTGCTTTATTACTACTCGCACTGGTCAGAAAGCAGCGCTGTTTCACTTGGTCTAACGTTACACTATCACACTAAACTGCATTTGAGTGTGTTGAATGTTATTCTATGTGTTAGTTTATTGGCTGTATGAGACTAGCAGTAAGCTAGATCAACATTATAATAACATACAGATCATATTCTAACATTTCATCATGTTGAACTATATAACATTGATTGGTTTTATGTACATTTGCTCACCTGTCTAATAAAGTACATGCAACACTCTTGACAGAGACGCCACTCTGTCAAGTCGAAGTTAGTCATGGACGTGAAGCTCTCGGCATTTCGAAAACGCCACGCTGATATTGATCCTCGTTTTAGTTCTCCTTTTGTCCCAAAGTCTGCTTGCCAGGTCCACAATGTTTGAACGAAACAACAACAGCGTGAGCGTGCCGCTAGGCGTAACCCAGTTGTCCACGTCTGTCGCCATGGTTACTATAGCAGTACGAGGAAACTAAGGGTAATTTTCTCACGATTTACAAATAGTTGGAAACATTTGGGATATTGTAGGTAATCAACTCAACAAAATATATAACACTGGCCTAGTGGTTTTTGATATTTTACTGCAAAAATCTTACATAGTTCACCTTTAAATGTGCTGAGATGAGACTTTGTGTCATCTATAGTCAAGAGAAAAGGAATAGTCGCCACTTCCACAAAACATGAGAGGAAATACAGAAACAAAGCCGAGGTTGAATCCTCGCATGACAATGATTGGTAGTTTGTGTATATATCATATTCATTTTGGCATAAAGTTCATCAAAAGCAGCTTTAAATTAGTGCTGTGAGTTTGTTGGTGTTAAAGGTCACTGCAAATATCAGGGTGATTCAGTCATGAGTCAAGCCTTGCTGAGATGAATCAGGGTATACAGGAATCATGGAGTTAAATTTACTACCTTTTAAGACCTTTTTTAAGACCCCTTCCATACATTTTAAGACCTCATCGCCACTTCAAGTTTTAACCGTTACATCGGTGACACCTTACATTTACTATATTGATTGTAAGATAGCACAACTAAACAGTCTTAGTTTGTGATAACTCCTTATCAACGCAACATAATTCCGAAAGGTGGGAATGAAGCACAAGATAATTAATTAATTGACTAACCCAATGCAAGGTTTATTAGAAAGAGAAACCAGATTAGACCAATAAACAAAACAATTGAAAAAAACGTATGGAAGTGGGAAAATAAACCTCGAGTTCACACAGTATATTCAAAAGATGTATTTGTAACATCAACTCTTATAACTGTCTGCAAACCATAGCTCTTTTGTTGTACACTTCTCATGACAAACACCTGACTGGTCAGACAGTTTTCCTGTGATCACGGAGTGCTTCATTTGATGCACCAGAACAAGTCCTTCAAACACTGGGGCCCTATTTTAACGATCTGAAACGCAAGTGAGCGCAAAGCGCAAGTAACTTTGTTGGCGGGTCTCGGCGCTGTTGCTATTTTCCCGGTGGGATAAATGACTTTTGTGCCAGGCGCAAATCTAAAATGGGTTGGTCTGAAGTAGCTTCATTATTCATAGGTGTGGTTTGGGCGTAACGTGAAATAAACCAATCAGAGCGTCACTCACATTCCCTTTAAGAGTAGACGCGCTTTTTCCATAGCGGATTGCTATTGTAACGGCGGATTTGCCAGGCGCGCGCCAGGAGCGGTTCACAGCCAAGGAGAGCAACGCTCTCGTCACGGCCGTAAAAGGGAGAAGTTACATTGAAATGGAGAAACCCACCCAAATTAACTTAGGTTAAACAGGCGTATGATAATTTGGGTAAATGTGTAAGCTAGATGTATGCTTTTATAATAAATTGTCTATCTATCTAGCTATCTATCTATCTATCTATCGTAATAATGTATGATTTGCAAAAATGAAAACTGCTGCTTCTGTGTAGATGAGAGAATCAAAGTGCGCGTTGTGCACACGCTACATTGATTATGGCCAATCATGCGCCCTTAAAATAGCATATGAATAACATGCGCAATGCGCCACTGACTTTAAACAATTTTTTCCTGGTTAGTGGCGCAATTGTTTTCTAAACCTGCAAAATAGCATGAAGGAACGTTTGCGCCGGAACACGCCTCCTCTTTGCGCTGAACCGCCCCCGGGAGCGCAAATGTATTTCCTAACTTACCGACGTGCTTCTGTGGAGGGAAAAGTCCGCTTTGCGCGGGTGCAAAATAGGAATGATACATGCGTCGGTGTACAAAGTCACTTGCGCTGGGTGCAAGATAGGGCCCTGAGTGTCAGTACTAGGGGTCCCCTGCTTCGCAGCATAATTAATGATATGCTAAAGCCCGCCTGCACATCGACGTGATTGGTTACAAGTAACATGTTTGTGACGTAGAGAACGGGGGCGATTTCAAACCGCCTTTGAGTCTGTCTGGGTAAATGCGATTTTAAGGAGAAAATAGGCCTACTCACCAATGGTGTTTACTTATGAATTTACACATGGTTTGTCTTAAAACACATAAAAAACTCCACAAAGACATAAACAACTCATTATAAACTTGATTATGCAAGTTTACACCTATTATGCAAAATTCACTTTTACATGGTGTTTGAACATAAATGTGTGTTGGCAGTGTGTGTACCAACCACCCTATAATGATAAAAATCCACCCAGTGCTTTTTTATAATCCCCATAAATCATACGCACTGTCTCAGGACAAGCCGTTCTCAGATTCGGGGCAATGTGACGTCACTTTGCACAGGCCCCTCCCACGACTGTTGATTGACACTGCAGTTTGAGCATAGACCCGCCCTGAGTGAGCTGGACACAGGCCCCTCCCACGACTGTTGATTGACACTGCAGTTTGAGCTTAGACCCGCCCTGAGTGAGCTGGACACACAGTCCGCCATTGTTTGAGCAGCTATAGACAAGAATGTCTCCTAAGCGATTGCGGTGTTTTGTTGTTGGATGGAAGAATTAACATAGCAGTCTTCATTTACTCTTGTTGTTACTCGAGGATGGATCAGTACTGTTTGTGATCCAGCTTACAGTCTCCGGAGCGACAGGCCTAACGTTACTGATCACGGCAGAAATGAAAGTGAGAGCGTGCACTTTATGACAGCTCATCGAGTCATTTTATGGATATAAGGTTTACCAGTTTATTAAGCACCCACTGAAAAGGTGTGTATATATTTGTTTACTGTTAGTTGTAACGAGTGTTTTGTGTACTTCGCTGTGTATGTTGATGATAATGAAAGGGAGAGAGAGAGAGAGTTTATAAGACTTTAATGTGCACTTCTTTTACTGTGTTTATTCAGCTCTTACAGTGATTCTCTATTGCGATTCTCTATTGAGTAAAACTATTGCTTCATCTTTTGTGTGATGTACAATAAACTTCACTGAACTCGTCAGTATATTTTGGTCATAATTCGGAATCGGACGGGGTTTGCTACAGCAGGCTTTATTAATAGTGGATAAAAGCAGATGACAAATAAGTTATAACCATAATTAAACTAAACTATACCTGTTCTTTCTCCATACAGCATAATAGTCTCTGGCTCTGTGGGCATTATTGTCCGACTCCGAGTCGAAATGAACACCGCTACTGAGAGTTTTTGTTTTGATATTATCAGATGAGATTGTCCTGACTCTGAGCGCGAGCTGTGATGCTCCGCCCACTGGGCCGGCAGCAGCAGCTCATTTGCATTTAAAGGGATACACACTTAAACAGCATGTTTTTCTGAGCTAAAAAAAATGACAATTTAAACATGCTGTAAAAAATTATCTGTAGGGTATTTTGAGCTAAAACTTCACATACATACTCTGGGGACATCAGAGACTTATTTTACATCTTGTGATAAGAGTCATAATAGGTGCCCTTTAACTTTTCGAGAGTGCACATTTACTTTTAGTAGTTCACAGCTCAAAATGAGCAGCAAAAAGTTGACAGCAAAATGTGAAGTAAACCAAGGCAAGGTGCTCGACTTGACCTTCTATTGACTGTTTGTTGTAATTCTTACATTTGTTTGCATATAGTGATTGATCAGGGAACACAGACTTGCAGGATATGGTGAGTAGTAAACACTAAACAGTGAAGTATTTATTGACAGATGATAAGGCACAAGGTGACTATTCCGTGAAAACAACAACTGAGCAGATGAAGAAGAGTGAAACAAGTCCAGGTAAGTTGCACCACACACTCTAGAATCAGAATGTCATAGTATAGAAGGAATTACGGAAATATGTTGATTTATTCGCTGTGATTAAATTAATGATAGAAAGACAAACCTGTATAGAATCATTTATGCATTTTTTTTAAACAATATCTATGAGCGCAGAACATGCACAATGCAGTTTGACAAACAAATGTCATACATAAGAAAATAATGTCAAAATGGTTGTCAAATCCAACTCTAGGTTATTTTATACTGTAGTAGCTTTGAGAGAAAGTGAGGTTCCTCTGTGAGGGTTGACAGGGAAGCAGGAGTGCAGTATTGACTGGACTGAGATCACATGAGTGTCTGGGAGGAAGAGATGGAGAATGAGAGGTGCTGTCGCTGTGACATTTGTCAGTCTATTTAGGCATAATGTATTCTCCACGTATGACCCACAGGTGCCCAGCCCGCCACAGCCAGCGTGAATCTGGGATTAAAGCTGCAAGGGTCTTTTATAGCAATGAACACATCACTGGGAACATGCACACAGAATTGTACATTTATGCAGTTAGACAGACACTTTAAAGAGGACCTATTAAGTCCTTTTTCAAAGTCTTGATTTTGTTTTTGGAGTCTACTAGAATAGGTTTTCATGCTTGAATGTTCAAAAAACACATTCGATTTTACATTGTTGCTGCACATCTCTTCTCAGTATGTCAGTAATGCTCTGTGTGTCACACCACTGTATGGACGAGGACACAGAGATAATGGTAACAAAGGTTTATTTAGACACTGTATGCAGCTCCGGATAGCAAGGAAGCACAAAAGGTCAAACTCAGGGAATATAACGTTGAACTTAGAGTCTTTAGTATGCATGAAACAGATATAGTCACTCAGGGCAATGAGCTGGGATTGCCCTTTAATAACAGACAGCAACAGGTTTATTAGGCTGCTGTCACTTTAAGACCTGAAGAATCACATCCCATGGCCTCACAACTCTTTACGGTCATTTAAGACTATGTAATTCAATATAATAATATATTTATGTAACTTATGTAATTTAAGACTATGCTTACATTACGAGGATACTCGACAAAGCGGGCAATTTGGCATAATTTTGTGTTTTTGTCATGTGTGTGTCGCTCAGACAGAGCGCCAGTACAGATTCAAGTTCTTTTTTTGTGCATCTTATCGCGCTTGAATGGTTTAATAGTAATTGAATGAGTGATAGTGTGATTATATACTGTAGTGTGACTTATATACTTTGCGTGTATATCCTCAGCAGTACATTGATGAAGCTGAGTCGAACTGTAATACTGGCACACTTTGTAAAAAACACCCTGCCCACATGTGACTGATGCAGCATTCTGCCGCTTCCTGTATTCAGACCCGAGGGAGAGCCCTTTGAACACGTTTAAAGCTGGAATGCATGCAAGAAATTGCGTTTTTTAAAGTGTGAACACACCGACCGATATTCAGGCTGTCCATACGCTTGCAGCAGCTACATTCAGAATACAGAATATGTAAACACACTTCTAATTTTACAAACAACCCAAGCCTCTCACGTTTATATGAATACCTAATGAGATTGGTTTTTAGGTCGCCCCTTCTATTGGGGAATATTTCAAATGCCACACGTGGTCATGGGAATCACTTTATCCCAGAGCGCCGCTGTCAAATGCTCACTGCAAGCACGCTTGCTTTGGTTTTCCATCACCACCAGTATCAGTATCAAACATCCGTTTAGAATTTCAAAACAATTTCAAAGAAAAGGGGGACATATCTCACATATGCTCCAGCAGAGGGCCACAATCATCTATAAGTCACCTTTGGTCAGAGTCCTGCATGGGTTCGGGTAATTTTGTTCAAACGGGTGAGAAATATCCAACTGTGTCGGATACGGGTGCGGGTCGGGTCGGGTCGGACACGGGGGAAACGGGTTTATAACAATCACGCAAACGTAAAAATATATGCCTATTTTTAGGAACACATCTACAAAAATATGCCTGTATTTCAAGTTGATAGAATAATTTTAAATCCACATCAGTTTATTTGTGCCCACGCACGCCCATGGCCGTCAGTTTGGTTTGAAATGTGCTGGGTACAATGACACATTCATTTCTTTTCTCCTTCGCACAGGTCATGTTTTGAAAGACGATGTCCTGTAGCTTACTAATGTAAATAAATAAAAATGTATACAAAAATGTGATGACGACCGACTCGTTTTATGAAGAAGAAAGCCTTAAGTTTTCAAAAAGCATTAGACATATGACCCACTATTCTGCTTCATAAGTACCATGTTGACAATGACATGATGTGGTTTATGTACCTAAACAATGATTACCAAATTTCTCTCTCATATTGCTCCTCATAACCACTGAAAACGGTCAAAAAAAAAATATTATGGATGACGTTATCTGACATTAAGCGTTTCTGCTTCACATTTCAGCAGGGCAGCGGAGCGGCTGTGGGTTGACTCCCCACGGTTCTCATGGGCTTTATGTAAGTCCTTAACGTGAAAAAGCTTTACGTGGTTTAATGTACCTAAACAACGATCACCAAATTTTCTCTCTCATATTGCTCCTCATAACCACTGAAAACTGTCAAAAAAATCCAACCCAAAGTCCAATTATAATGGACGTTATCTGACATTAAGCGTTTCTGCTTCATTGAGGCTTGTAGGAAAAAGCTGTTTAATGTAGGCTACCCTAAACAACGATCAGTGGTCACCAAATTTCTGGTTAGATTTTTTGACAGTTTTAAGTGGTTATGATGAGCAATAAATATGCATAATATGTACATGAGTAATAATATGTAACACTTAATACCAAAAAACTGAAAAAAACTGGGTACAAAATGACTCATGAAGAAAGCTGGTGGGTACCGAAATCCAAATCGACGCCTATGCCCACGCCCTTCCAGGAGTCTCTATACCTACTTTCACTTTAAAAAATTATCATAACCGCGCACGCGATCTGCTTGCAGTCCTCGAGATGGATGCTGAGGAGTTGAAGAAAAGAATAGCTAGTGGAGATTGTAAAGTTGTCGACAATACATCATCAAAAATCAAGTCCAGTGTGTGGGAGAAATTTGGAGTTATCTGAAGAAAACAGTATTGTGAAAGGCGTGTTGGATTGCTGCAAATGTGGAACTTCATCACAGCATGAATGAGGAAGCGCGCAGGAACTGTGGTAACAAACCAAGCAGTTCTATCGAACAGTATTTTTCAAATTTAACACTGTTAAGTATGTGTGGTGGGCAGGGCGTGTTTGAACCCAAAATTGTCAAATGTAGGCTAGACGAAATTGCGTGGCATATAGTGTTGTAGCCGCGACTGTTCGATTGGTAAAATGTTATTAGGCTACTCAGTTTTGTGGTAACGTTTGCCATGTTCTTCATGTACCGGCCTTTTGACAGCTTCGGCTGAAGTTGTCCTTGTGTTAATTGTCGTGTAATAACTTCTGTATGACCTGGCAAATAAACATTTTTGTAAGCCTGTCTATAATGTGATAGTCTAAACTGATTTTATTTCGGTTGTGGGTCGGGTGGTCGGTTCCATTTTAAACGGGTCGTGTCGGGTGCGGATTTTAGTTAGTGCTGCTGTCGGAAAACGGGTCGGATGCGGTTTTAAGCACTGCGGGTACGGGGCGGGTGCGGATTTACAAAACCAGACCCGTGCAGGACTCTGGCTTTGGTCACCTGAAATGAGCGATGCTTTATCTAAAGTCTTAGATGAACACCTGCTATGTGTGAAATTAGTATTTCGGGGGTTATTTTTGTCTATTAACCTGGTTAAATAAAGAATGACAGGAAGTAAAGGCACATTTACATAAATAACGATATCTATGAAGTATAATTTGCATATGGTTCTTTCTCATAACAAGAGAGAGAGAAATTATCCTACTTCTCATAAAACATTCACTACTAGGTTTAAGAGATATAACCAGTTTAGATGAAAGGATCTTACGCTGACTAGCTGAACACATTACTGTAGCTTTACCCATTAATGGACACGGTACTTCCTTGAAAATAAATTCCAGCACAGCGATAAAACTATACTACTCGATAATGAAAATACCCTACACAATCGATAATGCTTTACAGTCAACTCTGTTAGAGAGCTACATATGACAATTAATCTGATCAATATAACTCTCCTGTTCAGCAATAAAAACACTATCTCTTTACAACATTTCAAATCCCTCAGTTCTCTCCATCTCTGAAAAGCTAATGTTGATTCTTGTTTTATTACAAGCTCTGTCTCATTCTCTTTTTGTCAGCAGACTCTCCTCTATTCGGCATTTGTTTAAAACAGGTGATTCCCCGGAGGTTGGAGATTTATCTGCCCATATCTTGTGCCAGACAAAATTACGGAAGACGCTGGATTGTCAACAGTAGCAATAGCGTAGGGGTAAGGCGCGTGGCAGAACGTTTTGGCGCAAAACGACCCAGAGTTCGAATCTGCCTTTTGCCGAACTCGCTTTACTCCCTTTTCCCATCGCATATCAGATCGGAAGAAAATATTCTAAAAGTGGAAATAAAGGGTCTAAGGTGTGTTTATCGGTTAGGGGTAGGTGTAAGGAGGGATTTATTATCCCAATAAGGCGGCATCCATTTAATAATATTGATAAATATAATTATTTACACGTTATTATTGCATACCGTTTAATGTACAACAACACTGAGGTACAAATAGTATGTGTCACTATTTTTAAGTATAATTATCATTAACTACTTTTTACATAGTGTAAATAGTGATAGATTGTAAGAAAATATGCTATTGTCACTTAGTGTATATAGAATCTAGTTGATATTTACACATTTGCAAATAGCAGCTGCCTTATATTTATGTCATGTTTTATGTCAAATTCTTAAAATTCCATTAATTTAATTAATATAATAAATAAAACCAATAAATTAAACAATTTCAATCAAATGAAATCAGTATCAACAAAAGCCATTTTTGCACTGCAGTGCACAAGCTGCATCTAGATGTATTTACACACCGTTTAATGCTGCTCAGAGGTGGCATGAATGCAATTAAAATGGCGTAAATAATGTTATGAGAATGTTTTGAAGAAAAAAAAAAGTAGTTTAATATGATGGTAAAAAACGAAGTGATACTTTTAAAAATTAAACAAACCGCCAGTAGGTGGCGGTCTTAATTAATGATTAATTAATTCAGTAACGAAGCAGGTGGCTGTATTTATGTATTCATTGAATCATTGACTCTCCCGATTCGTTCAAAGCCACAGATTCGTTCACAAAATAGTTACGTTGCAAAATAAAGCAAAAAATACTGACAATACGGCTTAAAATGAACATCACTTAATATTACCTTTTTGTTTGTTGAACTTTTGTATAAAATAGTCACATTTGCAATCGTGTGGATATTTGGGAAAATTCTTGATTGTATAATATATTATCAACATTGAAAACCTAAACTCACATGTTGTCACGTTCCACACATGGGAAACAGGTAAGATCCAAGTGCATTTATTAGGGTAATTCGTAATCGTAAATCCAGTCCAGGCAGGGGTCAAAACCAAAGAAGCAATCCAAAACATAAAACAATACAAAACAGGAAACAAGGCAGAACTCGGAAGTGGTGTGATAATAGACAAGGACTCCGTGACAAACACTGAAACAACCAGGGTATATATATACACAGAACTAACAATGAAACAGGGAACAGCTGGGAACAATGACGGGGAACAGCTGAGTGCAATGAACAGTGATTGGTACAGACAAGGATTGTGGCGAATGCAGTTCATAATGTGGATGATACCGTGGGGAAGAGGACCTCTAGTGGACACCAGGAATACACAAACCAGACACTGTGACACATGTATCAAAGAGAGTTTGAGTCTTAAATCGATCTCTATTCACATTCTCTCTATAGGTGTTCTTCATGCTAGTAAGTGCTAAATCCGCACTTTTTACAAAAGGTACATTATCGAGAACAGCCGTAATATAGTGTGATTTGCTGAGGTAGCAACTCTGCACACAACCTATCATATGCACGCTGCTTATGCGGATGCAGTCAGAAAAATTGATTGTATGTCATGTATTTGACATTTTACGGCACTACCATTTTCCCGTTTTCACACTAGAGACAGCATTTTACCTGTTCGAAAATACATGCTCGGTTTTAATGTTATTAAAACCGAGGCAAAACTCAGCATTTAGTTTTCTTATCCCAGTTTAGGAACCACTGACCTACACCTTAAATCATGCCAGGACTTAGGGATGGGCGTATTGATATGAAGTATCGATATATCGATACTGACGTCGAGTATCGATACTCAAATAAAAATATTGATACTACAGTGTTTTTTTTTTTTACCCGTTATTTTGTTTATTTGACAAGAAATTGAATGCGTACAATAGCATTGAATTGGATGAATAACCTATGTTAGTGAATAATTGTGTGGTAGAACTATTTTTCTGCTCATCTGAACACTCAAATGCTACAAGTCAGAACCAATCAAATCACAGAGAGCGTTCACACACTGCCGGCATTCAAACAGGGCTGCGTTTGCCAAAAGTATCATAAGAAACCATTGATGCTTTTGGGAAACGCAGCCCAGAACAATGCTTAACAGAAGACAGAAAACCATCTTGAGTTATTTCACAATAAATTGTAGCCTACATAGTCTTTGCAATTAAATTGTTTTAAATTGAATGTTAAAAATTCATACTGATGTTCTATTCTGTAACTAATTTAATATAAAACATACACTGTCAGAATTAAAAAAGTTCAAAATTTTATGGGTGCAACAGCCTGTCACTGGCAGTCCCTTATGAAAATGAACATTACAGTGACCATAGTTCAACTACACCAAAAATTATTTGTAGATTTCCATGGTTACCACTACAAGTAAACATTTTCACCATGTGTAAACAAAAAATATATTCTAATAAGTTCCAATTAAGGCATATTGAATGTTAAAATGCCTTTGAAATATAATGTTAAGTGGGTATCATAACCCATTTTACTCTTAATAGTTCAATCATTAAGAAATGTAAAAATTTTAAAGTTCAGTTTAGAGGTATCGTATCGGTATTGGCAATACTGGCCTTGAAAGTATCGTATCGTATCGAAAACAAAATAAGTGGTATCGCCCATCCCTACCAGGACCGAGTGTTCATTTAAAAAAAAAAGGAGCTGAAATGTGATTGGCTGTGGTGACTGAGACGGTGGGCTGTGATTGGTGGACTCTTACCGTTCACTGAGCTGATGGCTGCAGTTGACCAGGATGTGCATGCAGTGAAGACACACCACACCCATCAGTACCAGACTAACCGGACCGAGCTTGAGGAAAAACAGAGAACCATGTTCAGTCTAATGCGGTTTAGACACTTTAAAACACATCAACCGTTTTAAAAGATAATATCTGTTTTTAGTGACAACAGTAATGTCTTCCAGAGCAATAAAGCTTTATCGCTCTCGTTCTCTTTTAACATGAACTTTGCCTACATACTGTACTAAAGCTTTATGATAGCAATAAAATGTGTGGACTGACATTCTTACGAACAAATTTGGCAGTCAGCACACAATACAGTCACACAGTTTAGTTTGTAAACCAGTCTGACTAGTTTTTTAACCTGTCGTCCACCCATTAAACAGTCAGTATCAGGATATGATGGTGAAAACAAACAAAGCCAATTACAGGGGCAATAAAGCCACAATTGTATTTTTTTTGGCATCAACAAATGCAGTTAAATGCTAAATCCCTAAAGCATTTCATGTTTTTACAGTCTGCAAGTGGTTTTACTAACAGTCTGAAGCTTCGGATTCAGGATTCGGATTCAGGCTCAGTTTGAGAAGCAGCAAAGAAATGGTCTGTATGTAACAGAACAGACGGGTTTATCGTTCACGCGCCTTCACAGAAGAAGCGGAGATGCTACGTACCACTATCCCAGCATTCTTCACCGCCAGAGGAAGCCCAAGCAACCCTGTGCCGATGTTCCCCTTCAAAAGATGCAGCAGGGTTTGAGTAAACCTGAAGAATAGAGAAAACAGATCCACACCAAGTGGTTATTTCAGGCAGACAGATGTCAGAGATTATTGTATAATATACATAATGTAATATGAGAGTATGCTGTTTATATATACACATAGACATTTGTTACAGACAAAAATTACTGTTTGCAAATAAACACCTGATGAGTGTCAACCCAAAGCTACAAAAGTAACCCTGACTGTGACTCACGTGATTCCTCGAGGCAGATGCTCTGAATCTTCATCCACGTCTACATCCTCTTCCTCACCTCCTGCTTCCTCCATCAGAGGGGTCATCACCTCCATGTCTGCTCAGGATCATATTTAATACAACCACAGAATTATCAAATGCACTGGTAATCTTATGCAGTAATAATAATCATACGTTTTATTTATAAAGTGCCTTTCCCAAGCTCAAGCTCACTGTTATATCTATACATTTGAGTTACTGTAATCCGACTACCTTTTTTTTTAAATTCAAATTTTTTTTATCAACAACAACATGAACGTTAGGTTTTGGGAAGGAACTGCCCAGGAAATAGATGAAAAGCTTTTAACTAATTAAATCTTAATAATTTTTAATAAATGGAGTGGTTTTGTCAAAATAAAACACTAACAAAAAGATCAAATATTGTATTTGTTTAAGCTGTGTGGCCTCTCAATTTTCCATGTAATTATAGTCACCTAACTAGCGGCCTTTCTCTGTGTGTAATTCCACAAAACTGGAAGCCTTTCTGAACGTATATAAGCAACAGGTTTTTTCAGAACTTAAATTTTAAAAGATAAAAAATAATAACTAGGCAGAATCAATGAATTATGAATAATTTACTGCCATTTTGGGAACATTAAGTAATCATGTAATCAATAAAAAAGTAACTGTAGTCTGTTTATGAGTATTTTAAAAAGTAATATAATTTAATTACAATTACTTCATTTTTGGAATCTGATTACGTAATCCAGATTGCATGTAATCAGTTACTACCCAGCAATACATAAATACACATACATATATTTATACACACACACACATATTTTTGTATTAATGACCTAATTAAATGGATCTAGTTCATGAATTTAAAAAAGGCCTGCTTAAAAAAACAGCAGTTAATAAAGAAACACACGAACAGCATAAAATAGTCTGTACACTCAGTGTCATGTGGACGGCCTAACTATCTATCTATCTATCTGTCTGTCTGTCTGTCTGTCTGTCTGTCTGTCTGTCTGTCTATCTGTCTATCTGTCTGTCTGTCTGTCTGTCTGTCTATCTATCTATGATCTTTCCATTAATATATATCTTACAATGAAGACCAAATTTGTGGTGTGTCTGTTTGTGTTTCTCTTCTGGATGATACTGATTTAAATGCATTAACATAAAAAGTATCACAATAACACACACGCACGCACACACACACACACACACACACACACACACACACACACACACACACAACACACACACACACACACACACACACACACACACACACACACACACACACACACACACACACACACACACAGACAGAAAGGTACTGCATACAATTACTTGATAGTGGTAAGTTTCTTTACCGTTTCTGTATTAGATATAGAGAGATTAAACCAATGCATCGAGCAGAGACAGAAAGAGATGGCGACACACACAGATGGTTCAGTGTCATCTGTGGTGTAACACACACATCATTACCTAGTTGTTCAGCTGAGACCATCTTCTGCTGCTCATCTGGAGGATGTTTATCCACACACACGCTGAAGCTGATTATCTTACGGCCACGTGTTGTGTGCTCTAATGATGAATCAGCTGTACACCCAATAAAAATGCAATGACACAGACATTCATTATACTCAACTAGATATGTAAACACATGATAGACAAAAACTCAAAACACTAAATGTGTCTGTTGTTACACACTATTGTGACCTTTGTCAATTTCATGCTGTTATTATATTAAAAACTATAAATGTCAAAACTATTTGTAATTGTTAAGCAGCCAAGAGCATATAAATATTTAGCATAGTATGCAGACTTCCAGACTTATGTTTGGACACACACCCCTATCATTTACCATGAATATAATTATAGATAAGTATTATACAAACAATAATAGGTAACGTTAACATGCAAAATATGCAATACATATAGGCTAACATTTGTTTACAGAATTGTTTTAATAGAATAAATGTGCTAACTAAAAATGAACGTTTATTATATATATATATATATATATATATATATATATATATATATATATATATATATATATATATATATATACACACACACACACACACACACACACACACATTACATTAAACCTATACTTTATACTATACTATATAACGATTATACAATAATAAATCTGCTCAACAATAACTTTATATTTTACAAATAAAGCAATATAAAGAGCTAAGTGTTGACGATGTCGTGCATTTTAAGCAGTTTAAAGTGATGAGTTGTGTAGTGGAAGTGGAGGGACTCACCGAAGGAGCGCAGAAATCTCAGCCGTTCCTCTGTTGCTCTCTCCGGCTTCAAACGCGACCATCACCGGCCCTGTGCTGGATCCGGGATCCCGGTGTCCGCTCCGAACAACCCGCGACACGACGACTCAAACCAACAGTGATGACATGCCATTGGAAAAGAGATACCCGTCAGTGAAGATGAGCCCTGGTGGAGATTTCACGGACGGTGAACATCATCACAGGATCTCATACACAAACTGTGCCGTGAACGTCACCGTCGTCACGACTGTGCAACTCCTTAAAGGGGCCGCGACTCAAATCACAGACACTGATTACGGCCAGACGGCCAGGACTCGAGTTTGACTAGTAGTTAGCTTTAGCAGTTAGTACACAATAATACAGGCTATATTTCTTCCCCAAAATACAAACTTTAGATATTTAATTATGGTATATATTATTGTAGATGTTCCACTAGAAGTTGATTTTATAGGATGCCTGTTGAGAGCTATGTGTTACAGTCCCATAACAACGTCATAAATAGCTATACAAAAATAATATACAGCAGTGATCTTCACATTTGTGTATGCATAATAATACAATACTTGCTGCTTTCTTTTGATACTTATTATACTCATGAAATTGGCCAGCTACACAATTTAGATTTCATTTGAGTAAATTCCAAAAGGTGCATTAATTGTCTTTAAATCAAATTGTTATAAACTCTCTGTTAAATTTGGTACTACTAAAGTTCTCTTCTGGCAAGCAGATAATTTTTTTGTTTGTTTGTTTAATGCAGCCAGAAGACATGACCTGGGCTGGGTCCAAAATCTCATACTTAGCTTACTTTGTGACCGCTAAAACAGTATGTTCTAGTATAGATGTGTGTAGTATGAATGTAATGTGGACGTACTACATTCGCCATGTTGTCATTATCATGTGACCAACCAGAGTCAGTTACTGTCGCTTCACTCAAGTCATTCACAAATTCTGTCCAGTGGCCTCATGGGATAGTAAAGTGTCCATAGTATGCACACTTAGAATCTCATCTACATTTTCGCCTACTCTTTTATGAGTAGCCTACTGTGAATTCGACGTACTACTATTGTCTACTAGTCTACTACTAAACTGTTTTTCAGCTACTAGGCAAGCCTACAATTTCGGATGTAGTCATAGTTTGGTGTGGTTTACGGTCTACAGAGCCTTTTTTGCAAAAAAAAATGCTACGTTTTGTGGGGAAAATCAATACTTTTGCGTGAGAACCCGAAAGGTTTTGAGAATGAAATACTTTTGCGAGAGAGAGCTGTTTTAAATTGTAATAACGTTTCACAATATTACTATTTTTTGTTGTATTTTTAATCAAATAAATGCAGCCTTGGTGAGCAGAAGAGACTTGCATTAGAGGAATACATTGATGTATTCATCGTTTTTCCTGACCACTTAAAGACGCGGGCTATTAAAGAAGAGGGCTTTTACAAAATAGCTGCTAAGATCATTTCAAATGCAGCCTACCTATTAAGATTAATCTTATGTTAAAGATCTTAAAGTTGCATTTTTGAAAAGGATTTCCTAGGGTCATTGGTGCAATAGATTTGCACATATCACAATTTCTGCAGCCCTGAGCATGAGGCTGATTCTGTGAATAGAAAATCCACTCACTCCCCAATGTTCAGGTACAGTCCAAGATGCCCTCTCATTTCTCTTTAACTGATTACACTCTTATCAAATCCTATATGATTTTTTTTTTCCTATGGTCATACCACCTGTTATACATGACTTTTACAGGAGTCTGTGTTAGGTCAGCGCTTTGAGGAAGGTTTGGGAAGAAAAAGAAAAACCCACACATACTTATAATGGAACTATATTGTAGACTTCTATAATTTCTTTTATGCTTATTGATAGGGATGTTTGATGGCATGTTGGTTGGAGACAGAGGTTATCCTTGTCAGCGATTTTTAAATGACCCCCTACCCTGACCCTGACAGAAGGCCCCAGCAGCAATACAACATCTCCCACAGCAAAACCAGGGTCAGAATGGAGAATACCTTTGGCATTCTGAAGCTCGATTTAATTGTCAGCGTGGCCTGAGAGCATCACCACAGAGAGCATCCCAGATAGTGGCTGCATGTGCAATACTGCACAATATCAAACCACCAACTGATGAATCAGTCAAACCCCGCTGATGAAACTGACCCCATTACGATGGACTTTCCAGCTGGCAGAGCACTCAGAGATGCAATAACAGCACAGTATTTCAGTTGATTTCTAATAAAAAAAGAACAGTAAACATACTTGGGCATCCCAGTCTTTTAATCTTCATGACTTCACATCCCATCTTCCGGTATTCCAACTCCTCAAGCTGTAGTTTCAGCTTCTTCTTTTTAGTTTTATCTTATAGTCCAGCTCCAGATTTCTTTTGTAGAGGTCTCTGATGGTGTTTGTTTCCACCTAAAGTAGTAACTGACTGTAACTTTGCATTACCCTTTTTCTCTGGCCTTGGAAGTTGTGATGGAGAGGGTTCATATAGAGGATGCAGTTGTGAGAAATCCTATAATACAAGACATCAGAAACCTTTTCTTCTTCATTAAAATATGTTCTAACAAAGCACATTTACCTCTGCAGCTGTCTCTGAGCAAACTGATAGTGTCTCTTCAACACAAGCTTCCCCCTATTAACCAAATAAGCCATGCAATAAACGCAATGGCAATAGCATGTTGTCATCTCTGTGTGAGTCTCTGTAGGTGTGTCGTGTGTGTGCCGGCTCCGACAAGGTAATTGAACTTCCCCCAGCTGAAAAACACATTAAGGCATAAGTGCTTGTATTTTAGAGTTATAAAGGATCAAACGTTTATGCACACATACCCTGTATAAGTGTAGCCCGTTCGGAAGAGCCAGCACCTGCTGAAGATGCACTGCCTTCGATGCCATGATGGGTCGACCCTGGTTACTGGACTGGGCCAACTCCTCGGCAACAGTGTATTTTTGAGGAGGTGGCCCTCCCCTCCTTTTCTTACTCTTACACACTTTTTTCTCTTGGCTACAGAGGATACACTTTATTATAGTATGCACACAAGAACAAATAAAAAACATATTGCAATTATGAACAATGTTTTTGTATTTGAACAATGTTTTTGTATTTCATTTTTATCTGCGCCAAAGATCTTATGGTGTTCGGGTTGCATCAAAGTATAAAATAATTCGTTAAATATTCTTTTACCTTCACTTTTAAGTATTTCTGAACAAAGATGTGTAATTTGTATATGAAATATACTCATTTCATATTCAAATATGAAATTTTGTTATGAGTTTTCAATCAGTTGCTCGTTGTGAGCCTGTAAAAATGACTGTGTAAAAACTTACGCATATTTTACGCAACTTGCGTATGAATACACAATAAGCTATTTTCCAAACCAGCAAAGCTTTGGCCGCTGCAATGTTGTTTTTTGCGATTAAAGGGGGACTTAAAGTCGTAATATTTCTTCACGATAATTTCTTGTTCTTCAACTGAGAAATAGGCACACCTGAACGCTGTTGGCTGTTCACGGCAAAGGTGTGGCTTTTATGTGCACGCGCATGATAATTAATCATTGATTCAGGGGTTAAACCTGGGTTGAGAGAGAAAGTTGATAACCAGCGTAATGAAATATATTAAAGGGATACTCCACTTTAAAATGAAAATTCTGTCATCATATACTCACCGTAATTTGTTTCAAACCTGTATGAATTTCTTTCTTCTGCTGAACAGAAAGATATTTTGAAGAATGTCGGTAACCAGACAGTTTCTGGTCTCATTGACTTCCATAGTATATTTTTTTTCCTACTATGGAAGTCAATGGTCCACTGACATTTCTGTTCAAAATTGCTAATTCGCGACCAGGGTTTTGTTTTGCTCTTTCCTCTGAGCTTACGCGTGCGTATAACGTTGTGTGTCAGGTCAGGGGTTAGTCTTCCACTGTAAATTGAATCGATGCATAGTCCATCTTTCGGAAGCTAGTGGATATAGTTTATAAAGTTTTAAATATGGGTATTTTCCTTACACAAACACATGGCTTCACTTCAGAAGGCTTTTATTAACCCCCTGGAGTAAAAGTGGAGCGCTTTTACCTGGATGGATGGTTTTGGGCTTCAAACTTTCTCCAGCCATTCACTGCCATTTTAAAGCTTGGAAGAGCCAAGACATTTTTTAATATAACTCTGATTGTATTCGTCTGAAAGAAGAATGTCATGTTCACCTAGGCTTCAGGGTGAGTAAATCATGGGCCAATTTTCCTTTCTGGGTGAACTGTCCCTTTAAAGACATACATAATTCTTATCAAAATACCTGAGAGAGCTTGATGAACACAGATATATCATGTGTTTGTCTTCATGTTTTATCAGTCAAAACGTCTCTATTTGCATGTTATTATATCCATATAAGGCATTTCCTGAAACATCATTTTAATACTTCTATGAATCTCACTTGTGAACTTTCTGCGCGAGAGATGAATCTGTACTGGGCTTCCAGTATGAATGAAACAGAAGACATAAGAGTGTTTAGCGCTCCATATCGCCATCATCTCCCCATTTGTGGTAAAAATAGAAAAATACTGAAGTACTTTGTAACGTAGTTACTTGAGTAGTTTTTAAGCAAACTACTTATTTACTCTTACTTGAGTCATATTATTTTTCAGGACTTCTACTTGTACTCAAGTAAATTATTACTTACGTAGCAATACTTTTACTCAATACAAATTTTTAGTACTCTTTCCACCACTGTACAGTTCACAAGAAGGAGTGAATGAAAATGAGTGAGCGAATTTGGACAGTTGTTGAGCGTACATCGGTTTTACACTCGTTATTGCGGTGCAATGTGGGATTGAATGAGTGCACTCAATAACGTCCACCACTACAAATGGCTGTCCCCTCAAATAATGCCCTATTTGATGGTATGGGGGGCGATTTTGGATTCATCCAAGGTCTTACTAAGCATACTTCCAAGCAGGTGTGTTGAGGCAATTTGTAGCTAAACACTGCAGGACAGTGACCCTCACCCTCCAGGACCGAGTTTAGACACCCAATTCATCTCTTTGAAGGGATTAGGGCATAGGGTTTGAGCCCTTCAGAATGAAGCGCAGGATATTTCAGTGCTCAGGCTGTAGTGCTCTTGAGCAAAATGAGAAGGATTTGAACTTGGAACTTCTCAAACTTAGTGTAAAACATCACAATACGGAGTCTTATTAAAAGCATTGAAGCAGTCAGCGTGGCTTTTAACTTCTTTATTAATACTTTAACTGCGGTTACATCATTTAAAGTTTTAAGGCACATTCTTAGATCCAAGTCCTGCTGGAATACATTTTAAAATAAGAGCATGTTTGCCGCTGGGATTGTATATCACAGATGTGTCATAAAAACATGCACTCAATGGTGCATTTGCTTGCGCACACACACATGGTTTAACCAAAACACATCAGCAACTGACTGTTAAGAGGCATTCGGTAATGAGCATTCAGAAATATAAACATTCATTTCTGTCATTGGTTTCAATGTGACATTTATCAAAGTTCATTTGTGACGCATCCACGGGATCTGTGTGTATGTATGTGTGTGTGTGTGTGCATAAGCGTGCATGCTACAGACATGTGCAATTCTACAGTCACTTCTCATTTGTACTGACTTGTAACTGAGCACAGAGGCATCAGGTCTGACCCTGTTCCAGGGTCAGTCCGAGTCTGCTGCGTCTCAGGTGCTTTGGCATGAAACTGGAACCTGTAAATGCATTTAGAGCCAACATGGCCTCCACAGACACGAACACTGGTGGCTGGGAGAGGCGCTCTTGCTGGAAGCCAAAGCGGGAGACTCCATTAATACACTCCAAACATGGCACTGAAAACCTCTCCTTTATCAATCCATTCATCCTTCTGATTGTGTCCAATTCATGGCATTGGGAAAGAACAAGGGAAAACGAAAGAGACAAGACAAGGACAGGGGGATTTGGCTATTTGGAGTCTTTTTACTCAATGGCTCCGGGTCTGGTCGCCACGTAGACGAAGAGGACGATGAGCAGCACGAGCACGACGAGCGTCGGTAGAACGATGGTCGTCACCTGCTCCCTGGCCTCATGCATGGCCTGCTTGCGCTCCTTTTTGTCTTTCCACGACTCCTTCTTCGGCTGCCCTTCAACTGCCGCATGGCTCAGTGCGTATCCACACAGCGGGTTACCGGCGATCCCAGATAAAAACCCAAAAGATGCCCTCCTGTGAAAACATGTACAATAGGCTTTATGTCAAACGTCACATCAACAAACCGAAAAACAGGTCTCATTGCATCCACTTGTCAGAGAAAGTGTTAATGGTAGTACAAACTGACGGCGATATCTATGGAAGATAATCAGCTAACCTAGCTAGTTCTTTATATTGTTGGCGTTTTATTAGGGCGTTTTCACACCTGGCTCGTTTATAGAGCGTTTGTTTCGGAACCTGGTGCGTTTTCTCCTTTATTTTAGTTAGTTTAGGCATATGTAAACACGGCAATCACGCCAAAAGAATCAACTCCCAGATATCCCAAAGTTCCTGAATGAGGCGGTTCGGTTGAGGTAAAAAAAGCAACATGATCCAATGGACCAACGAACCAAACAGTATCATAATTCATCTGCAGTGTCTGATTCTGTGAGTGAGCACATTAGTTATCGCAGTTGAAAGCCAAACCATCTTATAGGTATGGTAGGAAAGAGGCTAGCAATAGCGAGCTAGCTTTGAAAGCATGAGATCCCACCCTCCTTTCAGAGCGTCCCTAAGCCACGCCTCCTTTAAAACACATGACCGCGCAGGTGAAGCAAAGCCAGAGCAGATAAGCGTCATAAGAATAATAATGAACAGAGCTGTAATTGTACCAAACACTATAGAATAACACAAGACACGTCACTCATATTGTTTTGAATGGGGAAAAGTGCAATGCTCAATATGGCGGAATAAGTCCCGCCTTCTAAATAAGAGCCAACCGCCGATTGGTAAAGTCATCACGTCACTGCAGCTACCAAGCTCCGGTTTCCATAGAAACAGTCAGACGCATGTCCGAGAGGCGTTTCAAAGATGGCCGCCGAGTGAAATGATTTGTCTTAAAGGGACTTTGGTTGTACCACCTGACTGCTGCAGATTCATTTCGCCTAAATCTGTCTAAGTATACACAAAAAAGTTGAGGACGTGAACAGCTCTGGGTAGAACGTCATGGGTTGCCATCTCTAAGTTACGGTTACGACATGGTGTGAACGCAGCATAAGCTCGATGTTTTGTTTCAGGAGGAACTGTAAAAGGCGGCTGCTGTTTGTTTGTGGCGCTCTGTGACTGTCTGTCTACAACTCTGCATAGCCTTACAGAACGCGGTGATGACGTGTGATGTCTGTGCGAGCAGCTGCACTGAGGTATGGAAATACATTATGTTGACAGGCAGGTAGGACATCCTATCATTGCATTTGGACCGTATGCAATGATTGGACGAAAAAAAAATTGGCCCTGAGACTTCCACAGAAGATATATGCACATATTTTAATATTTAGACCACTTCTATAATTGATTGCTATCAGGATGTGAAGAGAGTTTCAACCACCAGTATAACAAAAAGTGTTTATGAAAAAAAATTGCCTACTCTACCTTTAAAATGTTGTTTAATTGCTCTTCTCCATGCATTGCAAGAAGGCTGTCCTGATGAAGCCTTGACTCCCACTCTAACTGCATTAGAAGTGTTTGAGTGTAGCCGCAGCTACAAATAAAGCCACACAATTAAAGTGAACTTGTTTTTCCATCTTGATGGATGCGCAGAGGAACGCAAACAGGTGAAATCTGACCAATAAGAGGACAGCTTTACTCACTTGCATAAACACATTTTTGGAACACTTTCAAATGTTGCTGTGTGAAAGCGATCTGAACCAAGAAGAAAATGCAACATTGTAACAAATTAAATCCCTGGTTCGGAACAAAGCAATCGATTTACAGGTCTGAAAACGCCCTTAATATTCAAATGTTTGTAAGAATAAAATAAAAATAATTTTTTTAGATATCAATCTGTCTATGTCATGGACATCTGTTATGCTCATCTTTGCTCATTTATATGAAGGTATCTTGAGTAAAATAGCTCTATTTTTAACGAAGCGCATACAAAAGACCTGAACTGGAAGCAATGCAACTATTAAATAAATATTTTTTTTCTAGTAAAATACATAATAACCCTTTGTAAAATTGTAGCAATGTAGTTTTAAAGCATTTGATGACTTTTATTTATATATAGCTAAAAAATAACAACAAAAAAGATTTTAGTGTAAACTCAACCATAAGGTAACCATAAACATTAGTTAACACTGAACAATACTTTTACAGCATTTCTTAATATTAGTCAATGTGAATGTTGATTTCATTCATTGGGAGTTGACTGCAAAAATCTGAGGCACAGTAAGTTGATATATTTTGATAAAAAGATTGCGAAGATTTCTTATAATAATGTGCTATGATGAACTGTGCACAATAAATAAAAAAAAAGACTATACTATCAATAAGTAATAATATTAGTATGTTATTAATAAATAAATTGAGAATTTTTTAAAGATCGTTAAAGTTGTTTTTGTTAAATTATTCTGCAGTGAGAATTAAATTTTGTAGTATGTCAAATGAGTTATGCATGCATGACAATTATAAAAAAATAAAAATAAACTGTTGAATGTTTAATAGTAAAAATGTTTAAAGGTGCTCTAAGTGATGTTGGGTGACATCACTTCTTGTTGACGTTTAAAGTATTGTCAGAGCCCGTCTACGGAGAGCCTGGCCACTTCCCTATTAAGTCCATTGTACCGAATTTTGGTTGTAGTTCCACCAGAGTTCCACTGGGGGCGATCGCTCATGAGTGCAAAATGAATGGGAGTCTATGGGGCTAGACGGCTAAATTTGTCTCTTTCACCCGGATTGCCGTTGAGAAATCTCAGATTTGATTGTAGGTTTTGCAAGTTCAACATGGGTTATAGGTCGAAAGTTGAATGAACGAGTACTTATGTCCTTTCGATTTCTTACAGGTTGAGTTGTTGTTGCCCATAACACGCTAGCATTCTGCTAATGAACGCTGATTGGTCAGTGAAGGACTGATTACGACCAGAGATACCACTTGATGGCATCGTGTATGTGTGTGTATTTTCGGCGTGGTCTTTTAAAACAACAAAACAAAAACTCTTCTAGCACGTGTATTTACCTGTGTCACTGTGTTGTCGATGCCTCGAGAGAAAAGAAAGTGCAGAGCGCGAAAGCACCAAAGCGACTGAAGGATTGCCGTAAAGCAGTATCTCTGGTCGTATGACGTCATTGACATTTTAAAAGACTTTTTAAAGCAAATAAGTGACTCTAAAAAATCTAACACCCAGTAATGTGTAATTTCTTTGCATCTCCTTTCGAATACAACATTGAAATTACTAGACAAAAAATGATATCCTGAGAAAAGTGGATTTTGAGGGGTATAGTGCCATAGACCTCCATTCCTTCTGCACTCGTCCTGTGAGCGCCCTCATATGGAACCAGAGCGGAACTGCAACCAGTTCAGAAGCCGGAAGTTTACTGAGAGTGGAAGTTCTCCCCTTATTAGACATTCTCTGGTATTGTCAAACAAAACGGAGGCTAGCTAGACCCTCCCTCCTCCTCATCCGCGCACTAACCCTCCAAACTCCACCCCCTAATCCTTCTTGTCGGTAATTGGCTGGAACAGTTTGTTATGTTTCGTGGTCCAGACTGGGCCAGTTTGTTTTTCTTTCCGTTTGTGGAGCCTGGGGTGTCTGAGACCGCGTTTTTTTTTTTTTTTTTTACAGTGTGTTCAGGGGACAGGCACAGTGTGTTCAGGGGACAGCAGCTAGCAGATAGTGAGGAGATGCTTGCTGTATGTGACAAAAAATGTTTGGGCCTAAAAAACGCGTGACATCGCTTAGAGCACCTTTAATATGGAGTATACTAGTCACACTTAATACACTGCTGTCTATACAAAATAAAATTACATTAATAATAAATGCACCATTGGTGCTCAGGTCCTAAATATTGCTCCATATCTGTGGCTTCACACCTTTAGTAAGTTTTTTCACCCGTAGTCATGGAAACTGAGCAAAGGCCAGGAGTAAGAAATCTGAATGTGAAAATGCAGTAGCGCACACACATACTGAACCGCAGCCACAATTCCCACCCAGGCAAACAGGAACTGGGTGTTGTATCCTGAATCTTAAGATTGTGTGATTTTGAACACACATTACGTGTGTGTGTCAAATGAACTACACGCTTGAATAAAACCACATTTTCAATTAAATAAAACACTTTCAAAAACTCAACACACAAGCCAATTTTCATAGTATTTTGCAGACCAGCTTAGGTGAATTAGGGTAATCTGGGACATGAAGCTCTGTTGTGTAACTTTACAAGCAGTCCACAAGTTTTTCAGTGACTGATTTTGATACTTCTAATATAAATGCTGATATATACAATTTAATTAGAGCAAATTACATGTAAACTGATATGAAGAATTGTTCAAATCTAATGCCAAAACCACTGGCCGATTCTGGAACTGAAACAGGGTTTCATTTGTGATTCATGGATAAGGATTTTAAAATAACTTTGAATATGACTGATTCGCTAATGAATCAATCAGGCCAATTTGTTGGGAGTGATTCATTGAAATGAGCCAATTTGAAAAAAGTGTATACTCAATTATTCAGAAAATATCCATGACTGTAAGGCCTTTATTAATAGTGTCAAAATTATGTAATATATACCAGTCCATCAAGAAACATCGCCATATTTGATCTGGGTTGCCATGTCATAATTTGTTGGTAACGTGTTGGTGGACAACCAGTAAATAATGTCCTAGATTACCTTAAAAAAAAAAAAAAAAAAATTTATTATAATAATCTGTCGTTAATTATTCACCATCATGTCATTCCAAACCCTCAAGACTTTTGGGGATAATTTTTTTGCTACTAAATTGGTCAATTATGTTTTTCTGCGAAAACAAAGCATTAATATCACTTCATAAAGTTATGATTAAACCACTGGAGTCACATGGATTACTTTAATGATGTCTTTACCACTTTCAAGTCTCAGAAAGCTAGTAGTTGCGTAGACTGTCAATGGAGGGACAGAAAGCTCTCAGATTTAATCAAGAATATCTTTATTTTTGTTCCGAAGTCTTACGGGTTTCGAATGACATGAAGGTGAGTAATTAATGACATAATTTTTGGCTGAACTAACCTTATAACTCACTTTATAACACACATAATACAACATCCCAAACCACCAAGCACAATACAGCATTACATGAACACGACATGCGCCATACTGTGAATACATGCGAGTCACATTATGAATCAGCACTACAGGTGGTGTGTGTGACATCTTGTGTTGAACTTTTCTGAATATAAAAACTAGAAAGTTACAGTTCTCAGAATCACTGCTCAAAACACATGAAAGTTGGCCGTGAGAAAAGCTAAGGCGTCCCGGTCAAGCTCACAGACCAGGCTGCTATTGAACATACTAGAAAACTGCTGCATTGACAGCGTGAGCCTCATAGTTTCTCTTCTGCGTCGAAGTTGCTTGTCAGTGTTTACAATGAAACGAGTTGCTACAGACAACAAATCAACGACCTGTTGCATGCAAATGACTCGAAAAGTATCCGATCCCACTTCACACACATGGATCGCCCTGTTGCTTGTGCTCGCGCTTTAAAAAGGCACTAAATGTGGACTGCGTCTCGTGCACTCGCGCCGCGCGCGTGGGGACACTTCCACGCACTTTTCGCTTACCGCCACAGTGTGTGTTCCGCAACACCCGCGCGCACCGCCCGGAGGTGTTTCGTACAGTGTGTTTGAGTGTTCCGCAGTCGTTGTCACGGTTCCCGGAGGTTTCTAGGAGTGAGCGGGGGCTCGACCAAGATTACGTGGCAGAGCTGGAGCCTCGCGCAGGAGGCGGAGGAGGAGGAGGAGCACGCACGCGCGCGCTCTCCCTCTGCGGGGGCACGAGAGACTGGAAAGATGTGAAAGAAAAAAGAAAAAATCTAGTGACAGTGACTCCCCGCTGCCGACAGGGGGAAACACGGAGACGATCAACAGATCAGAATACACAATGGCCCAAAAAGGGCTGTAAACTTTTTTTTTAATATATATAAACATAAAACGCCCCCACTTCTTTACTTGCACCAATAAAATTTGATTCTTGAGAAATCACACCTAGGCTATTTCTGTAACTATGGAAGATTGTTTCCGCCAATGAATAAAAAGTAGAAAAGGTAAGTTAATTGCAACATTTTATCTTAGATTTTTTTTCTCGGAATTGCGTGAAATAAACGCAAAATTGCGTGTTATAAAGGCAAAATTACGTGAAATAAACTCACAACAGCGTGTTATAAAGCCAGAATTGTGTGGGGAAAAAAAGTGTTATAAAGCAAAAATTGCATGAAGTAAACTCACAATAGCGTGATATAAAGCCAGAATTGTGTAAAAAAAAAAAAAAAAAAAAATCGCAATTGCATGTTATAAAGTCAGAATTGCGAAATTTGCAATTGTGAGAAATAAAGTCAGAATTGTGATAGTGTATAAACTCGCAATTACACATTATAAAGTCAGAATTGTGATACTGTATAAACTCGCAATTACACGTTATAAAGTCAGAATTGTGTTACTGTATAAACTCGCAATTACACGTTATAAAGTCAGAATTGTGTTACTGTATAAACTCGCAATTACACGTTATAAAGTCAGAATTGTGTTACTGTATAAACTCGCAATTACACGTTATAAAGTCAGAATTGTGTTACTGTATAAACTCGCAATTACACGTTATAAAGTCAGAATTGTGTTACTGTATAAACTCGCCAATTACACGTTACAAGTCAGAATTGCGAAATTTGTAATTGTGAGAAATAAGGTCAGAATTGTGATACTGTATAAACTCGCAAGTACACATTATAAAGTCGGAGGTGTGAGAATTGCGAGCTGACTTTTTTTCCTCAGAATTGGACTTCGCTCGAGACGTAAACTCACAATTTTGAGTTGGGGAATTGTGAGATAAAAAGTTGAAATGATCTTTAAAAAAAAAAATTCTTCCATACTGTAACAGCACTAGACTGTACCAGAGGAGCAGCCCACATGTTTTTTAGCCAATCAGAGTACGTATGCTTTTTTGCCTTTTATGTCTGTTGATTGGCTGACATATAAGTGATGGGCGGGGTTTAAAAAAGGCCAGAGTTTGTACAGATCGGAGCTGTTCTGTTTTTGTGCTGAACTCTAAAGAAAATGAAATTTTGAGCACTGAATTACACAATGATATAATAATATTTAAACACACACGTGTATATATAATAATTTTATTACAGTGTTGTCTTTTCATATTCAAGCGGCTTTATTGACATTACAAAAAGTGATATAGCATAAAAACTATTATATAAATATAATACCTAAATATACACATATACAAAACAGGTTGCCCCTTTCTAACAGCAAGACTTCATTTACACTTGTAGTTATTTTTGAACTTTGCAGGTGTAGGAGTTTGACCTTGTATTATTGTGATGGATTAATATTGTTGCGGGCTGCAGGGAAAGAGCATGTTTAACATGAGTCATTTGTGAGCAATTAGGTCATTTGTGACTCTGTTTTTTTATTTTATGAGCAGCATGACGATCTTTTTCTGGTTGTCACAACTCTGTCTTTCTACATCCACACAATGTATTTTTGCAAGTGCACTTTTTATGTTCAAGTAATGACAAAAGCATTGATATACGTTTCAATGAATTTGTTAAACATGCTTGATATTTCCCAGCATATACAAACACAGAAACTGTAGATCTTTCATTTCTGCTTTCATTTCGCCTTTCTCCATGATCTATGAGTTGTTGATGCACTTCTTCAGACCCCTGGAGGCTGTTATCAGCTGGTCAGTGTGCGTACGTGTCTTGTGTGTTTGGAACTGCCGGCGATGCTTCCCAGCTCCTTCTTCATCTCCCAGCGCTGTAATGCTGAGGCCCAGGGCTCCAGTTTAGGGTCATAAAAGCAAACGTGGGTCTAATAACAAAGTACAACCTTCAGGTCAGGAATAAAACACACACACCTGACATGTGAGGTAAAATAATCACCCTCAGGACCAGAGACGAGGTCGGGACCAAATTGTGATTTATAAATGTATGTACTGTACACACAGAGACACACAGAGACACACACACAGACACACACAGACACACACACAGAGACACACACACAGAGACACACACACAGAGACACACACACAGAGACACACACACAGAGACAGACACACAGAGACAGCACACAGAGACACACAAGACACACAGAGACACACAGAGACACACAGAGACACACAGAGACACACACACACACACACACACGTATTTATAAGGAGATCTGTTTAAATTTATGTTATATATATATTAATTAAATGCATATTTAATTTACACTACTGTTTAAAACATGTTCTCCAAGGCTGCATTTATGTAATCAAAAATACAATAAATTCATATTAATATTGTAAAATATATTTACAATTTAAGGTAACTATTTGCTATTTTAATATGTGACCCTGGATCACAAAACCAGTCATAAGTCGCACGGGTATATTTGTGGCAATAGCCAACAATACATTGTAAGGGTCAAAATGATCGATTTTTCTTTTATGCCAAAAATCATTAGAATTTTAAGTAAAGATCATGTTCCATGAGGATATTTTGTAAATTTCCTACCGTAAATATATAAAACATGTATTTTTGTGAGTGAATGCAGCACAATCGTGAACATAAATGGACAACTTTAAAGGCGATTTTCTCAATGTTTTCGATGTTTTGCACCCTCAGATTCCAGATGTTCAAATAGTTGTATCTCGGCCAAATATTGTCATATCCTAACAACCACACATCAATGGGAAGCTGATTTATTATTTATATGTATAAATCTCAATTTCAAAAAATTTACCCATGTGACTGGTTTTGTGGTCCAGGGTCACATATATTGTTAAATGTAATTTATTCCTGTGATCAAAGCTGAATTTTCAGCATCATTACTCCAGTCCTCAGTGTCACATGATCCTTCAGAAATCATTCTAATATGATGATTTCAAACATTTCTGATTATTATCAATGTTTAAAAACAGTCGAGCTGCTTCATATTTTTGTGGAAAGTGTGATTAATCTTTTCAGGATTCTTTGATAAATAGAAAGTGCAAAAGAACAGCATTTATTTAAAATATAAATATTTATAACAACATAAATGTCTTTACTTTCGTGTATGATCAATTGAATAAAAGTTAATCCATGCATACAATGTAGTAAAATGTATCATCAAAATAATCATTTAATAAGTTATTTTTAAATGCAGTTTTATTTGGACCAGTTGATCACACATGGATCACTGGGACCCTTATTAATGGATTTTCAACAAATATAATATAAAATAGTTAAAGTTATTTCACATGTGTCTCATTTGCTACCTGAGCAGGAGTGGACAGTGTGCCGTCTTTCCCCGTCCTCCATAAGCTTTCCCTGAGTTTCTGTGGCTCATCCTCGCAGTTAAAGCTCTCCGATCTCGAGCGGAGTCCTCTATGGTCCTCAACCATGTTCTCTGTGATCTGAGGAACAGAGAAGCGGGATAGAAACAGAGCAATCAAATCAAAGGCAAAGGCAAAGGCAAAAGAAATGTCCATCCTCTGGAGAGCTCGCATGATTTCAACACTTGCTGTGATCAGAGGAGGAGGCGGCAATCTAAATTCTGACAAGGTTTTGAGAAATAATTTCAGGACTTTGGAAAAAGGGATAGATGATCATTACTGGAAACACCACAGCATTCAGATTCAGTGGGCTTCCTTCATATGTCCCTATTATTATTGCTGATGTATAAATGGTTGCAAATGGGGTTCGTTTACTTGCTGTGATCCAGACAAACTTCCCGGATTCTCAGTTCTGCCTCATCCCTCTCGTCCCGGAACCGTTTCAAACTCTCTCCCAGGTGCTGTACACAAACACATTAACAGCCCCATTCAGCACAAAACCCCTGATCACTTATTCACATACTGGCATTTCTCCAGCACTTTGTTGGTCTTGCAGTATTGATGCCCTGAAGGGAGTAACAGACAGGAAGAAGAAGGGAACAGTAGCTTGCTGAGACTGCACAGAGGAAGGAAAAACAGAGATATGGAGAGAGAATCACAAGGCAAACAGAAAACGATAAAAAAAAAAAGATGAAAGAAGAAAGGAGTATTTGTGGCTCCTGATCCTTAAAGTTAACACGTGAAGTAATATCGCATGAACCACGAGGACTGAGAGCACAATTTGAGACAGTACCACAGCTTAAAGGCCCCGGTATAATTAAAGTCCCCCTGTAGTCAATCATTTTATCCCTTAAAACTCATCTTTGATCACCAAAATTACATATTTTAACGTTTTGTCCTGTGAATTTTTTTTCGGAACAAAATCAGGCCCAAACAAAGTTCATTTTGTGATTGTTTCCGGAGTTTGAAACAGCTTTCTGGAAAAGTTTGCCATTGGTCAGTGGCGATGATGTAATAGGTAGGTGTGCACAGAGGCTCCACCTTCTTTTATGTGGAATTCTTCTCCGGTTCATTTCTTCTGTTCAGTCCCTCTAGGTCCCCGTTTTCACACCGCTGTCATTTATGTTGTGTTTATTTTGTTATTGAGAGGAAAGTGTGCAGCACATATTTACAAAATCATCTAAACGCAGCGTGAACGGCATCTGGACGTTCGCTAACAGTATAATCGCTGCTCACGTATTACAAACTACTTTTTTACTCCAAAGCGAAGAGCGAAGAAGAACGTCGTGAGTAAATCAGGGCCTTGAGGTGAAAAAGAGAGCGCTGACCTGACATTGCTCCTGTAGGGTGTGATTGAGATCTCTTTCGGCCTGTAGCTCCCCCTGCTGTGTGGAGGACAGACACTCAGCTCAGACTGGAGAGAAACCATCTCAGAGCGCATCTGCAGCAGACACTGAGACTGAAACACACACATGACAAACTGTGAGAGGACATCTTTAGTAAAGATGGGTCAGGACATTCACTAGTTGTACAGAATGTCGGTAAGTAAGTAAGTAATTTTTTAGCAGCTGTGCTTTAAAGGGGATGCATTTAAAAATATAACTTTTAAGCAAACTTTTTAAGCTTTTTAAAATATTAAAGCAGTGCTGGTGTAATAAAGTATCTGCCTTAAACGATACATATCTATCAAGACAATTATGGTTGGAGTCTATTATGCATTATACAGTACAGGCCAAAAGTTTGGAAACATTACTATTTATAATGTTTTTGAAAGAAGTTTCTTCTGCTCATCAAGCCTGCATTTATTTGATCAAAAATAAGAAATTTTTTTTATATATTGTGATATATTATTACAATTTGAAATAATTGGTTTTCAATTTATTATACTTTAAATTATCATTTATTTCTGTGATGCAAAGCTGAATTTTCAGGATCATTACTCCAGTGTATCACTTTAGAAATCATTCTAATATGATGATTCATTATCAAAGTTGGAAACAGTTCTGCTGCTTAATATTTTTTCATAACCTGTGATACTTTATTAGGATACTTTGATGAATAAAAAGTAAAAAGATTTCTATTTTTAAAAAATGTGCTGCTTTTTTTTTTTATTTTTATTTTTTTATTCATCAAAGTATCCTAAAAAAGTATCACAGGTTATGAAAAAATATTAAGCAGCAGAACTGTTTCCAACTTTGATAATGAATCATCATATTGGAATGATTTCTAAAGGATCATGTGATAGACTGGAGTAATGATCCTGAAAATTCAGCTTTGCATCACAGAAATAAATGATCATTTAAGTATAATAAATTGAAAACCAATTATTTTAAATTGTAATAATATATCACAATATTAAAAAAAAAATTCTGTATTTTTGATCACATAAATGCAGGCTTGATGAGCAGAAGAAACTTCTTTCAAAAACATTAAAAATAGTGATGTTTCCAAACTTTTGGCCTGTGCTGTATATAAATGTATTTTCTTTTCATGACAACTATGAATAATCATACTAATTATGAATAACAACATAAAATAAAAGTATTAGATTCAAAATCACTCTAAATATATCTTAGCAAAATTACAATTTTTAATTACATTTAATAATTAAATTGTGTTCATTTTTATGCTCAACATAATACACAGTGAAATGCATTATTAAAAATATAAAGTTATTCGTGCGATTAATTTATAGAGGAAATAAAGTGCATTGTGACTGGAGGCGAACATTTAAGAAATGAAGGGCCGTTTACACAACACAATTTTCCTCCAAAAACAGACGGAAAAGAAAGTATGCATTTTGGCCGTTCATTTACACGACAAGGGGGTTTTGGGGCCCTGAAAATGCAAACTTTCGAAACAGTTTGGATGCACACCTGCTCATAACTCCTCCTCTTATATTCATCCTTAGCTTCCTCAAGACTTTCAATTTCTGCTTCCAAATCCTGTTGGGAGAAGCAAGACGATGCAATGAACTGTGTTTATGTTGGTATTACAGTGAGAGAGAGCTTGTATCCAGCACAGATGTGAGGTGAACCATGGGTAAAGTGACACACCTTGATTCTCAGAGAGTGATTAAGAGCTGTTCTCTTGTCCAGATACTGATTCAACCGAGACGCCAGCTTCTCCAGCTCAGACACCTTCTCTTGTAGCTTCTGATTGGCTTGTGAGAGGTCACCTGACTTTGCTGATGCATCATTTAGTGCCTTCTTCAGCTATATAGAACACAGGAGTCAGTCAGAGTCATTCTTATTTGTAAAGTAAGGCAAGGCTACATCACAAGACAACTAATGTACATATTACCCTCTGTGCTGACTTGCTCCAGAGTCTTTTTCTCTGTTGAGCCGGTTCTTGAGGGAATCTACACATTCTGTCAACCGACGAATCTCTGCCCTTGCCTTTTTAAGCTCCGCCTCCCTGCTGATGCAATCATGTATAATATGAACTCAAGAAAACATGGAAGAAAACAACAACTGTGTCCCTTTGATTTGAACATAGCTGGATCCTGGTAAATACATAAATAACCAAACACAAATAGATCAATGCCAAAAATTTAGGGATGCAGGATAAATCAATTATCGACCAATATTAGAGATTTTTACATTTTAATTAGTTGATATTGCCTCTATATCAGTCAGTATTAGATATACTGATATACACATCCTAATGTGAAGTGACATTAATGAAGTGAACAATGTAGAATCGAGTTTGTGGTTTTAAATGACAAACGGTCCTGCTGTGAAACATGCATTCCCTCACCTCTCGCCGAGGGTGTTTAGTTTCTCCTGTGTGTTTTGGTTTTCCCGTAAGGCCTGCTCTAAACTCTGAGCAAGTGTCCTGTTGTCATCAAGTGCTTTTTGCAAAGACTCCCCCTTCAATGTGAGCGTGAAAACATTTAAACGCTTTGATCGCATCTCTTATTTATTTGGTCATCAGTGTGTTTGTGTGCGTTATACCTTCTCATTATTGGTTGTGTTGTGATTCTCTACTTCAGCTTCAAGCCTCTGAATCTCTTTTATAGCCTGCAGTCTGACAAACACACACACACACACACACACACACACACACACACACACACACACACACACACACACACACACACACACACACACACACACACACAGTGCTGATTGCCAAAGACAAACACTGACTTAGTAAAAACAAACAACAATCATATTTACAGTAATGCACTTATAATGGAAGTCTATGCGGCAAGACATTCCCCGGAAATGAATAAATGTCAAAGCACTTTATTAATTGTTCCATACAAAAATGTGTTATTTGAGCTGTAAAGTTCAAAACTGAAAACTTATGTGATGTGCAAGACGGCTGCCACAATTGGCTAGCACAACATTAAAAATGATCCCCTTCCTTTAATCAGACGTGTCTCGTCTTATAGTTTCTCACACACACAAACACACACCTCTCTCTCCTGAGTGTGTGCAGTTCCTGTGCTCTCTCTCTCAGCTCTGCATGCAGTGTTTGTGTGTTCTGCTGCAGACGAGCATGAGACGACAGGACGTTCTCCAGAGTCTGCGCTATTTCATTCTGTTACACACAAAAAAAAACACACACTCGGTCATAAAAATGTGATCTTTTGTCAATGCAATTCATTGCTTTCAATTCTCGTTCTGTAGTAAGACTCACCGTGTCTCTGTGCTGTTGCTGTAGCGCACCGAGTTGCTCTTTCAGTGTCTGGTTTTCTATCTGCATCGAGACCGAGAGTGTTAAATTGATCAGTCCACTTATAATTTTAGCCATAAGTTTGTTTTATATCACCACTTTGCAGTTTTTAAGTGCTCCATGATTCAATAACAGCCTCTACAAAGCCCCATTTCATTGTGACAGATGCATAAAACAATCAGCACTGAAACGTCCTGCTTTTATTACTTCATTGTGACTCGGCAAGCCAAGATTATGAACACAGAATGGATGTTGTTAAATGTGGGCCGTCATATATAAACTTATAATAGAGATATACACATCACATATTCCTACTTTCGGTTTTATGTGTTTTATATTGATTGTATCGTCGAACTGTGTTTTGTCTTATGTTCTGCTTTTTTTTTTAAATTGTGTCAAATGATGATGTTTTGTTTTCTGATGTCAGGAATCTAGCGGTCACATTTTAACGGTAACATATGGGTTACCTGTCAATCAGTATTTGGTGATTTTTTTAATGAGGCAAGTTTGCTGCTTAGGTAATATTTATAAATATTTGTCTTTTTGGATGAGGATGAAGTACAGTATATGAGCCTTTTGTTAATTGAGCAGTCTAAGAGTTTTAAATAGCAAATCTATTTGTTCTCCGTCTCAGAGTAGCGCGAGCGCTTGGACTACGTCACAAATAGAACTGGGCTTTGTCGTATCGCGTCGCACCGTATCCAGTGTAGACAGCATCGCTGATTATAATGGGTTTTATCTGCTTTTGTGGCTTTTTGTTGTGGCGGCTCGCGTCTGGTGTAAACACGGTGTCACACACCTGAGCGACACACTGAGCTTGTGAAACAGCAGTGGTTTTGTTAGACGAGTGTTTGTGTTTACCTGTGTGTAACTGCACTGCAGTTTAGTGTTAGTTTGACAGTGTTCATTACAGTCTGCTTTCAATGTCTTCAGTTCAGCGGCCATCTGCTGCACTCGTGCCTGTGCACACACACATACACACACACACACACACACACACACACACACACACACAGTCTATTAGAAGCCTGGTGTGTGTTTTTGCTGTATAATTGTGTTCAACATATGATTGTTTGAGCATCATTGTATGTCACACTGTGCAAAATGTGTGCAATAAATCCATATACATACGAAGTGTGTGTGTTTGTGTGTGTGTCACAGACCTGCAACTTGCCCTTCTCGTAGGCCAGTTTGTTCTTGCTGTCTGTCAAGTCCCACAGCATCTGTTCTACCTGACGGTGAGTTACCTGGGAGAGAAAGAGTGTTATACAAGCACATTTTCTTTTGACGTGCATCTGCCTCTGTGATCTTTTGATCTCAAACCTGCTGATGCTCCATGACTGTCAGGCTCTCCATCAGCTCCTCGTTCTCCTCCTTCTGTTTCTGCAGTGCTGAGTTCACTGTGGTCAGCTCCACCTGTCCATCACAGGGGAGAAGATGATGTTATGGTAATAGCTGGTGGAATATTACCCTGATCTGTAGAGTAGCTGAAATGAGCTCTATTCTGTATCCAGCAAAAAAAAAAAAAAAAAAAAAAATTTATTTCCCTAAATAGAAAAAAAAAAACTGGGAGGGA
>FLSR01000215.1:388732-433207 GCA_900092035.1 Leuciscus waleckii
TATATATATATATATATATATATTTATTTATTTGATCAAGTATAATTAATACAAATATTATTATGAATATTATAGTTTTTTTGTGGTCATAGTTATTATTAATATAATTAATAATACTAATACGTTTATTTAATAAAATTAATAACAATATTACTAAAATTAATACAATAATAACAATATATTAGTACTACTACTACTACTACCACCACGACCAATAGTATTAATAGTAATAATAATAAATAATAGTAATAATAATAATAATTAATACAATATTAATAGCAATATATACTAATAATAATAATACCACCACCAATAATAATATAAATAATAATGATAATTGTGATATGGATGACAATAATAATAAATAATAACAATCATAATTATTATTATTGTTGTTGTTTTTATAGCTTCAAATGTGCCTCATCCAATTATAATTTAGTGCCAGAACTATCAGTTTAATTCATACCCATGTAAACATCAGTGCTTGTGTCCTTTCCTTTCAGCTTGATAAATGACACCAACAAAAAATTACAACAATTCAACTCACTTCACTCTTCATGTGCTCTCTCTCTTCTCTCAGGGTCTCTCCATCTCTCCCAGCACGACTGAGCTCCCCCTGAAGCCTCTGATGGTCTGTTCCAACATCTGCTGATGACTGACAGCTGTCACCTGGGAAACAGTGGAGCTCTGCTGCAGCTCGGAATGATCCACCTTCAGTGCCTCCCTTGTAGACGAAATAAAACAGCTTATTTACAGTCATATTTTCTTTTATCTTTTGTAGTTTTGTTGATGGTTTTCAAATATGAAGGCATTTCATGCAACATGTTTCCATCTGCCAAATCTGACTGAACTGAAGATGAATTTGCTAGGATGCAGCTTTTTTTGACGTCAACAACAAAATATATGTGTTCGTCTTCTCCCTGCTGTTGTGAAAGTTTTATAGTAGTGAATGTGTGTGTAACTCACAGTTCTTTCTGCAGGGTGAGTTTCTCTGATATCGTGACCTGTATTTCAGCCTGGATGTTCCTCCTGGCTGTGTCTAAAAGCAGTCCTGCTCCTTCAGGTGTTTAGACACATGATCTCGCTCCGCCTGAACAAACAGTGTGTGTGTGTGTGTAAGAGAGAGAGAGACAAATATAATCTCTATCAGCAAACTTTTGTTCAGTATTACTGTTACTGCCATATTGACTCATTTTCTTAATGAGTATAAACTGAACTAATGTTATTTTACTGGTTAAATATAACTTATTTTGCACTTATTAATGCACTAATTCATCCGCAGCTAAGATGAAAACGAACTGGCAATAGAATATCCAGTTGTCTTTCCATGCCAATGACAGTAAAACTGGAAGTGAACTGAAATACCTTGATGTTGCTCTGATACTCTGTCTGTAGTCGAGTGTTTTCCAGTGTTAATGAGTGAAGTGCAGTGCTCAGCTCTGAACACTGAACCTCTAACTGTTCATTCAACACCTGAGAGAAAGAGAGAGGATGACTTTTAACCTTTATTCATAACATGCACAAAGATTTTTACACCAGAACAGGAAAGTTAATCAATAAAAACAATGTTGTTGGCTAAACAAAGCTAAATAAATGTATATAAACCTACATTTCAATCGGTTTTCCACACAAATTATTCAAATCACTTCAAAAATTAAATTGAGAACCATAGCTCTAATCCATATATTTGTACAATGACAGTATGTTGGCTTTGTGGAGCTAACAATTATTTAATGCTAAACAGATTGTGTGTGAGTGTGTGTGTGTGTGTGTGTGTACCTGAACTTGATCTGCAGCTGCTCTGAGGTCTCGTCCATCTCTGATGAGTCTGCTGTTGTCCTGCTGCTGCTTCTGCAGAGCCGTCTTCACACTCTAAACACACACGGACATCATGAGACGTGTCATTACTGCCATCAGCGTCTCTAACACACATGTGCTCGTACCTTGATCTCTTTGCTCAGCTGTGATATCAGAGTCTCTTTCACTCCTGAGAGGAAACAACATTTTAGTTTCACAATACAGTAGCATAAACCAAGATTAAATGTCCCATAATTCAGTGTTTCTGACTGGATGGTCTCGGAGCTGCTGGCACTCTCTCTCCAGGTACAGGATTTGCTCCTCCCTCTTCTTTAGCTCCGCCCTGTTTGCCTGTCCATCAGTACGTAAGGCGTGGCAGTCTACTTGAAGAACCTCCACCTGACAAGACACCAGAAAATAGTGAATAGAAAGATTAAATTAAGCGCTTTATGGCTATAAAACACATCCAGGGTGTTGTGGGTGGTTGCTAAGGTGTTGCTATGGTGTTCTGGATGGTTGCTCTGAGCATTGCTTGGTTTAATGAGGTATTCTACAGTAGTCAACATTTAAAGTGGATCAAAAAAGTTCATCAAAGTTATCCTAAGACAAGAACAGGTATTGTTCAAAATTCATGTATAACTTTGATGAAAGGTTTTGATCCACTTCAAATGTTGACTACTGTAGTTTCTCCAAGTATATTTAGCAATCAGACAAGTCTTTTTTTTAAATATGCAAGTAAGATCGCAGTAAACGAGGATATACTGTGAACCTTTTCTAGTCCTTTCCTTCGGTTTACCTGGCCTCTCTCTCTCTCCACCACTCTCTCCATCTCCTTCACTCTCAGCAGCAGTGCATTGTGGGATTGCTCAGCCTCAAGTGCGCTGCGGTCTCTTGCGCCATCTGCTCCTCCTTCTGTGAACAGATTCAGAGGTCATGAACTATCAAATGAAATCGAAAGTAACATATTTATGACATTATTTAGATTAATCAGTTCAACCAAGAAAAATATTAAAACATTCTGGAGAAAAATAATGGATGTACATTTTTAAATTAATACTTTTATTTAGCAAGGACACATTTAATTGATCAAAAGTGACAGTAAAGACATTTATAATGTTACAAAAGGTTTCAAATAAATGCTGTTCTTTTAACACTGATAACATCAGAAATGTTTATTGAGCATCAAATCATCATATTAGACTGATTTCTGAAGGATCATGTGACACTGAAAACTGGAGTAATGATGCTGAAAATTCAGCTTTACCATCATAGGAATAAATTGTATTTTAAAATATATAAAATAGAAACCAGTTATTTTACATTGTAATAATATTTCATAATATTACTGTATATTTGATCAAATAAATGCAGCCTTGGTGAACATAAGACATTTTTGAACGCCAGATAACCAGGTAACTATTAACTAAAACGTTGTTTTAACACATTTTAGCACTTTTTATTGTGTGATAAATAAATTATTAAAAGCACAAATATTTTCATGTAGACATTAATGAATGAATGAGCCCATAGCTATTTTACTTTAGTGGAGTTGGTATTCTCCAGCGCCTCTCTGAGTCTGAGCACCTCCCGCTGCGCCTCCTGCCTCTCCTCACAGGCCTGTGTCAGCTCGTCCCGTACATGCAGCAGGTCCCGGTGTGAAGAGCGCTGCTCCTCCTCGTGCTGCTCCTGCAGGGCGCTTAATCGCGCTACACACAGAGGGGTAATTACAAACTCGTCTCCTGCAGGGCTCACAGATGAATGCAGACAAAACAAGTGCAAAAATCACTCTCTCACTCACACACACACACTCTTACTGGATTACTGCTCACACAAATTCAGTTTTGAAATTATTCCATAGACTATTGCTGGATGGTTACGCGGTTAAATGACTCACTAGTGATGATGCAAATAATAATGAATGTGTTAGGCAAGAGTTGATTTGATATTGCAATGTTGAGAAATCACTGTTTAAAAGTGAAATGATTTCTATAAATCCAGTGATCAAATGCTATGGGTCTCAGTTTTCAATGATAGTCACATGACTAGTGGCTGGTCTGTGTGTGCAATCATTTTTGGAATCTGATCACATGTGAACAGTTACTACCCAGTATTGTATTATGTGTGTGTGTGTGTGTGTGTGTGTGTGTGTGTGTGTGTCTTGATACAAATAAATGCTGTGATGTTATTTCCATCAAGAGGTGCATACATTTTTGAGTCCAGATCTCTGTAAAGTCTCCTCATGACCGTCACTCCGCAACAAATAATGGCGCGCTTGTTCATTTGCTGAATTATTTTTTTTTATGCAGAGGTGGACAGTACAAAGTACATTTACTTGAGTACTAAAGTACACTTTTTGAGTATCTGTACTTTACTTGAGTATTATTTTTTCTGGAAACATTTTACTTTAACTTCACTACATTTGAAAGACAAATATCGTACTTTTTTACTCCACTACATTTCTGTCAAGGTCCTTCAAGTGAATCAATCAATCAAAACTAACTTAAGCTGGACAATAACTTTATCCTAGAGCTGTTGTAAAGCCTAAACAATCAGTTATGGTAATTTCATATCATCACTGTAAAGCTACTTTGAAACAATCCATATTGTTAAAAGCGCTATATAAATGAAGGTGACTTGACTTGACTAGAAAGTAGTAATGTCAGTTAGGGGATGGTTTTGGTTGCAGGGGTTGCATTTTGGTTGGAAATGAAAGTTGGGTTGGCATTAGAACCCGACTGATGTTGGTTTCTGACGTCAACACCATTTTCATTTTCAACCACAATACCACAGATCTGTCTAACGTTGGAAATTAGCGTCAATCTGACGTTGGATTTTGACATCAATCTGATTTTCATTTTCAACGTTGGGTTTGGTCTTCTAAATGCCAATTTTGTCATTGTTTTGGAGCACACTAAGCTAACATATTCATACTAAAAGCCCAAAAACTTTAAATTTGAGGGAACAGCCATTTGGGTGTCCGGAACCATTGTGGACGTTATTGAGTGCACTTATTCAATCTCACATTCAATCCCACTACTGGAACTGTGTTCTAGAAATACATGTGATATTGATATGAGGGCAGGCAGGTAGGCATAGATTCAGAGGCATAAGGTACTGTAAGTATTACACACAACAATACAACAATAATAAAACAATGCATTGACATTTACTTTTTACTTTTGATACTTAAGTACTTTTAAAAACAAGTACTTCTGTACTTTTACTTAAGTAAATATCAGTCTTTACAACTTTTACTTGCAACGGAGTAATATCTGACCAGTACTATCTGTACTTTCACTCAAGTAAGGAAGTTGTGTACTTTGTCCACCTCTGTTTTTATTTCTCTGTACAGTATTGATCTGTCCATCTGAAACACATTTTTGGTGATGGGGATGAAAGAGGAAGGGAGGAGATGCTGGATGACAAGATGTCGTTTGAATAATAAATAAATGTATGAAATCCAAAAATGTTTTTTATATATATAATATATATATACACTGCAACGTGGTTCATCTGGTTCATTTATTTACTTTTTGGCTAGTAGCAGTTCTGAATGGCCGGTAACTTAAAAATTTAGTAGACAAATTGGCTGGTGAGTGAAAAAGTTAATTTCAGACCCTGTTCATATGGTCCTTCCAACCATTATTACACAATTTGAGCCTGATGAATCTCGGCATTGTCATCCTGGAATAACATCAGTTATGGTTAGAAGAACTGTTGCCCAACATATAACATGCTAGAAACATAATAATCACTGCAATAATGATCCAATCATAGACTCTTTAAGCATTTGCCAATTTAAATCCAAAAAGTAACTTTATTTGGTCGTCAGTGTGTGTGTGTGTGTGTATATATATACACACAATTATTTATTTTTTCATACATTAGGCGTGCTGACCTGTGTGAGATGGATTGAGCTCTCTGTTCATCTCCAGACGGAAGATGGTGAGTTTCAGAGTGTGCAAAACACTTTCTAATCTGCACATGCGTGCGACGAGCGTTTCACTCTGCCTCCATAGCAAACCCTCTCCTGTGGCACTCAGGGGCCCGTGGATGTTCACAGGACTGACCGGACGCCGCTTTGAGGAGTTTGAAGAGTTCACGAGCAGCTGATCTGCAGACGCTCCCAAAGAGCCCAGACTCCTCCTCAACTCCTCCGTCTGCTCCTCCGCTTTCTGAAGACGCCTCTGTAACATGGAGAGAGACTCAGGAGCCGTGGCCCCCACAGTCAGAGGACAGATCCCTGGCCTGGACATTAATAGATAGATAGATAGATAGATAGATAGATAGATAGATAGATAGATAGATAGATAGATATTGGACAGACAGATAGATAGATAGATAGATAGATAGATAGATAGATAGATAGATAGATAGATAGATAGATAGATAGATAGATATTGTACAGACAGACAAGATAAATAGACAGACAGACTGATAGATAGACTGATAGATAGATAGATAGATAGATAGATAGATAGATAGATAGATAGATAGATAGATAGATAGATAGATAGATAGCATTGTTTAATGTTACCATGTGAATATACATTATATGATTTAATGTAAATGTCGTTGGTTAGCTGAAAACCCCTCTCAAAGAATATAACAGTTAATGGCATTATGGGATTTAAATCAGTGTAAACGCACAAACACACTCCGGCGTTAAGTGACATCGGCGAATCTTCTCAACAAAACATATACATTTTAGTCACACTCCAAGAAATTAAATAAACTGTTCGTTTATATTAACTGAATGCGGAATAGATTTCATTTGTATCTGTTATTGTTGCTTACCTTTAGAGAGCCCGGCACTTCCGGCATAGATGGTTACCGTGGAGACCGCTCCCTCTCGAGCTCGGTTCTAAACTCCCGCCATAGCGAAAACACACACAAAACTAGAGTAGCAAATGCTGATTGAGCTGATTAGGTAGTGGCCCGGAAGTTCTCATTTAATTTGTATAACATCAGACCTGACCAATTATAGTTACATTTTTACTCTTCACTGGGTGTTTTCAACTTTAGTAGCTTTAAATATTAATTATTCTGGAGTATTACTGCTCATCCTACTCTTTGAGAGAACGGCCTTGTCACGTGGTTTCTTTACAATCACAGTAGTTTGTGATTCAAGGACACGGGCACAATAATGTGGCAGCGATTGATACTTCAGATTTTTTAAATGTACACCAGAAGCCAGACCTTTAGTTCATTAGATTGAAAAGTTCATACTTTTTTTTGCAGACAAAAAGACTGATATTCTTCTCGAGCCGTCACGCGCCCCCTCGAGGAAAGATATTTATTAACAGAAAACTAGTATTAGCTAGTAGTGCCGCCCAATATAATTTCGTGTCTATGAACTTCTCTTGTTTGTAGGTTTCAAGAGACGCTTGGACGCTCGTTTTGAACAACTGTCAGAAGATAAAATTGTCCATTTTATTTTTTGTATTTTAGCTTCTTAAAATGTTAGAAAACAAACAAACAAAAAACATTTGATTTGAAGGTAGTCATTTATTTTGAGCTTCAGTGCTCTGAGGTTGGTGGGGGTTTTTTTGAAGAAAAAAAATCCTAAATAAAACAAACAAATCTAAAAACCAAGTCTTCAGAATCTGTTCATTGAAATTGCATGTTGAAGTTGACTCATGAGTCATGAAGGCCATTATATTGAGGGCAGGAAGGCATTTATTGCAATATAAAATTGTACCAATATATAGGCTATTTCTGAACCAATATATATTTCTGTTTTACAATTGTTAAAATGGTATGAATCCCATGCTGTAAAGTCATGGTCATATTTTTAGTTCTTATTTCACCCCAAAAATGTATTATTTTGAATAAAGAAAATGAAACCTATTTCTAAGACCATTATTTACTTATTTATTTTAAGTACAGCTGTGTGTTTACATCACATTATTTGAATGTACTGAATATAATTGACACTGACTACATTTTAAAAATGTTTCCATGATCATTAAGTGCATCACATCATTAAAAATGAGATTTATAATGGGGAAAAAAAAGGCTTTAAATAAAAGTAATGAGAATTGTAAGGATATGTACTTAATTGTCTGTGATTTTAGGGTGAAATATGATTTTCTTCATGAGATTCACTCAGAATGACTATTTCTCTTGGCAGCAGTCCCGGAAGCTTGTGCAGGACACTCAGATACTTTGAGAAATGCTGTATGAGGCAAATGACCACTTCAAAGCCTCATCAAACCATGATCAAGAGGTTAGAAAAACATTTCATCACTTTCCAATCCCCACTGAGCATTATTAACTTTAATTAAAAAAACTGAAATTATCGCAAGTAAGTTCTGCGTCATGTTTGCATGAATCAAAACTTTCCCCTGAACAGCAGCTGATAATGCAGAGAAAAAAAAAAGAAAAAAAAAGAGGATGTCCCAGCAGTCGGAAAGAAGCACCAGCAGCCCTTTGTTTTGAAGCTCAGCCCTCACGTGGGTTATGAGATCTTCTCGTAGAACAGGAGGTAGGCTTGGGAACTCTGCACTTTGGCCTCCGGAACCGGATGGACGCTGCTGTCGCTGACGTGGAACCATGATCCTTTACTGACCTCAGCGTTACCTGCGAAAAGAGGAATATTGGAACATCATCATAATAATAATGTCACTGGGTTTCCAGCTAAATGCAATTTGATTCAAAAAGCTAGATTTTTCAGTCTCAAAATTATTGCACGTTCATAGATAGCACACTGAAATCTCGAACTCAACAGCACTGATACTCACAACCAGCAGCCGACCCATTTTCTACATAATTGTGCGTGGAGGGTCGAGATTTAACGTAGGCCGTGTAGTGTCCGGACCGCATGGTGCCGCTGTGCTCCACTATGCCATAAAGACTATACAGCACTCGGGTTTCTCCCTCATTCACACCCTAAAAACACAAACAGGGTTTGATGCACTGCTCATATAGAAGCATAATTAATTGTTAAAAGATCACAATCTCGATTCAAACACCCAGGACAATGATTCAGCCATGTCTATTAAACCTTTGACAAGTAGCCTGTGATCACAGCGAACATTCAAATCTGCACTGGCTCTGCCGCTGAGCCAGAGAGAGCAGTTGTCACGTGCAGGTATGACACAGCTTCACAACAGTCTTTTCAACTTCACAGTTTGAGTTGTCAAAAAGTACCGACTTCGGTATCAAGTTGGTACTGAAATTTAAAAAAGTGACGATACCAGCATTTCCCTCTAGCATCTTGAGCGCTGTTGAACAGATTCTTAAAGGAACCCTCCACTGTTTTTTCAAATAAACTATGTTATTCCCTTAACTAAGACGAGTTGATACATACCTCTCTCACTCAATCGCTCTGGCGCGCGGCGACACTTTGAAAGCACTTAGCTTAGCCCAGTTCATTCATTAGGGATCAAACAGAGATGAAGCTAGAAGCGACCAAACATCTCCACGTTTTCCCTATTTAAATACAGTTACACGAGTAGTTACATGACCAATTATGGTGACACAAACGTGGCGCTTTTCTAAGCGGGTAAAAAGGATAACTATAATGTATGGCGGAATAGCACTTGGAATCGCGCCAGAGCGATTGAGTGCACGCACTGAGACGAGAGAGGTATGCATCAGCTCGTCTTAGTTAAGGGAATAACATAGTTTAATATGAAAAAACGGTGGAGAGATCCTTTAAAGACCCACTCCGATGAAAATCATGTTTTTCTAGGTGTTAAATGTTCTTGTGGCATTTTTCTGATGTTAGAGGACATATCTTGAGAAAAATAAGCTCAAAGTTGTATTTCTGAGTATTTCTGCATTCATGCCGGCTAAAATGGACTGGAGTTGTGACGTAGTAACTCCACTGGGCGGGGCCACAAGCTCATACTCCCCTCCGCCCCGCCCGCTCAGGTACTGAGGAGTAGGAGTAGAGAAGCATAATCATCATATAAAGACCACTGAGAATGTTTAAAAATAGCTCAAAATATGATCGGAGTGGGACTTTAAACACCTCTGATTGGCCATTGTGTTGACGCGCTCAACATATATGTCTGTGATTAGCCGTTTTGTTCACGCACTCAACATATATGTCTGTGACAATGGCCAATCAGAGGTGTTTAAGAATCCATTCAACAGCGCTCAAAATGCTAGAGGGAAATGCTGATATATCCACATTTTTCAAATTTCAGTACTTTTGACAACACTACAAATCACAGTATAATTATTTCCAAAAATTATTTGCATTATATATATATAAAAAAAATGCCGGTCTGTGTGCGCGATTACACACACCTGGAAGACCATCTGAACATAAACAGTAGACTTGTATAGAAAGGAACATTTTAAATCAATGAATTGTGAATAATTTCTGGTCATTGTACTGTCCTGCACAGTTTATCTCCAACCCTAATCAAGCACACCTGAAGCAACCAATTAACGTCTTCAGGATCGCTTGAAAATTAAAGGCAGGTGTGTTTGATTAGGGTTGGAGATGAACTGTGCAGGACAGTCGATCGGCAGGAGCAGGGTTGGGCACCCCTGATCTAAGGGATTTGGCTGACAAAAAAATAAATAATTCTAAGTCTGATAATATAGTAAATATTGTAAAAGGTGAGTACAGTACCATCAGAGGCTTTATGTCCAGGCTGGCGTTTTGTACAGGTAAAACACATCAGTCTGTTGTTCTCTGTGAGATGTTCCACCTCAGTGAACTGATACAGGCAGGACTCCACCGAACACTCCTTCTTCTCTGGCACCTCCCTGGTGGTCAGTGCGTGAAAGGCGAGCTCAGGGTCCTGATTCACCACAGTATATTCTTTAACGTCAACTGAGTCATCATCTCCATTCTCCATTTCACCTTCTGAAGCTGTTTTTAGTGACATAATATTCAGTTCTTTGACTAATTGATCCTCTTCAGCACAAAGCTGGTCAGCACCGTCCTCCTCCTCAATTTCATTCACCTCTTCCACTTTGTCTCCCTCCATAGACACATCTTCAGAGGTCTGGTCTTCGGATAAGGCAGTGAAGCGGTTCTTGCCAGCAGTAGCATGTTCTTGCTCGGGTTCCTCATCATCTTCATCCTCATTTTGTGATTGTGCGGAAGGTTTCTCAAGGATCAAATGCTCCTGGCTGTTTTTATCCGGTTCCACATCAGCACTGCCATTTTCTGAAACACTGTGAACGGAGCCGTCCGCTGGATCGGTGCTGCTAGCTGTGCTCTCATTGGGCAGAGGTTCCAAAGTGACTTTACTGCCCAGTTTCGCTGTCGTCTCTGAGTCTATGGATACAAAAGCCAACAAATAAGCGTATTGCAGATGGTCGGTATTCAACTTGATACTGTGAAAAAAAAGTCACTGGAACATGATATGTGTAAAACATGTAGGGAGAAAAAAAACAACCATATATACACACATACATACATACATACATATATATATTAGTTCAATCATGAAACTCTGTAGGGCGCAGGCTGATCCTTTACATGCAATTTGCAATCAATCACATCATTACCACATGGTACAAGCTGATTGACCTCTACTGATCCTGCAGCCAATGAGATTGCTTGTTTAACATTTAAATAGTCTGGTTCATTGTTTGCTGTAAGCTAGTCCTGTAACGCGCTATCAGAGTTCCTCTGAAACCATCCACCTTCCTAGATCTGCTATGGGATTTATGCTTGTCTCTTTATGCATCGCAGCATATCTTACATGCTCACAGTAACATGTCTATTGGCAGTATCAAGTTTATATTTGCTCTGCAGCAGCAGCAATAATCAACAGCAGAAGCAGCGAAGCAGATCTAATCTGACGAAACCAAATACATTAACATTGACCTATTCAATAACATGCTTAAACTATTTCAAGAGTTGTCATGATTGAAATGTTGATACTGTGTCTTTACCTTGGCTTGTTTCTTGGCCTGTTTCTTGGCTTTCTTCTGCTGGTACTTGCTTCCTGTTCCTGTAGGCATGTCTTCATTCCCATTGGCCAGAGATGTTGCGGTGTCTTGATCTCCATCGTCACTGACGCTGCTGCGATACTGAGCAACTTTCTTCTGATTCTTCTTTCTGTAGGCCTGGAGGAGAGACTCAAATCAGTTCACGTCCCCAGAACAAGCTCACGCTTTACAACAGCAACTATGAGCATTTTGCCAGAAGGAAGAGCCAAAGTGTTTGAGGGATAAAGCAGCTATATGAATCTTACCTCATCAGCTACAGGAAGAGACAGATCCAGAAACATCTCCGTCACCAGAGACACAGTTCTGCACTCTTTACACATCACCGGCTGCTCATCTCTCCACCAAACACTCGGTCCACAAAGTTCTTCGGTGCACCGTTTTTCTCATACTCTGGTGAAAACGATGCAAGAGAAAGTCGAAGTTATTAATTTAATAATACTCATGTTATGATAAACAAGCTTTGGGTTTAAGCTAGCCTTAAAATGCTTCGCTGATTTCAACCTGCTCTGTATTGTTACAATGTCGGTAATGTATGTAAATGAACAATGTTTACTCGTTCTCCATGTTACCTGGACTGATAAATTCACATTTATTTGTCAGGAATAGTCCACCGGATAGTGCAAAATGTGTCATCCGGCTGACTATTGAGAGGCTTTTCATGAAAACTACAGATGATAATTCTGCATTTTTGTATCCCCGCCCACAGACAGTCGGATCAATAGAGTTTAGTAACCGAATAGTTATTGTAAGAGTAAGTTTATCAATGAAAACTCTATTTTGTCCACTCTTTAAATAGCATTATGGTGAAAGTGGAACACTATGGCACCATCTTTCTTAGCTGTACGAGATGGCGTTTTGCTTCGGAGGGAACGGATGGATCAGCAGTTCTTTATCACGCTGTTTGTAATCATCCAGTTTCAAATGTTGACTATAACACACTCTGGTCAAGCGTATCCATAGCAGACTGGTGGGAGTGGCCTTGGACTGCAACATGCCCAGTGCATTATGGGTGTTGAAGTAGTTGTTGTATAAGAGTACATTTTTGAGTCAGCTCAAACTTTAGCATCCATCTTTTCACGTGCAATAGAAAGTCACTCTGTGTGCATCTCACAACAGTTCATATATGAGCAATTTATAGATTTATCGTGACAGAATATCCTAATTGAAGATAGTTAACTCCACTTCAGCAACATAAATTCATCAACTAACCATTCAGAGATGTCCTGTTGCATTCTACATGTTGTCACTTCTTCTTGAGTCTCTCCATCCTTATCTGACTCCGTTTAACATTACAGGCAGAACAGTTTCTGTCATTTTAGTGTGTCTGCGTGAGGTAACAGCAGCTGCTAACAGACATGAGCTCTTGAAACCCCGCCCTCTGCAGCAGCTCATTTGCATTTAAAGGGCCAGACACAAAACGGTGCGTTTTTGCAAACCCTCAAAAAGTGACAACTTTAACTTGCTATATAAAAATATCTGTGGGGTATTTTGCGCTAAAACTTCACACACACACTCTGGGGACATCATAGATATATTTTACATCTTGTGAAAAGGGCATTATACCACCCCTTTAAACCTTTTACAAAATCACACCGGAACATTCAAATCTGCGTTGGCCTTCCGCTGAGCCAGAGAGAGCAGCTGTCATGAGCAAGTATGAAACCGCTTCACAAACATTCTTTTCAACATCACTGTATCATTATTTCTGTTACAATAATATCACAAGTACTGGGACAAAAGTTCATATTTTGGATATAAACACTGATGTCTTCGGAAGATCAAAATAGAGGAAATCCGTGTTTGAAAGTTACTTGGTGCTACTAATAACGATTGTATCAATTACATCGTTACACCAGTAGGTGGCGACAAGAGGTTGTGAAAAAAACGTATGTGTCATTGGATCAATATTTCATGAGATTGGTTCACAAATGCTGATTCATCCAGTAATGAAACAAGTAAAGTCTTTATGAGGGAGTCATTCAAACCTGCAGATATTCACATTTTGTTAGAACCTCTAGAAAAATTACATGTTATTTTTTTTAGTTGTCTATTAGAATCCTGGGAGAATCGTTATCTCTATTTAAAAAAATAAATAAATGGTGGTTCACAATTTATCCAGAATTGTTGTCTCTTATGCTCATCAAGGCTGCATTAATTTGTTTAAAAATACAGTAAAAACAGTAATACTGTGAAATATTGTTACTACTTAAAATAACTATTTTCAATTTTAATATATTGCAAAATGTAATTTATTCCTGTGATCAAAGCTGAACATAACAGATCAGAGTTTCTCACATGATCATCATGACTAAACTACCAAACAAGAGACACACACACATACATATATACATATTTATACATATATATATACACAATACATTTATATATACATATATATAATACATTTCTTTAGGACATGCAGGTGTCAAACACAGCACTTTCCTCTTATTATATGAAGCAGCTGCGCTAGGAACATGTTTGTGTGGCTACTTACTTTTTACACACTTGTGTGAAGAGTTCTTTAGGGGTCACAACACCTTTCTTGGTATCCTGGACTTCATTAAGTAACTGACACATAGCCAGCGTGAGCGACCCGGGTCTTTCCAGCTGGATCTTAAGAGGTTCCTTAAAACATGATGTGAAAATATGCTGTTAGATGAAGATTTCTGCATAAACTGAACATAATGAGGGTCAGCATTAGTACCAGCTCAGATGATGGTGTGATGGTGAAGCAGCTCTTCTCATCTGAAATCTGGCTCAGCAGTTCTCGCAAAAACTGCGTCTGTGATAAATTCTGAGAGGGAGACGAGAACATCAGGGTCTGCAGAGCTTGTTTACATGCAGCAATGTGTAGCCTGACTCTGTACCTGCACGACTGCATTGAAGAAACACGTGTTGCCCAGATTACTGAGACCCCTGACACACACGACACCACCAGAGCTTCCTGCTGCCGCCGCCGCCTTCTGTCTTTTGGGACTGTCATCATGTTTGGAGTTGCTCTTCTGGTTCTCCTTGTTCTCTGTCTCTTCATCCGGTGTTTGCTCTGCAGGTTTCTCTTCCTTCTTTCACTCTGCAGGCAAATGTATTCTCTTTTTTTAAATGAAACCATGTGCTTTAAGTAAACAAATTTCAAAATAGCCAAAATAAAGTGTCTAAAATATATAGTTTTCAAATATTCCATAGTATATTCTGTTAAAGTCCCCCTGTAGTCAATCATTTTATTAGCCTGGTTAAAACCAGACCATTCTCAGTAGTAACTGAGTTATGGTCTGGCAAAGCTTCATTAATAACTCATTTCCAAAGGGGCGTCACCAACGGATGTCGCTCAAATGCCTCTGGGCACAATTGGATAGACCTAAAACCAATCAGAGCGATCGTCATCGTGTAAAGCCATATGCTGCGTCCCAATTCGCCTAAGTTACACTACGCCAGAAAAGTATGTACTCTTTTTGTGAAGAAAAGGTATTTACTTTTGAATGTGTAGCAAAAAAGTAGGCAAGCTTTGGGACATACTACTTCATCATCTTTATCGGACGGATCTGTCGCATGCATCCTGTCACGTAAACTGCCCTGTCAATCATCTTGTCACAGTTAAAATCCTCTATTAAATCTAATTTAATTTCCTACCGTTTCGGAGAGAAATGTAGCAGCACGTTCATCTGCCAGTGGGTCTTTCATGGAGACTGTCCTCATGTGTTTGCAATTTGAATATAATAATGCATTTAAAAGTTGAACGGACGTCGCTCAAATGCCTCTGGGCACAATTGGATAGGCTAGACCTAAAACCAATCAGAGCGATCGTCATCGTGTAAACCCCGCCTCAACGTTTCGGAATATATATATAGATATAGATATATATAGATATATATAGTAAACAGTACTAAATTGTTTCTAATGACACAAAGTTATACCTTCTACAAAAAAAAAAAAAAAAAAACCCTTTTGATTTAAAAAAAAAAAAAAATTCTTCCATTTGCATCTACAAAATGAAAAAATTACTATCTCTAGTACCTAGTAGACCTACTCTCTCCATTCAGTCTCTAAAAAGTGATTTGATTCTAAAAGAGACAGAGCTGTTGTTCCAAACAGCTGTATTATGTTGAGTAAAGTTGGTCATACAAGACCTTACAGTGTGTAAAAACCTAAATAAAAACCAGATCAGTTTTGTGGAGAGAAAAATCACACCACAAAACAAAATCAATACCACCTACATTTTTGAAAATTTCCCCATGAACACAAAACCAAAGACTGCCAGTTTACAGAAAGATAACTTGAAGGAGTTGAAAAAAAAAGAAAAAAAAAAAAGAAGTTTTTCCCCTGAAGATTAGAAGGACAGATTGGACGAAGTTTTTCCCCTGAAGATTAGAAGGACAGATTGGACAGATGGCTGCAAATACATATTTCCATATTTCGACAAATACTGTTTACTAAATTGGAGTATTTGGTGAATTATGGAAATATGTATTTGCAGCCATCTGTCCAATCTAGCCTTGCAATCATCTAATCTTCAGGAAATATTTTTTTTTCATTTTTTTTTTTCATTCAACTCCTTCAAGTTTTCCCTAGATGTTTAACACTAGATTAAATTAGGACACATGGCAGTCAGAAGCCATTCATTCACATTTATCCATGAGGCATGAACCAGAACAGGAGCTTTAGAAGAAGAATAAACAAACCTGTGAAGAGCTTTTGGAATCTGATCACATATTTATTCTAATTAATTATATTTTTTTCTTCATTTTTATAAAGCAGTTGACATATTGAGCTTAATCGTTAAAGTGAGCAGTTTAGGAAATAGTTAATACCCTCTATCAGAATGAAAGTTCATTTTCACTGAAAGAATTACCTCGTTTTAATATAAAGTGTGGAATTAAGCATGAGCAACTGTCTCATCACTGCTTTTTGTTGTTGGCTTCAGAAATGCTTTCCATCAAGAGGAATACATATAGAAGTTAGTAACTGTGTTCAAAGGCAGGAGGGAAAATCAAAAATAATAATAAAAAAACAGTAAAAGAATGTGAAGATTTGGTGGAAACCTACATAACTATACAAAATAGGTAAATAATAATAATATTTTACAGAAAGAAAAAAAAAATCTGTGAAATTATTTGTATAATCTTTGTCTCCCTCTGCTTGTAGACACATTTACAGCATCTATCTCTTGTGTAGCAAAGTAAAACTTGTAAAAACTCTTCCTACATTTATATTAAAGTAAAAACAAAATGTTAAAAATGCTACATTCATAAAGGAATCACATTCTCCCTTTATTTGTACCATTAGGCACTTTATTTCCACTTTTTGAATATTGTCTTAATTTTTATTTAAAATCAGTCTCTCTTCAGCTAATAATGGGAAAAGGGAGAAAAATAATTTCGGAAAAAGGCGGATTTGAACTTGGGTCAAAAGTTAACGCCAATCGTCTTACTCAACGCCACTAACCCTGTTGTCAGCGGGATTTCATTTGTAGTTTTGTCTGGCTCAATTAGACAATGGTGGGCAGAGCTAGTGTAAATAACATCAGTCAACAAGGCGGGCTATTTGCACTTGGTGTAATTAGACACTCTGTTATAGGAGACAACGCTATCAGTATTGCACAATAAATCTATTTTTACACTGTCAATGGCTTGTTGCTTAAAATGTGAGTATTTAACTTTTGTCACTTTGCTTAAATTTTTTGCCATGTATATTGAGTTTAACACTATCTACATTATTTCAAATTTAATACAGTTCAAAGTATATATTTTCAGCACTCATTTTCATGGGCCTTACATATAAAAGAAACTGGTTTGAAACCACACACACTGTTCTTTAATCTCTGTAGCAGCTCCTTATTTACCCTCAGCTGATCCTGACGAAACTGGATTGACGTCCAAATACTGAGAGTCTTACAATAAAAACACACACAGTCACAAATGAGTATGAAACATTGTTGCTAATAGACTAATAACAGTAAATGAAACTCTCTCTTAATCACTTACACACAGAGACACTGTAAGAGAAGAATATATTCATTCATTGATCAGTCACATATAGAATTAAACTCTTATTAAACACAATTTAAAGTGCAAAGACTAAAGTGGAGCTAAATTATCTTATATTCTTGAGTTACACACATACAGTATGAAACGTATGTTTCAGCGTGTTACTGAATTTGGACTCATTTAAAAGTTTTAAATAAAAATGCACTATGTACTATAATTTGAATCATCCCTCAGATCAGAGAGCAGCTTCACTCCTGAATTCCCTACACTGCAAAAACAAACTAGCTGATTCAACTTAAAATAATTTGTAACCTGGCTGCATTAAAAAGTTGTATATCGTTTATTCTCAGACAGATCCAGTACTCCATGCTGTGAGGGGTTTGATCTCAGAGCTGAAGCCAGAGCACACAGCCTTCATCTGTGATATCACAATGTCTCAACCTGTAGAGAACTAAGACACAATGTGAATTGTAATTCAAGTGTTTGTAGTTTGTTATTCACTTTGTTCTCAGAGCAGATACTCGGCTCATGCTCATTACTCGTCTCTCCACTGTGATGTAGAGCTCTGTGTAGATCTCATTCAGGAGAGTCTGGTTTCCCTGCTTTGCTGTTCCTTAATACAGACACTGAAACTTCATTGAGACTTCAACTGCATCAGTTTGATCTAAATGTGTTGAATACCCGTCGCTCCTGATAGACACACATCTGGACTCTGGTTCTGATCTCTTCTGATGAATTGAACTATAACAAAGAGATTAAAGTTGATTCTTTTATTTGCTGTATTTAACAAATTACGTATTAATTTATGACTAAAACACTCACTTTAAAGAGTGCTTTATGATTTTTATGTACACAGCGATATTATAAAAATAGTAGATTGAACTGAGTATTTTCACAGATGTGTCTCTATGTGAGCAGCACTATATGCGGTAAAACATGAGATAATAAATAATACCTAAACAATGTACAACAATTTTGCATATTTTGTATACAATACTACTCTAATTTGCAAAAATGCCATACTATAAAACATATTTTTTAATATGTAATAAAATGTAATACCTGAGATCAGTCTGTGTATCTTCACTCTTAAAATCTAATGGCTGCTAATGGCTGATCCATAGACTCGTCACTCTTCATTGACACACAGCTGAACTCTGGTTCTGCTAAACTCAACTATAATAGAACAGATTTAATCCTTTTATGAAGATAATTATTTTATATTAAGATCTCTGGGTCTCTGGATTTTTGTATGTCATGAAGATGAACAGTTGAAATCTGAATTTGACCTCCAACACTGACTCTGGATAGAAATGACAAACAAACACAATGGCTGTGTCCGAAATCGCCCCCTATACCCTTAAATAGGGCACTATTTTAGAGAACAACCATTTAAAGTGGTGCTCGAAACCATAGTGGACATTACGAGTGCACTCATTCATACATCCCCCAATGCATCGCAATAACAAGTGTACAACCGATGTATGTTCAACCATAGACATAATAAATACATGTATTTATTATGTCTATGCGTTCAACGGCTTGAGAATACCCATAATGCACTGTGACGGTCGTGCCGAATGAATTCCCGCGTCTGACCTGAAGATGGCGCTCACAGCTGAATCATACATCCATCTATTCTCAGCGTAATATCATACAGGTATAAATTCCTTTTTAATTGACTATTAAATTGTTTAATTAAGGTTTATACATAGTTTCCATGACAGAGTTATGGAAAGTTAAGTTTAAAATTATCATTAAACAACAAGCACAGCAAAAGCGCAGCCCTTCCGACGCACGCAGTGTCCGAATTCACTCACTTGTTTTCATTAACTCCTTCGAGTGAACTTTATTAGTGGAGTAATAGAAATAGCGAATGAGGGTATAGCGGGAAAAGTAACTGGATCACCAGACTGAGGCGTTCTCTCAAATAATGTTAGTCATATGTTAAAACAAATGCTAAAATAAACAACAGACATCACGAAACACCAATGGAACGACATTAATTTGCATAAAATTAAAAACATAGAACACGTAAAAAATATGTCTGTCAGGCTAAATATTACTGCGGAACTGGATTAATGATAGGCGCTTTTGAAACATGCTTCATGAAGCTTCGAAGCGTTTGCGAATGATTTATTTCGAACCAGTGATTCGGAGCGTATCAGGATGCTTCTTAAACTGGTCCTTTCTAGTCCAAGTCCAGTCCTTCGGAGGCTTGTAGCCTAAAGTCCTCCTCAGCATAAAACGCTAGAATGAGACGGTCAAGTAAGTGCGCATGGCTACGTCACAAGTTACCGCCCCCGGCAGGAAAATACTATTAAAACTTAATTTTGGAAAAAATACTTTGTATTAAAAATGAATGCAGTACAGTGAATGACAGCCGTCTGTGGACTCCAAGTGGCTTACATTATTGGCAGTTTAGTGTTAAGTGATTCATTTACACCAAACAAAACATAGCTTATATGCCTTCATCTCCGAAAACATTGTTTGTCTTACATTTCATGTTGAACTCAGACAAGCTCACAGCCGACTCATTTTCCGTCAGCTCTTTTCGTGAATTGGAATGTGTGCAAATGATTGTGGCTGATTCAAGGACATGAAGGATGCACTTGATGCAGCATCCATAAACATGAGGTGAATGAAGGATGCGTAAAGAAGGCAGGCTTCCAAAGATCCTTCAAATTGAGACGTCTCCTATTGACACTTAGACTCTTCTAGGCGTCTCCTCTTCAACATCTGCTTCCAGTCGGACAACATTTTGAACACTTTCACTTGGGATTAAGGTCTTCACTTAAGCACAATCACTTGGAAATAGAAGCAAAAGATCTCTAGTATCTAGCTGTAATCAGACAGACCCCAGACAATGCCTTTGAATAGGCTTTAATCAAACCGGGAGGATATTAGACCAATTTCAGAGAGAATCCCCCGGACAAAAAGAGTACAACAGTTTATAGAATAAGTGCAAAGATGATTTGTTTTGATTTTTATTATCCAATATGATTGGTTCTTCATAATATAATTCTTATGTTTGTTGCTTGGGTCATGAGGTTATATTTCCTCTTTTGTTATATTCAGACACATATCCAGACACACTTTGGGGACATTTCATTGTCAGAGGCATATAAATGTTAATCCTGCAAGAAAAGTTAATTTAAATTATGATTGATTATTAAAAAATTCCTTCACAGTTGTTTCTTCTGTATCTGTCCTCATGTATTTCACATAGTTTAAGGGAGAGTTTTAACCTGTCTTCATGTTGCGTCCCACAAGCTACGCCCACATTATTTTAAGACATTTGTTTTCAATATTTGCAGAGACCATAGAACTGAATGAGAAGTGCCATAAACTGGATCCTACCTGTTGTGCAATTTTCCGTGACTTCTCTTATGAAACAGCATTAGATGTTTCCCTAAATGAAGAGTATGTATATTTAATTTTATTACAAAATTATTAAATTATTTAAATAGTACAACAATGCGCTACTTGCACAACTACTTTTGCCTTCTACTTATTACATATCAGTCGTTTCCGGTTATGGCAATGGCTACCATGGCTACTTACTACACTCACTGTCTCCAGGATATTTCGAAGATCAGCGTTAATGATGTTCATCGTTTTTGTAAAAAAACAAACAAGCAAAGCCCCATCAAGCAAGCTGGAGAAAGTTTTTAAATTGAATTATTTATCGTTCCATGTAGCCATGTGAACTGGAATTATTCTGACAACGTTTTATCTGTACAGAGGTAAAGGGAAGGGAACGAGGCCTTCGCAGGGGAGAGACTAGTTGACACTTCAGGACTGCGTTGTCGCCGTGTCCAGGCGCAGGTCCTTCATCAGATCTGGATACGGCCTGGATCCGGCCGACTGCGGTAAACCTTGGGATAAACAGAGTGACTAATTTTAGCGTAGCGCCATCCTTCTTAATCAGTACATCAGGATTTATGGGAAGAGTTCCCGGTTACGGCTAACCTAATCTATGCAGCCTAACATTGAATTATAGAAGTTTATAATGTGTTATGTGTATGCTAGGTCAAAGAGATGTGTTTTTAGTCTAGGTGTGTGGGATGAGTCCTGGATCTTCACAGGCGACGCTGCTCCATGCTGATGACTGAAGATACACTTACCAAACTGATGAAACTTCTCAAATACTGTATCCACCTTATCCCTACACCCCATGATGCTTTGCGCGAATTATGGGGGTTAACTTCCGTTAAGCTGTAAACAATCAGTGAAAAAGGCTCGCTCTATGAATGCAAATACGTGAAAAAAGTGTCACAATGAGATGAGATTAATCTACTCACTCTTCAACCATCATTAACATTAAACGGAAATGTAAAAGTGTAAAAGCATCAACAAGGTATTTCAACACACCAAATAACCCCCAAAGCGCGAGTCTTTTCACAGCAATAACGGACGGGTTAAATATCACTGTAGTAATATACATATCTGTATTATGTAACTTATGTTGCCTTAATCAAAAATGTTCTTAACTTCAGCATTACGGGATACTATTTCAAAGTGATTTCCGTCATTTTGACAGATTATAAATTGCATTTACCTGTGAAAACAAACATGGAAAGAGACGTGAGGATTTGAGGAGAATAACGAAAGATTCTTCGTGCATTCCAGTGAATTATTAATGGAATATATCGTAAATTAAATTCGGGAGAACAGACCACAAATGTGCAGTATATGTTGTCCTTTTTCATACTTTTACAGCGGATTGCAAAGGGAAAAAAGAAAATAATCACGAGGAAAAGAAAGCAGTGACTGAAAAGAGCTCTTGCCATAGATATTCTTGTTATAACATGTCACGTTAAAATACCAAGTATAACGTTATTCTCATGGTGTCTGAAAATAAATCATGAAGGAAAATTGACAGCATATCCAGTCAAACTGAGGATCAGCTTTATCTGTAGGGCAACCTTATGTTTGAAATGATTCGTTTCAGCCTTTTTGAATTGACGTTTCCCAAACCGGAAGTGCCACCCATACTTCAAAACGCAGTAAGGTCTTAAGGAACAAGGTGGATATGTTACATGTACTCTATCATCATTATCATCTTCATTTACAGTTATATATATACAGTATCATTCGGTAGCATTCGAGTCAGCTCATTCGAGTGTGGCCTGTGGTGAAAGAGCATTTCATTGCCTTTGAATCTACTGAACGAATCTTTGCTGGTGTCTGAATGAGTCTTGTATTTGAATGAATATACATGCACACATACATATTGCTCACAATTTATTTGGTCTTAATCCGTTTGTTGTATGTTCTCTAGCTTGGTAAATGTCTAGTAACTAAGCAGAACTGTTGTTTTTTTCTTTATTTCGTCAAATTTAATTTGGTTTTTGATCCACGTCTTGATTTTGTAATTGCAGACGAAAATAAATTTGAGTTTTCAAGAAACATGGAGAGGCTGAAAAGAAGAAAGCAAAGACATAAATTGTACTTATGTCACAAAATAAACATGAATGAACATCAGATGGTATGAAGAAAGATACAGTCAACTTACTGAAATGTGTCATCTCTCATTTATTCGCTCAATCAATGTTTCAATCATGGAAAGATCAATAAAACAGCTTGTAAACCTGGCTTTGGGTATTGACACAGATATCATGTATCAATTCAATTTCACGTCACAAGTTCTTTATTCGATTCAAATCCAATTCTGATTCAATTCAATATCGATTCGTTTGGGTATGTCAGGTACAGTACAAAGGTTTACTTTAAAATTTACAACATTAGCTTTCATATATAAGCAAAATAAAAAATATATCCAATCAGCATTTAACTGAACTGGAATGTAATCCAATCTGGAAATCTTTATGACGTTGTTACGTATTCCCTGGCTTTGTGTTTCGTGTGTTTTGTTAATTGGACTTTGTTGGATTTTACCCTGTTTCTGTTCCTGTTTCCCTGTCCTGTGTGCCATTTTTGTAGTCCTTTGTGTTTTTCTAGTTGATTAGTTCTGTGATTATTCTTTGTGTATTTAATTATCAGTGTTTCTTTTGTTCTTCGTCGAGTCTTGTTGTACATGGATCTACGTTTGGTGCCGTTCAGAAGGTTCCCTGGTTCCCTGGTTCAGAAGAATAAGTTACGTGTTCAGTGTCTTTAGTTCGCACATGCCATTAAAACAGTGCCTGTAATCAAGGTGTGCAGACATTTATACTTGTATTGTATTTACTGTATATCAATCTGTGCATACACAACAAATATACATTAAGTATTTATGTATGTTCATGTATACATTTTAAAATAGTGACACTTTAGCCTTTATAATGTTTAGGGATCTATCAATGAGAATAATCTTTATTGTACTTATGTTAGGTGCTTATGTCTATACTATGATCAGTTTATGTTACAGGTGTTTATTTTGCAGAAAATAATGTTCACAGTGAGTGAATTGGATGGAGGTAAAACTCAAACAGGTAGGTTTAGAGAGGCGGCATGGCATTTTACTCACAAAAGCCATTGGCTTGTAGCCTGGGAAAACCCAGACAACTTCTGGCAAATTTAGATTTGCTCGCAAGTAATCTGGCAAAGAGCCCATTCAAGCCCATTTCTAATCCCTCGAAATCGCGGCACCAATCAGAAACGTTGGGGCGGGCTTTACACGATGACGATCGCTCTGATTGGTTTTAGGTCTATCCAATTGCGCCCAGAGGCATTTGAGCGATGTCCGTTGGTGACGCCCCTTTGGAAATGAGTTATTAATGAAGCTTTGCCAGACCATAACTCAGTTACTACTGAGAATGGTCTGGTTTTAACCAGGCTAATTGGCTTGTGCTGCTATGCTTAGTGACGCATCTGGTTGTATATTGGCATACACCACTAAAAACTTGTGACATGTTCTGGTGGATTACATCATGTGCCACTAAAACGTGTGCGCCAATGGATTGCATCATGTGCCACTGACATTGTTGTGGAGACATGCCGCTGTCTGCCGATCATTGTGTAGATGGTGTAACATTAATGGCAGAGCAGCATATAATTAATAATATGTTGCTTTCAAACATATGGAGTTTATTACTCCCCAGAGTAATTTTTACTACAACCATCAGGCTTCTCCATATTTAATAATATCTGCCTTGTGGCCCGTTGTATGTGTTTATATTTATTATAAGTTACTTTTTAAAATATTTTTTACAATGCATATTTAAAAAAAATACATAGCCTATTGTAAATACACAGTTGATTTGATAACTCAACACATTTTCTCTATTTGCGTAGGATTTACAGTTCAGCTGTGTCATTTGGAATTATAAAATAATGTAGACATTTAGATTGGTGGCCACAAAAAAAAAGAAAAAGAAAAAAAAAGAGAAGTGAAACCAGCAGGGGTACGTGCCACACCACAAACTGACACCTGCCAATCAGGTACTTCATATTGTCAACTGCATGCTAGACAAATGCCACAAACCACTATAAAGTGACACCTTCCATTTTGAAATGCATTATAAAAACTGGCACCAACCATTCAGAAGTGTGCTGGACCTTGACACCAACTCTTCACAATGCACAGTAATGTAGGTCTGTGGGTGTCTATTATAATGTGCCTACAGCAAGTCAAATGCTTCATCAAACATTCAGGTATCTCCAGAAAGAATGCATGTTCACATTGTTAAAAAAATAGTTTTTATTTTTTATTTTTTATAATTCCATAAAATTATTTGCAAAATATTATAGCCACATATGAGAACCACCATCCACATATTTAAGTATATCTATATTTATTACAGACAACGTTGAGGCGAGGGTTGACTGGAGGATGACTCGTATGGCTGGAGATAACAGCAGTAGCTAGCAAAGTAGTCAGGAACATAAAGCAGGGAAATAGTTTGCAGCATTAGAGAAGGTCAGACAATGACTGAGGAGAGTGTGTACGTGTGTGGCTCTATATAGTGCTGGTGATGAGGGCTAGATGAGTTCAGGTGTGCATGGTTAAGTGCCAGGGAGGATGATGGGAAATGCAGTCCATGACAGTTATTATTATCATTAATCCACTTTCTGGAAATAAACCCGGAGACAGTTTTGACTTTGAAAAAAGCTTAACCCATTAGTTGCCAAGTCCCTTTTTGAGCGTTGAATGCTTGGGAATACAGGCCTAATATTGGCTTTTTTAAAAAAGCATGTCATTTTTTAAATGAAAGAAAAAAATTGTTTCTTGTGCTCATAAAGCAGGCATTTATTTGATCCAAAATATAGTAAAAACAATAATGTTAAGTCTATAGGATTTTTCGCCCGCTCTTCAAACATCGTACATCCGATCGTTTATAAAAGTCATAGCACATGACACCTCAGTCTGTGACAATCGGTGCGGGATGACGCGCCGAAGTTTGTATGGAAGAATAATAAGCATGTAAGATTCACTTTGCTTTGTAAGCACTAGAGCTGCACTATTCTGGATAAATTAAGAATCTTATTTTTTTTGTTGTTGTTTCAAATAGAGATCCCGACTCTCCGATGAATTGAATAGACAACTAAACAAAAAAATCGGTTTGATTGAACGATTCAGTGACTCACTCATAAATACTTCACTTTTTTCATTACTGGATGAATCAGCATTTGTGAACAGATCTCTCGAATGACGATTCAATGACCAATACTTTTTAACAGTCACTTGTCGCCACCTAATGGTGTAACGATGTAATCGATACAATCCTTATTTGAAGCGACAAGTTTCTTTATTAAACAGTGATTTTCTCTATTCTAATCGCTACGATAAACATCAGTGTTTTTATCTGAACTATAAACTTTTATCCTAGTACTTCTGTGATGATTTGAATATTTGTAACACAGAAATAATGATATAGTGTGGTTGGAAAGACTGTTTGTGTTTGAATCGAGACGCGATCTCTAAATGGTTAATCGTGCAGCTCTAGCACGCATCTCTAATTATTGTGAAACATGTAAACACCAATGATGCCCAGAGTGTTTCCCTCTCTTCAGCCTGAGATTCTGGGATAGACTCCAGCACTCCGGCGATCTTACATAGGAGAAGAGAGCAGGGCTGTTGCTAGGTAATCTGGGGCCTCTTGAAAGAATGGGCGGACCCCCAACCGCCCACCCCTCCCTCCCTTCCCTAAGGGACGAAACAAAAGAATCCCTACGTGTTCTCACATGAACTTTTTTATTAAGTAATAAACAAAAACACACGTGATAAATGAAACAGATATAAACAAAAAGAGTGGATACTCTGTGGCACTTTTAAGACAGGAACTGGACTTGCAATCCTCTCTCTCTCTCTCTCTCTCTCTCTCTCTCTCTCTCTCTCTCTCTCTGAGCAGACATGAGTGTAGCTGGGCAGCAAGTTCTACACAAGATATAGTCGAAGTCTATTTAGTCTATAGATTAACTAGCAAGTAAACTGATAACATGACAGCAGTTCTCTATTTGTTCAGTTGTCCTCACTCACCTTCTGACACTGGACTGGAGGACTGGCTCTCGGGATCAGGCGAGGGTCACTGCACTTTTATAATGCTTGCAGTATTGCAGATGAAACAGCTGATAAAGAATAAGCTTACTTTGTTTGCGTTTATTTCTAAATAGTAGCATATTTGGTATGTGTATTCATGGACAGACAAAACAACAGTCCGACATAGATTTTATACTGGTGTGCAGTTGAGAACGTTTTCCCAGGGAATTGGGATACTTAAAAAAAAAGGTTTTGATGTATAAACTCTATTTGACTGAAATGCTTGTATTGACATATTTTACTCTATTCAAATTTATCAATCTGTACCTGTCATGATTATATAAAACTCTCCTGATATTAGAGTAACAATTACAGAAGAAAAAAATAAAGCATATTTGGTTACCTTTTGGAGCTTGTAAGGGTTCAGTTTGAGGAGATGTTTTATACCATCATCACTGTCCTCGTCAGAGATCATTTCCCAGAACATTTAACATCTGGTTAATATTCGCCATCTCAGACATATCCTCAAAACTATCATTTTCAACATCTTCAGAATCAATATTTGATCGCTGACAGCTTCTTCATCAGATCCAGCATCAAGTGACAGTGACATTAATATCTGGTTGTGTTCAGTACTTGTTCTGCAGTAAATCTCTGAGCCATTTCAAGTTTTGCTGATGATACGTCCTATTCTTTTGTTTTCTGCCTGCAGTAACTATGAGTGAAACGTCACTTCATCATTATGTATCAGACATTAAATGAATTGCACTTATTCAGTCATCAAGGTTCAATTGTTATTGTGCAGAAAAAAAAGAAAGAAAACGTTATATTTATACTTTGTTACACAGCTTGGGTCGTTAGCAACCCTATACAATTTCTACAAAAAATTTATGGGAAAACTTTTTCTTGTTATATTGTTTATAATGAATTGATTGAGGAATACTAAGAAGGTTGATGTCTAACTTTAAAAAATGAATGAGGAGAAGTGTAGTGGATGACGTCCCGGGTCACTAAAGATCCAAGATATGCATTTAATGCTGTCGCCACACCTAAAGATATTTAAAATCTTATAAGACTTTCAAAATGTAAGAGACCACAAACATGAGGACAAAAAATCCTAGATTTAACCGTTTTGCTCCTATAGTGTGTTGTGTGTCGTGATGTAGTGTGTCGCGAGAAGACAACCACACACGAACAGAGTTTTTTTAACCAGAGTCCTGACTGTGGGAAATCTCCAAAATCTCTTGAGACTTCAGAATAAACATGGCGGACGATAGGCAGGAAGAAATTGCTATTATAGTGTTTGGAATTCTTTTAACAGAACATTGACACAAATTGACAAGCTGATCCTCCATCTCTGATGTCGATATCCATTTTAAGCCTGGAACACACCAAACCGACGCCGACGAACTAGCGCTGATGAAAGCCGACTGTGTAGTTGTGTTAATAATGATATATTCGCCAAGGAACACTCATGTAAGATGACGTAACATTAAAACAGCCTTCTACCTGTATCGTTTTGACTTATTTGCTTGCTGTTTTGCTATTATTCTCTGACTTGTTCACTAAGCTGGATAGCCAATCAAAGTTCTCTCTCTCACCGACGGCCCGACGCCGATTCAACATGTCGAATCGGCCGAAAAAAAGCCGACGTGGACCAATTTCTGCCGACGGTGCGAAAACTTAGTCGGCAGACGCACAAAAACTGACGGACAGCCGACCTTCGGCTTGGTGTGTTCCAGGCTTTACAGAGCATATGCGCGCTTGTCCTCGGGGTTCCCCCCACACATCAGTACTTCTGATTAATTATCTTATCAGATTTTCCTGTGGAGTTAGGTGTGTTAAGAGTGACCGAATCTGCTGTTGAATATTTACGCTTAACACACCTAACTCCACAGGAAAATCTGATAAGATAATCTAAACCATCAAGATAATCGAGATTTAATGCCTGGCTTACACTACAGGAGTTTCAGGCAAATTTATGCCTGATTTGATGGTCATTTAGAAGAAGTGGATGGATGGATGGATGGATGGATGGATGGATGGATGGATGGATAGAGTGCCTATAATCAATAAATTATAACATCAAATCCATTTTTTTGTGATAATCTTTCACTCAAGCATTGAACAATGTAAAAATGCACGTTTGAACAGCCTTTTCTTACTCTGAAGTTTGAACTTAGAATGTGCTTTTCCATCATTTACATAAAACAAGCTTTGAGCACCTTTGACATTTATTATACCTTGCACTAATGCTTATCCTGGAAACCAAAATGATTAAATAAATAATTTGCTGTAAATGCCATATACCAGATAACGGGGACAAGGGGATTTTCAGACACTTAATAAATTCAGATCATTCAAATAAGTTGAAGGGGTCAAACTCTCATAATTTTAAAAGTAAGCCTTTTACATATAGATGGTTGATGTCTCATCATAATAAAACTAAACACCAATAGTACTGTGGGTTTATTTTCATTCAAGTAGTCTCTAAAATTGACTACTTGAATATTAGCAGAGGGCAAAGGTCCCCCCCCCCCCCCCCCCCCTCCCGCCTTCCCTCACTCCATGCCCTCATATCCCCCTCATTGTGCGTTACATCACTAGATGGCAGTATATCACATGCAAGCACTGTTAAGTGCACTGTAAAATCCAGTTGTCACAGATTACACACTGTTACTCAGTATTAAGGTCTGCCTGTGTCTCACTCTCACAACTGAGAGAATGGAATTAGGAGCACAACCATCAAGTTCCTGCCTGAGAGCTTTCTGAGAAAACCTCATGACCCAACATATCCAAGACTTGCACAAGACCTCACAGTAAACATGAGTTTGGGTTTGACTTTCAAAACAACATGAACCTCAGAGAATGTAGTTCCAGACTTTTATTGAATTCTGTAGCATCTTAGAGGGTTAGTTCACCCAAAAAATAGAAATTATCCTATGATTTACTCACCCTCTCAAGCCATCCTAGGTGTGTACGACTTTCTTTTTTCAGCTGAACACAATTGGAGTTATATTAAAAAATATCCTGGCTCTTCCAAGCTTTATAATGGGAGTGAATAGTAACAGATTTTGAAGGCCAAAAAAGTGCATCCATCCATCATGAAAGTAATCCATATGGCTCCAGTGGGTTAATAAAGGCCTTCTGAAGTGAAGCGATGTGTTTTTGTGAGAAAAAATATCCATATTTATAACTTTACAAACTATAATCACTGGCTTCTGGTAACGGCCGTACGCAAGTCTAGTTCCACTAACCTCTGAGCCAGGATAACTCTGATTGTGTTCGGCTGAAAGAAGAAAGTCATACACACCTAGGTGGCTAGTAAATTATGGGATAAGTTTCATTTTTGGGTGAACTATCCCTTTAAAGTGTGTGTAGACCTACAGTATGTTTACCATGACCAAATCTGTGGGTGTCTGGAAATCTTCACAGCCTCTTATCTGTCTAGTTTTTTTAGATTTTCCTGTCTGTCATGCTGTTTCCATTTTATTAGTAACATGCAAAATGTTCCCAATTTGTTATTCTCTTCACATTTATTATCAGGTATCATATGACAAAAAAATTCCCATCCATTATTATCATTTTGTTCACAGGAAGTGGTCTTTGAAAAGGCAGTAGTGACATTTTGGAACTCTATTCACCAACTAGACTTACAGTAAACAAATGCATAGTCCAAACCTGTCTTTTGTAGTTTCTCTCTGTGCTGGTTCCTGATCCTTGTTCGTTCTGTGGTGTACTGATCATTTTAATATGAACATTCAATGTTTCTCAATTGTGTCCATTCAAAATGTACTTCATGTGGTAACATCTACAATAACTGGTTTTGTTGAAATGAAATAAATTATTTTTAAGTTTAATTTAAAAATTACTTAATTAGTTTGATTAATCTTTTTTTGTTTTATATGATGAAAGTCCTTTTCCACATTGATGTAAATACATAAAAAAAATATGAATTACCCTTACTTAATTTAAGGCTGGTCAGTACTGATGGCATTGAGTGCCCACAGCAAAAGCACAAGCACTACTCTTCAGTACAATGGTAACCACAAAATTCAATAACTCTAAAAGTCCAACATAACTGAACATTAAACATTAACTACCAACATTTTTCCCTTTACTGAAAAACACATAAAATAACACTCAATCCCTAAATAGACTCTCCTAATGCAGTCCCTTGTAAAGCATACTGGAACTACAGATCCACTGCTCATGTCATGCAGGTAATGTCAATTATTCATGTAGTTTAAACATAAATTAATAAGTAAACATCACTTTTGAATATATTAGGTGGACTGAACACAATTAAATTAAGTTGTGACAGAATGTTAAATTGTGTTCTTTAGCTCATTTTAATTAATTGACCTGAACATTTTTTTTTTTTTTACAATTGCGATTTTCACTTTGATGCAACATAATGTGTATAATAACCTCAAATCACAATTTCTCACTGAAGCAGAACTCGCAGATCAGCAAGAAGCAGCCAAACACAACCCTTTTCTTCTTCTTCTATGTCCTTCACTGCAGATGTCCTGTATAGCGGACACAAGTCACGACTACTGCCCTAGGTGTGGAGCTGTCGTAGTGCTCATGTGTCAAATGTGTCCATCCTGAGCTTTATTGGAAACTGTATATTGGGCCAATGTAACTCAATTAAGTTAAAACAGCATTCCCTTCACTGTTAAAAATTGCTGTAAAAATACAGTGAATTTCCAACAGTAAAATACTGTTATTTCAATAAACAGTTTAACCCTGTAAATTTACAGTCTATGTTCCATAAATTAATTACTTGTCGTAAATGTACAGCATTTATGTGTAAACCCATTTGTTTCTGGAAAAAAACAGTCTTGGACTGTAAAAAATAGCACGTGGGGGCGGGGCATCTTCAACGCCGTCTATTTTCGAACGAAAGCTGTCAAATAACAGAATAATTTCGCATCACTCATCTAGACGATCTTAAAGGGATAGTTCACTTTGAAATAAAATTTTGGTATGTTTTAGCTTACCTCAAGGGCATCCAAGATGTAGGTGTCTTTTTTTCTGCAGTAGTTTCAGCACTAGATTTCGCCTTGGCTACTGCAGTTCATTGGAAAGAAACCGTAGCCAAGGCGACATCTAGTGTATATATCTATGCACCAGTCTGCGCACACGTCACACAGCAGGATGCGCCCGCGCCCTCAGATCACTTGGATGTGGCTGTGTTCAAGAGGTAAAAACGATATAAATACTGTTCGTTTTCTCACACAAACCGCTCGTTTCGTGTCTTAGGCCATCAATGTGTACTTACGATGGGGAATTGTTTAATTTGGACGACGGGGAATTGTTTTAATTTGGACTCTGTGCATGCTCTTTGAGACAGTGACATAGACCTGCATTATATGACTGACAGACAAGAACGGTTTGACCTAAAAATATCAAAATTGAAACTACTGTGGAAAAAAAGACACCTACGTCTTGAATACCCTTGAGGTAAGCTAAAACATACCAAAATTTAATTTCAAAGTGAACTATCCCTTTAATGCTTCCACTCCTTTGTGTGAGATGTGAGACCGGTGCGTCGCGCAGGTGTCACTCGTCAGTAATCACGCTGATGATGAACGGTCTTTGCGCCATTCTCTCCCCTCCCTCCACCTTGTCCCACTCGCCACAGTGTTCTGATAAAGAAAAAGTCATACACTCCTTGGATGGCCTTAGAGTGAGTAAATAATCAGAAAATTGAGAATATTGTGTAAACTGTTATTTAAAAAAAATAAAAAAAATAAAAATCATTTCAGGGAGGGCAGAGAACTGTACTGAACGCTGGATGAATACCCTAGAGGGTCGTGATGTTTGTGAGGGCATACAACCAAGATTCCTGACTGCAATAGCAATATGTTTGCAATGTTCTACGTCTTCAATCTTCAGTATCCAGAGGAGGCATGTGGCACCTGGAATTCATTCAAAGGTATTTTATCTCTTTAAATTGGTTAATTATTTATATTTAATCCAATATTTAAATTGATAAAAGGTAGATTTTGTAAGTTTTCTTTTTTAATGTGTGTGTGGGTGTGTTTTTTTTTTATTACCCTTAGACGATTCGTTGGGATAAACCCTGAAAGAGGTTTGAAGACCTGCAGAGGCAAGGTGGTTTCAAAGAAGACTGGAAAACTTGTCAGCAAGAAGTCTGCCACTGTCAATCCCAAAGTTGCTTCTCTCCTGAAGAACCTCATCGATTTCGAATGGAACTTCGTCTAGGTAACTCAACTTAAATGCCCACTGACACTCACATTTGTGCAGCTTCCTAAAAGAATCAACACCTCTTAACTCTCAACTTCAGTGGTAAGAAAGTATCTGAACCCTTTGGAATTGGATGATTTTCTGCATTAATTGGTCATAAAATGTCTTATCAGTCACATGTATAGACAAACAAAGTGTTTAAGCTAGCTACACAAACAAATATAATCTTTCATGACTTTACTAAACATCCCATTAGCCACTCTCAGTGCAGTGTAATAAAAATGTACATTTTGTAAGTGACTACATTGTTACCTCTATGAACCACAAATGTTGTTTTTGTTTTGTGATGCTTGTTCATGAGTACCTTGTTTGATCTGAGCAGTTAAACTGCCCAATGTTCTTCAGAAAAATCCACCATGTCTTGCACAGTCTTTGGTTTTCCAGCACATTCTGAACAATTAAACCCTTTACAATAGTGACTGCATGGTTTTAACACCCATCTTTTCACAATGAGAACTACTCATTAGTTATATAGGGTGCCAGGGGGATGATTTTATTCTGAAGAACAGTGGACAGTTTAACTGCTCAGAACAAACAAGCGAATCATGAACAACTACTCAAAAACAAAACAAACAAAAAAACATTTGTGGGTCATTAAGTAACAAGAAGCTCACTTACTGCAGCACTGTGAATGTTTAATGAAATGTGTTTAGTAAAGTATAGATAATCTCTAGATTAGTTATGTACAATAACATGATCATTTTATGTCTCTTTTAAAAGTGTTCGTAGAATATGTGATCACTAGTTTTTGTCATGTGATTTATTTTACCACTAAGATTTTCTTGATTTTCTTTCCTCTCAGATCTGGATTTCCTCTCAGACCAGATGTGTCAAAAGCTGATGTGGGACGTTTTGCCTGTTTTTTGCCTGTTCCTACGTTTTTTCACCCATTGGATCTCTTGTCCTCTCAGATCCGGACTTCCTCTCAGGCCAGATCTTTCAAAAGCAGGTTTGAGATGTTTTGGCAGTTTTTTGCCTCTATCAAGGATTTTTCATCCATTGGTTCTCAATATTTTCCTCTCAGACTCAGAATTCCTCTCTTGCCTGGATGCTGATGTGACATTTTGAATGTAAGGTTTCTTTGTTTGCCTACTGGTTCCTCACATTGAATTTTACAATGTATTTTCTGTACTTTTTTCCCTTAACTGTTAATGTATTGTTAAAACTTGTTAGCTGTTTTAAATAAATGGCAAACAATACTGTACCATAATCTATATTTTCTTCATTTTTTCCATTGAGTAAATATAGGGATGTTAATAGATATCGGACAATAGAGTAAATAGAAAACAGTATTTATATTCTAACTTTTTATGCTATAGAATTATAGCTGGAACCATTACTGCCAGTACTTTGTGAAGCACAGCCATAAAATTAAAAACTGTAAAATTAAGGTAAAGGGCTGGAACCACAGCTACCAGTATTTTACTGTAAAATTACAGCATTGTTGAAACCGTAAAATTACGGTAAAGGGCTGGAACCACAGCTACCAGTATTTTACTGTAAAATTACAGCATTGTTGAAACCGTAAAATTACGGTAAAGGGCTGGAACCACAGCTACCAGTATTTTACTGTAAATTTACGGGTGGATTTTTAAATGAATTAGGTTACAACAACAAAATTAGAATTTAAAGGTCAAAATATAGAAATACCTCCTTAAAGCAACATGTTCACTTTTTACAGTGAATACTTCACTCCTCTTACATCTCTTCCTTTCAGAAGATGTTACTTTGTGCACTTTGCATCACTATACATGAACTTAACATTCACTTTTCCTTCCTGCGAAATGCCCACAGTTTTGCAAGAATGGGCAATGGTGCAACACTGATTCATGACGCAGTATCTTTTCAGTTCGTACACGTTGCCACACATTCTTTCAATATGACAACCACCAACCACTCTTCTGAAATTGTGAATTGCAACATCAAATAAACACCCAGACATCCGTGAATTGAGGCTGTGTGTCATAAACACCAGCAAATACAAGTGCTTTCACAGTACTTTTGTTGGGGGGAAAAAAGCAACCAGTTGGGAAAGACCTCCCATACACAAAAGACTACACAAAAGCAGATGTTTAGCTAAATGTTCAGGCTGCTATTTTCTATATAATGGAAAAACATGATTAAGTGCACTTTTTTTTTCCACAAGGGAAGATGGGAAAAGTCCGGTCTACTATTGAATTTTTGGATGAACTATTCCTGCAAAAACTACAAGTGCAATACAATCCTCTTAAGTTATCGGAAATAATATGAAACATCTGGTACACATTAATGTGTTTCTATTTGCAAAAAGCAAACTGTCAGCTATAGGTTGGACCACATAATGGCCAAGTAGCCATCAGTAATACGCCCATATATACTATGTAAATATACCCACTCAATATAGTCAAAAATCAAAGAGTCATGATATTGATTTTTTTGTCCATTATGCGCAGACATAATCTCTGTAAAGCTAAATATTTTATGCGTTTCGACCAAGGAAGCTATTAGCTGTATACTGATAAAGTATTATGACCAAAGGGAAGTGGGAAGAGCAAACCTACTTGATTTCCCCACAAATCATTTTGCCCTAATGAACCGATACAGATAAGTGCAGCAATTTGTGAAACATTCTAATGCAGCTTTCATTGAGGGTATAAATGCTTTTCACATGCCACACAAATCTGATTTGGTTTTCAAATCCCAATTAACTGTCCGTATCATTTCCTAAGTAATGCAGCTGATCGTTTTACTCAGATGTTGTGTAGTCGATATCCAGTGTTTCTACATTAGTTGGTAATTATGTAAGCATCAACACAATGACAAAAGACTTAAAACAACTAACACTTGAGAAAAAGAAGTAATTGTAATGAATGTGCACTTGTACTTCAAATCTTAAAAGTGTATATTTAAAACCCTGTACTTGCAGATATTATTATATTACTGAAATAAAAGGCCATACTTAAAGAGAGTTGGATTTTATGACAGTATCTTAAAACACTGAAGTATGCTTTTAAAAAGTAAATATATAACATGCAATTAAGTGTCTAAAAACATTACATTAAGTACGTCCTAAGTATATTCTATTACAGTATAGTATTTCCATTGTAAGTACTCTTTTTAATAGTATGCTAAAGTGTACTTTTCACAATAGCTGTAGTGTGTAAAGAGACAAACAACTGTATGTTCTGCTGGAAAATGTCTTTAATGAGATTTCACTGCTGTGCTGAACTATTTATTTTTAGCAAGTGTAATTTGTATACAAAATGATTGGAATGCGTGAACACATAAATATTATTCAAGGACAAGGCTGTCTGTAGATGTTGGAACTGACACAAAGGACAGCTAACTAACACTTCTGTTGGTCCCCAGTCGAGCGTGCCTTGGCCATTGCACAGTTTCCTGCTATTGAAATGAGATGCTTTGCGTTCCTGAGACATGCGTTTCGTCTAGTAGCTGTGCACAAATGCGAGTCTTGTTTTTATGTGTTCAGTGCAATGGTTTTGTTGGAGGTCTTGCGTGCAGCAGACAATGACATGTCTGTTTTTCACCGAAAATGTCTCCCTGACCTTGGGGGTGTTTGTTTTAAAGGAGCCCCATGGGGAAAACAGAACAATGGTCATAAAACATCTTTCATGTTTCACATGGGCAGCGCAGGCTTTCTGAGCTATATATTCATGTCAGTTTGCTGGGTATTTTCACTTCTTAATAAAATCTCTAGCACTGACATTGCTGATGTTTGCTTTGGTAACGTTATGTCCGCATACATAATACATTAGACATGAATATACATGTCAGCATGTCACAATGTCAAATCTCAGCCTCAAATGCCACACCAGCAAAGCATTTGCTGACCAGGCTAGAACTTAGCATAGCGTCAGGTTACGTCATTTAGGGAGTGTGTTTACTTTTTTTAATCTGTACAAAGAAAAGCGAAACGTTTGAAATATCACAATGTTTGCAAGGAGGGCAACATCAAATTTTGAGTTTTTTTTTTGGCCTGTTTTATCAGCTACCAGTCTAAACACATATTTCACGTACAGGATATTGCATAAGTAAAGTAATACCTCGCATAATATCTCACAATCTCTCTATTTTGAGGTATTATTTATGTCCTTAGCCATGCCTATGTGCTATCAGCATTGATTTTTCCCTAAAATAAACAAACAATGATTTTTATTCTGTGACATAAAATGTTTATATTAATAGAGCGCAACAGGTTGGCAGCAAAACTCCCTTTCACTTTTTCTATGGAGAAATTGATTTACACCAATAAAATAGAATAACTTCTAATATTCTTCACCATCTACACTGTAAAAAAAAAGTTGCTGCCTTAAATTAAGTACAATCAACTTGGATGTTTATGTAATTTCAACTTAAATTTTGATTTAAGTTGTATAAACATAAAGTTTAAAACAAGCTATTTTGATGAGTTAAAGCAATGTAAAAACATGTGTGGTTATAACTTATAGATCATATCATTGTGTACAGTGTATATATGAATGAGATGAATGACTTCAAATATATTGCATTTAATACTTATAATAAATCAATATTTCATTTTATAATGTGCTGCAGTTTTTTATTTTATTATTATTTTCTGTATTTTCATGGTTATTCATGGTCATTGGGGACTTTAAAATCCCTGTGGAGAAAATGAATGAGAAAATACTTCCAGAATGACGGTCCCTCTGTTATTTAATCAAAGATTGATTCCTCGCAGTATTGCTTAATACATTGCATGTTGTTGTTGCAAGATGGTGCAATGTGTCATGGGGTGTGTTTACAATCCAGAACGCCTTGCCGAACCCTAACATAACGTCTTTAAAACTATGCTCTATTTTCTAAACTGAAGGACGGTTTGCTGAGGTAGCTGGTTGCACTTCCGCTTCTTTTAGCTTTGCTATAGTTTGGAAACGCACTGAAATGCAGTTTCTATGTTCATGCAATTACATCACAAGTGAGAACTCTAATATTAAAAGTTCTAATATGAAAATCAAGCTTTTAATGTTGTTTATATGTCTATGGTGTTTTTAATATGTGGTGTTTGCACATGGTTGTCACAAACCATGTGCAAAATTCATAAGTCAACACCATTGCTGAGTATTTTCTCCTTAAAACTGCAGTGAACCAAAGACCGTCTTAACAACACGGTTTGAAATCACTGGTGTTTCTGACATCACAAACTACCTTGCAACCAATCAGATCAACGTGTGATCGTCAACGAGTGGATCTCTGAGCTGTGTGAGTGAGTGGAGGCGGGGCTAATTTGCATTTTCATAGAACCGTGTTTACTAAATGAGGCAAGGGTGTAGAGTTACATTCAAGCTATTTTAAGGCACAAATATTTAAATTTTGGTGACTAATTCCTTAAATTAGTTTTAAGGAATAAAATTATTGACTACAGGGGGACTTTAAATGGTTTCTCCCATTTAAAGGGAGAAAATATATAGCATTTTCTACAAGTCTTTCGCTTCTAAAATAAAATCAAAATAAACACAAGGAGCTCTGTAATACTTGGAGAAAGCTATCGGTTAGCCTTCCCATTCACCTCAATGGCACTTGATCCAAGCACATGATGTCATGTGACTAATGATGCTAGAACCGCATGACAAAATTGATTGGATAATGACATACCCTGATCTTAAGGTAGCAGAAAAGGACAATATACGTCCATGGCTCTGGTAAAACATCGAATATGTGATATAAGCTAGCAAATATATGTGTTAATATACATAATCTCAGAAATATAGTCAGAATAAATGGATAATCTGAATGACTGTCTGAACTGTCAATGCTCTTGCAGTCAGATGGTGTAATTAAGGCATCTACCAGCAGGGGCTAACTGGACCGTGCTAAAGTTAAACTGTGACTGCCTAGCAATATCACATGTGTCTCCTAAGAAGAGCTCATAAACTCAGAGCTCTTTGTCAAGATACAAAAGTCAGAGATTTCAATATGAAGCCCCACTAACTGAGCTATTCTACCCACATTTTATAGCTCCAGATTTCAACAAAACAGTTGATACTTACAAAACACACATATGAGAATTTAAATAATCCTTTAAAGCATAACCTCTCATTATAGTTTTCCTATGGGTAAGGTTTAATATTATAGAATACAATTACAAATTAAAAGTTGTCAAAAGAGACAGTTTGCACCTTGCACATGGTATAATAATAATATCTTCTCAGTCAGAGGAGGAGGGATCTATCCAGGAGGTAGGAGGAGCCGTGGCCAGTCAGATACGTTAGTCATGATAACCTGGCTTGTGAAGTTCTCCACAGCACAGCTGCCTCTCTCCCGCCTCTTCAATGCACACAGCACAGAATTGCCCCTGGGGCCACTGCTGACTGAGACACCAAGACAGAGCTGTGAGGAAGGGGGTGGGACAACAGACCCTCGCTGAAGCAAGTCGGACTCGCTCATTTGCACAGTCACACACTCAGGGAGTACTGCATGCGGTCTACAGGTGCTCCACAATCACTGGACCATATGTGGGACTGAGAACAAAGAGGGCTAATTGAAAGGATACTTCAAGACAAATCTGGGAACAACAACTATTTTTGAATGCTTTAATTAGTATGTTGGAAAAAGACATCTGCTTTTTCTCAATGGGAATATACTAAGAGTGGATTCTAACAGGACTACTCCCTTTGGCTGATTGTGGATGGTATTGCTCAAGTGAAACCAGAGGAAAGAACTGTGTGAATTGAAACTTTGAAGTGAGTAACTTCTAAGCTTGGGGCAACAATCTTGTGGGGTGGCTGGGGAAAGGGGGAGGGGAAGAGGTAGTTGGGGTCTGGCTCCAGTCTCTGGGGTGAATGCCTTCAACATAAGGCTTTGTTGGAGAATGCCAGAGAGAAGTGTTTGATCGCTTCAGTTTTCAACTGCCAGCAGAAAAAAACCCACAAAAAAACACACATTAAAGAGATCTATGTGCCCTTGAAGGCAAGACCATTTTGCGGTTGGAAGCAATCTGTCTGCTGCGCATGCTTTGTTTTGCCCTGTTGAATTGTGGATTGAGGGAAATCCTCTTATTGTGTAGTCTCGCCTAACTGCCACCCCATAGTGTGCCTTTGTTTCTCATTGAGATGTACAACACGACTGTTCAGATGGAGAGTTTGACCCAGAAATGGGACAATAATTCTCTTATTGGGAACAACAGTTGCCCGAAGAATGACAGCTTCAAATATCCACTCTACAGTATAGTGTTTAGCATTGTCTTCATGGTGGGACTCATCACCAATGTTGCAGCCATGTACATTTTCACTTGTTCACTGAAATGAGCAATGAGACCACAACGTATATGATGAACCTTGTGGTGTCGGACTTGTTATTTGTGCTCACGCTCCCTTTGAGGGTGTTTTACTTCATCCAGCAGAACTGGCCATTTGGCAGTCTGCTCTGCCAGCTCTCCGTTTCACTCTTTTACACCAACATGTACGGGAGTATCCTCTTCCTAACGTGCATCAGCGTGGACCGCTTTCTCGCCATCGTTCACCCCTTCCGTTCGAGGGGGCTCCGGACCAAACGCAATGCTAAAATTGTGTGCGTCGCCGTGTGGATTCTGGTGCTTTCTGGAAGTCTTCCGACAGGCTTCATGCTGAATAGTACAAACAAGCAAAATAACTCAATATCCTGCTTTGAGAACTTCTCCTCAAATCAGTGGAAGAGCCATCTCTCTAAAGTGGTGATCTTCATCGAGACCGTGGGGTTCCTTATCCCCTTGATACTGAACGTGGTTTGCTCCGCTATGGTGCTCCAAACCTTGGGGAGGCCGCAGACTGTCAGTCGAGGAGGGAAGCTGAACAAGAAAAAGATCTTGAGGATGATCATCGTCCCCTCTGCATCTTCTGCTTTTGTTTCATCCCCTACAATGTCAACTTGGTTTTCTACTCACTGGTGCGGACCAAAACCTTGAAGGGCTGCGCGGTGGAATCGGTGGTTCGGACGATCTATCCCATCGCTCTGTGCATTGCTGTGTCCAACTGCTGTTTCGACCCAATCGTCTACTATTTCACCTCAGAGACAATACAAAACTCCATTAAGAGGAAATCTCAGGCGAACCGTTCCTTGGATGTCAAGTTCTCTGAGGCCATGCAGTCGGAGACGAGTTCATCCCTTCAGTTCAGCCTAAGGTCCATAAAGAACAAGATGTTTCACAATGAATCCAACGTATGAGGACATATATATATATATATATATATATATATATATATATATATATATATATATATATATATATATATATATATATATATATAAAAATATAAATATATATATATATATATATATTGGACAAATGATACTTGCTCAACATCCTATCTTGCAACAAATCTCAAAGTCATTACATAAAGTGGATGTAAGGAAACAGAATGCAGAAAAAGCAATCTGCGGTGGATGAAATGTGGCATGAAACATGTGGATTATGCCCTAATTGGGTTTGTTAATGTCTCTCTGGGCAATAAGTAAACTATGTCCTTTTAGAGGGATTTACCTCCCTCTTAAAGTCATCCTTCAGCCCGGTACTGGGGGCCACACCTGTTCTCAGTGGATATCTATCCAAACATTTGGATTACTTAACTGTGGAGTAAGAATAATACAAATATAGATCAACTGGAACTTGATTAAAGTAGACCAGAACTTCTAACTATATGTGAATGTACTTACATTTCCAGAATGGTAAGTGAATGTGGAAATAACATACTAGGATATAACCACTATTTAATTAAACCCACAAACAAAATGGAATGATACTATTTCATGCAATGCCACATGAAAACACATTTACTGCCTGAAGTGTCATAGTATTAACAAGCTGAAAACTTTTGTTGGCACTTTATATAATACTGTATATTAACTTGCACTGTTATTGATACTGTCATAACGCACTGTTTTTTCCTGTTACAAAACTTCACTTGAAAATAAAGTTCTAAAATCATAGGCAGAAGTATTTATTTACAATAGATCATCATCATTGCTTCTCCCTCTGTAATGTCCATTCACAAATCCAAGCCTGCAATATTGAAGTTGCAATGTTCCCTTTTTTCCCATTTAAAGTCTTTACTATCTGTGTATACCATTGTAAATGTGTGTAATGCCACGCTGATATAAAATATGAAATTCTCTCTGTGTTTTTAGCCATCTCAATTGGCTGATATTGACAAAGAACAGTCGCATAGACTAAATGGAACTTAAAAACAACATTTCAATCACTCAAAGTGTCAGTAACTGAATAGTGAAACTATTAAAATTCTGTTTTTCCTTGTTCTTAAGAAAATGTAATCTGCTACAGGCATAACTGAGCCGGGGTTTTGGATAAGGTTGTAAATTTGTTTATAATTGCGTAATTTGTGACATGACAGAACAACGCTAGATTTGGCAGGAACTGTCACCACACCCAATCCTAGCCCTTCTAAACGTGCCTGTAAACGTCTGCAATAAGGTGTTGCTGTATCTGTAAAGATGTGTCCGTCAAAAAGGGAGATCCAGAGCTTTTAAGCTCTTGGCACAATTGATAGATTAGATCACCCTCACTCATTGTGTCTATGTCAAGCAGTCAAAGAAAAAGGGGAAATGAAAAAGACCGAAAGTCTGATGAGAAGTACTGACTTCACATTTACGTCAAAACTGCTTCCACTTATTCATGCAAATCACCCTAGTTTTAGTGTTTTGAACCAGGGAACTTGACTGGATCCCAATTTGTTCATCGTCTCTCAATGCACTTGTCCCTCACAAAATTCAGAATAGTGGTGCATTACTATGAATTTTTCAATTACAGATTATTCCAATATTACATTTGGTCCCCCTTATATTTCAGTATTTTTGTACATCCCTCTTTAAACCTTATGCAACTGTCTGATGATACATTTTCCAAATGGCTAAACTGGTGAGTGGCGACAGATTCTTTAAAAACTGCTGTATGATGGTCCATCCATTTGCATTCTGTATTCAAGATTTTATGAGACAACTGGAAGTTTTGGACAGAAAGTTGAGTTCTTTTAAATGCATATTTAAGTCATTATGTAATAATTCAAAGCTAAATATGGAAGGTAAAAACATCCTCAATAAAGCATGTGTTAGTTCCCAAATATCAAACTGAAATCCTGTTTTGTTTTCACTTCCTCAGTCACCTCTTTTGTCAGCATGCATGTCACGAAAACAAGCTCATTACCATTGTAATACACCCGGTTTTTTTTTTTGCAATACAGTAAAAAGAGAATTATAATAATTGACATGTACATATTGTTACAGTGCAAAACAATCCTTAAACTTAATATGCAAAGCAAAATACGGAAAAAAGCAAAGCAGCTGTTGTGAGATCCATCCATCTGATTGTTTGTATGGCTTGCACTGGTTTCTCTTGATTTTGCAGTATTTTTTTTCTTCTAAGCAGCTTGTTATGCTCCTGGGGCAATGAAGGTGGAGCGGTGTGGTTGTGATAAACATAGGCTTATGTCTCCTAACTTCAAACATGCATTACACATCCATTATTTTCCCCCCTGCTCAGCCCTGCACAAACACAGCATCCGAAACCCAGCACGCCACCTCAAGCGCCACTTCAAAGCTTCAAAAACTTCAACACAGGCTTGTTTACTTTTTCCCCACCTTTGACTGGTTCATTTCCTGATGATGTGAGAAGGAGGGCTGCATGGTCCCAAGAACTGAAGACAGTCTTAACTAGATTAAGACTAAAGCTATTATTTAGTCTGCTTAGTCCATCTGTTAGATTTTGTTCTGTCTGGATTTTAATATGTTGATAGGAATGTTTATCTTCCATTTAAAGAAGCCAAAAAATTTACTTTTGTCATTTAGTCAAAAAATAACTACTCAAATTTATTTAGTCATATATATATATATTAGTACCGGTGAAAAGTTTGGAAAGTTAATATTTTGAATGTTTTGAAAAAAGTCTCTTATGCTCATCAAGCTTGTATTTATTCAAAATCAGACATATCAAAAATCATTCTAATATGCCGGTTTATTATCAATGTTGGAAACAGTTGAGCTGCTTAATATTTTTTAAAACCTGTAATACGTTTTTTCCAGTAATCTTTGATGAATAAAAAAAAAAAAAAAAAAAAAAAAAAAAACTTT
>FLSR01000216.1:0-30491 GCA_900092035.1 Leuciscus waleckii
GAATGAAACTTGACAACAACAGTTCCTATATTGTCGTATGGTTATAATAACCTCAAATAATATAAAGTATATATTAATTGATGCCATACAAGAACCATTTTTGGTTCCCCAAAGAAAATTCTGATTTTTCCACTATAAAGAAACTTTGTATTGAAAGTTTCTAAACTGTACAAAAGAAAAGAAAAAAATTGCTGCCTTAAACTTTTAAGTTCAATCAACTTGGAGGTTTAAGTCATTTCAACTTATATTAAATTAAACTGACTTAAAGTTGTCATTACTTATTTATCTTTTTTTTAATGGATGTCAATGGTTCTTTATGGCACCATCAATGCTAATAAAATTATGATTTCTGAATTTTCATTTGTCATGTAATTTGTAATTGGTAATGAACTGCAGTTTATAAGTAATCTAGCAATCACTGACCACAACTTTGAAGTTTCAAAAAAGCAAATAAAGGCAGCATATAAAAGTAATCCATGCGACTCCTCTCGTTTAATCCCAGAATTCAGAAGCTAGCATGAAAATCTACTCCTTTTCGCTAAAAATCATGATATGATTTATTACGATCACAATGTCAAACTTCAGAAGACATTTGTTTCCAGGTCTCTATACTCAAAACATCATAACCATTTCTAAAACACATTCATGATTCATCATTAGTTTTTACCACTAAATCATAAGTTGTTTTACTCCACCTTTACATCATATTTGCTGTGTGTGTGATGTCTTTGAACAGATTATGGTCATTTTTCTGAGCCTGGACCTGGAAAGAAAGTCCTAATCAAGACCGTGGAGATTCGAGATGGAGAGGTGAGGAACTCCTTCTGCACATCTAGTGATTCTAGTGAAGTTCTACAACAATAAAAGAGACTGCATCAAATTTTATTCACATTTTACTTAAATTATAGCAATGTTTAATGTTAAATCTCTCTACATTAAATACTATTAAATGTTTATGTTTTGTTTGTTAAATTAATATTTGCAGCAACCCAGACACTATAACATAGTAGGGATGGGACGGTGTAAATTTTATATCACGATAATAGTGACCAAAATTATCGTGATTATCAATATTATCACGGTTTTGTTAAAACGAGATGAAAAGTGTTCAAAAATAACTGATGCTCACGCTGAAAACATTTCAACAAGTTTTATATTTGAAAATCAACAACAACAAATAAAACAAGCAGATCTATGCACTTTTTAAAGCAAGATTATATTATGTGGCGCTCGCGCACGCGCTCTCTCGTTTCATTCAAATACAACTTGCCGTCTTGCGTCTCCGTTTTCGATTGTATTGAAAATGAAATCAGAGTTGATTTATTGTTTACTGAGTTTGATCATATTTTTGTGATCATGTAAGATTTAAAACATTCATCTGCCTTCCGCCATTCCTTCTCGAATAAAAACAACAACAACATTGTGTAACGTTACTGCGCCTGCGTCAGCCTGTTGCTGGCTGGACAGGATTTACAGGGAGTTATTAAAATCGCGATAATCAAACACGGTTTTAATTTCTCCCACATTCCAAATAAAATTATTGTCATTTAGAGCATTTATTTGCAGGAAACAACAACTGGTCAAAATAACAAAAAAATGCAATGTTGTCAGACCTCGAATAACGGAAAGATAATAAGTTCATGTTCATTTTTAAACAACACAATACTAATGTTTTAACTTAGGAAGAGTTTTGGTTTGGTGGTTAGCTTTCATGTGTCTTGGCTTTGCTCTCACACTGATGTTGGGTGACTTTATGCCACTCCTGGTGCAAACATTCAAGCAGCTCGGCTTGTGACCATCCATCTTCCTCTTGATCACATTCCAGAGGTTTTCAATAGATACATAAACGCTTGAGTTATTGATTGTGTGTTGCAATTTTAAAGGGACTCTTAAGAGTGTTGCTTGTAGTGTAGTGAATAATCAGCAAATGTTTGACTCAGTATTGTGTATATGATGGTGCTATCAGCATATATGTGCATAACATGACTGCCTTATCTGAATAAATCACCTGTGTAGACTTAAAGTCACTAACTCTAGATGTCCAACAAACATCAAAAACAATATTTCAGAAGCTCACGTCAATATAATCTTCAAATAAAAGTGAATGTAAACAGATTTGGTTTGTTGTCTATAATGGAGGGTTTGAGCATGAGATTTGACCCGTGATACGAAAGATCAAACAAAATGTGCTTGGTTATTATAAATTACCCAAGGAGAATTACAATTGATTTTGATCATTTTAATCTTGATATTTTTAAATAGGGCTAGTTGAAGAAAACTGGCCCTTGAAGTTGTAAACTTTATATTTAAATAAAACCTTTAACAAGTCATTTGGTGTTAAATTACACTTTACCTTGATAGTCCACTTTTAACTATAATTAATTTTGCGACTTTTTCCAACTTACTCAGAATATTAGCAGACTGTTAGGTTTAGGGTTCAGGTTATCAGATTAAGTTGACGCACTTGAAAAGTTAGTTATATAGTTAGTAGAATGCTAAATGGACCATGGAAATAAAGTGTAACCTGAATTCTTTTGGTTTGATATAGCATATGAGGTGTGCAAATGTTCAATTTTACCTCAACATAGTGAGCGGCACAACTTACCCCTCATTGGGGTCAAGAGACCACTGTTTTCTTTGAAAAGTCAGATTTTGAAAACAGTATTTTAGATCCTAAGTGATTATTTTCAGGGACGCAATACATCCTGAAAATGATGTATTTTAGTTGGAGACATTTCTGTAATGCCCTCACTTTAAAAACTGGCTCAACTTACCTCGCCGTCCTGCTAAACCCAAATGTGTCCAGTTTATGGCGAGTAGGTAAGGAATACAAAAGCTCAGACGATGAGCAGATAAATACATTACATAGCAATAAAGAGAGAAAATACCCCTCAAAGAAAGTGTAAAATGCCTTCTTTTGTTTAACAATCCCAGGTTTTTTTGTACAAGAAGTAACTGGCATTTCAGTTAATCAACGAGATTGTGTGCAGATCTAGCTAACAGTGTCTAAATAAAGACGCATCTAAAAAGAAATGTTGGGTTACACTCAATTTTAAGGTTTCATTGTTAGTGTAATTAAACATTTAAGTACTGAGTAATATTAATTAACATGTACTTACTATAGGGTTAGGATTAGGGGTTACACTTTATTTTACGGTGTCATTGTTACAGTGTAATTATATATTTAAGTACTGAGTAATATTAATTAAATGCATGTTATTACTATAGGGTTAGGGTATAGGATTAGGGTTTGGTTGAGGGTTAGTTGCATGTAATTATGCATAATTAACTGTTATTACTATTGTAAGTACATGTAACATATGTAACAAGGATAAATAAAGTGTTACCAGATTAGGTTGAGGGTTAGTTGGATGTAATTATGCATAATTTACTGTTAATACTATGGTGAGTACATGTAACTGTAAAATAAAGTGAAACTGATTTCTTTTTGTGTTGCATTGATAGATCATATATTCCATGTATGGATGCATTTCTGATATAATCCCAAAGGATGCTGAACCCATCAATCAAGCACATCAAGACAGATAAAAGAGAGAATCTAGTAAGGAACGGAGATACTTTTAATGTAAATAGCAGAAGAAAAAAAACCCAGCATGGCACTACAGGTATTACATGTGTATCACAAAATCAACCTCAAAGAACTCTTCATTTTAAAAAAAGTAATAAAAAAAAGGTCAGATCCATTTGTCTATACATTTCCAAACCGCTCGGCACGTTTTCGCTTCTTTGCCTGAAAGAGAAAGAAAGGGAAGAGGGTGAGGAGAAGGGTTACACAGTGAGAAACTCAAGATTGTAACATCACAGGTCTATCTTAATCCACTCCACAACCGTTCCCCGGATAACCCGTTTCGTTCAGGGGTGCAACACAATACGGACAAAATATCTGTTGCTATTTCCATTACATTGCGACTTTAATACTGTGTAAACACTCCATGAAGTGAGAGTTGGGAGAGAAAAGAACCCTTCACACCAATTCTTCAGGAATCTGAATGTCTCCTGGCGGCTGGTTTCTCCCCATCAGAAGTCGTACCTCTGAATCCTCGGCTCCAGCGGAGGCTGCACTCGTCACAATGCCAAATCTCTCCTTCCTCTTCTTAAGCTTTTCATCATCCTCAACCTGTGACACACACAAATACCACAGCAGTTGTACTCGTTTCCATAGGTCTCATGATCACACCCAAAGCGGACGGTGCTCTTGTGTTTTGTCCTCAGCTTCTCTGTGCTGTGTGTGTAAGCTTCTGCACAACACAATCACCTCAGTGTAAAAACACAAATACATTAAGTGAGCAAACATTGGTGAGATTGATGTAATGGTAAATGATCAATGTTTATTTGTGAATAAAAGCTTAAATTAAAATCTGTTTATCATATAAAAGCGATCATGTCTGTTTAGAAGACGGATTAAACTGCTCCATTATGGATTACTGTTCATGTCTTTTTGAAGCTTGAAAATATTGATTGCTTAGAATTTCAATGGACAAAAATATAAAACATTTAAATAATAATATATAATGGCTGGTTCGAAAATCTATATTTTTCAAGGTATCGTATCAAAGTTAGAAATTCCAGTATCGTGACAACACTAATAGGTGTTCATCCAAGGTCAAACCACTTTAATTTTCTCATGAGATCCATTGCAGCATCAGCTCTTTTCTCACAGAGACTGAAACGGCTTGATATAAAGGATTCGGCCTCTTTAAACCCCGCATTTCCGAGAGCTGCTCTGATTGGTCAGATGGCCCAGTCTGCTGTGATTGGTTTACTCTGCTCTGATTGGTCAGATGGCCCAGTCTGTTGTGATTGGTTTACTCTGCTCTGATTGGTCAGATGACCCAGTCTGTTGTGATTGGTTTACTCTGCTCTGATTGGTCAGATGGCCCCATCTGTTGTGATTGGTCTACTCTGCTCTGATTGGTCAGATTGGTCATCCAATTGTTTGAGGAGGCACTGCCTCTCTTGCCTCGGGGGAAACGCCCCCATAGACTCCTTGATTTGAGAGACAATTTATCTGCTCTATGAAACAATGTTTTTCTCATTTTGCTTTAAAAATATTTGAGCTTCATTCGGCATATTAATTGTCATTTGTGTCCAAGATTTGTTTTTGATCATTTTATGAAATATGAAAAAAAGTTACCTTTTTAGAAACTGAGGAGACATTCATGCCAAAACGTTCTGCTCTCTTCTTTAATACCTCAACGTCAACCTAAAAGAGAGTGGCATGTTTAAAAGTGATTTTGCACAGATTTAAGTCAGTTATTTAACATTACAATTTCAAAGTTTGCAAGCAAATACTTAACTTATTTTCGCTGAAGATCCTAAACAGAAACAAACAAACAAACAAACAAACCAAACATCAGTGGATGGACATATCCATTACATTTTCATTAATTAGCCATTGAAAACAAAGCCTTTAATTTGAAGAAAGGTGCAACGACACAGATGTCTCACACACACACAGTCACACACACACCGCAAGCAATGTCCGACTGCAAATGACTGACTGCAGTGTTTTATTGCTTAATAAATGTAATAAATTTAATTCAGACAGTGAATAAATGGCCTATGCTCAGATATTTGTATTGACCACATTATCAGTATTAATGCTTCACAAATAAATTGTAGTAATGTTTTTTTTAAAAACACCAGGTAAACATTCCTCAGGTTGGAACTTATAAAAGATAAGTATTAGCATTAAAATATTATATTTCATAACTGTTAATTAATTTATTCAAATGCATTACTTAATTTTCTTATCAAAAGATTTAAATTAACCAATTTGAACATTAGTTATCAGACAAATTCAAACAACTGACAGAATTAAAATGAATTCGAATGTTATGTCTTTTTACTTATTTTTAAGAAATGGTATGATACTATTTTAATTGGATATTGTAAAAGTGGACAACTACTGTGTGGAAGTAAAACACGAATTATGCGGCACATGTACTATACACTAATCAAGGTTTTAACTATGGTTTGTTGTAACAGCATCGAATTTTAACAAAACAAAAACGTGCATAACTTCATATAAAAAAACAATAGCAGCAGTATTTATTTTCTAATAATGTGTGAAATGTAGCATAAGACCTCTTGGGAACACTTTTGAGATGCACGTCAACTCACCTTTGGAAGGTTCAGGTTCTGGCAACCCAAACCTAATAAAACAAGAAAAAGAATTAAGATTTAGGGATGCTTCAAAACAATCATCACACACACACAGGTTTGTACATCTATCTTTGTGGGGACATTCATTGGCATAATCCCCTTACCCTAACCTTAACCACCTAAACCTAACCAGGCTTGCTGTGTCATCGCTGTACAGTGTGTGGCCGTACACCACTTACATTACGGCACCGCCCCAACTGTTGTTTGGCTTTTTATAGAAATAAAAACCATTTAGTTCAGTTGGACAATGGACATATACACCTTGGTGTACAGGGCAGTAGGAATCAGATTGGTTGTGTGTGCAACCAGAGCCTAACGTTAACACTCACCAAAATTCAAATGAGAGTAAAAATCAGCATTGACAAGTATATGAAACTGTGTTAATCGCCAGTTGGCTGGTAACATTAAGAATTCTTTTTTATTTTCAGTTTTTTTTTATTGATTATAAACACAAATAAGAGTGTAAACAGTGACAAAAGCAACATTTTTATGAATTCTAAAAATGCAATGTTGGGAGAACATTAAAGTAAACAAATGTGAACGACCCTCCAGACATCGTCACGAGAGTTTAAGCCTTGCCGATTTAAATAATCAAGCGCAAGAGGATGTGAATGGGATCTCAACACGTTACTTGCAGTGTAGAAAGTTTTGTGAGCGCACACATCTCAGACAGCACGCTTATACTGAATTGAGCTCTGTTGTTTTATGACTTCTTGCACTTGAACGGACAAATTCACAATTTCAAAAAATGCCGACGAGTATCCTTGTAAACATAGTTGGTAATGCCTTAAGTGAATAAACAGTAGATAGATGTGTACCAGTGACAGTGTATTGGATTTGTGCATTAGGTCTTAGACAGCAGCAGAAATATTAGGCTGCTGTCACTTTGTGTTTTTAATGTAAATCAAACAAAGGACAAAAACAAAACAAAACTTCATTCACTGCTCTTGCCTGAATAACTTTTGTCATTTTAATTTATACAGTGAAGACTATCCAGTGTTATTTTATGCTAAATGTATTCAATGATTTTACCTGAAAATTACAGTTACTTTTCTTTAATAACGTTTTAAATGTATATTAGTTAGGTTAGAAGTTTTAGCTGTGGTATTGAAATTGGAATAGAGAATTGTGAATTTTCACTGGTGGAAGATTTTGGTGTCAAACTGCTGTTTTTCAAAAACTTAAAAAAAAATATTTATGGCTGGTAAAGTTTCTTAAGTCACCAGCCATTGGCAGGTGTGGCAAAAAGTTGGTCAGATCCTGAGCATCATTGACAAATAAGACACAGAGTAGCCAACGCTTGATCACGAATTTAAAAGCGAGCAAGCATTCAAATCTTAACCCTCAAAGAGCCCATTAAAAAGCTGTCAGAAAGTGAGGACCAGCCAAAAGATCCTTATTTTGTCCTCACAAATATGGTCTAAAATGGTTGTCGATTTCTGTCTTTTCCCATTCAAATACACAAGTGTGTGAAAGAATTTTAACATAATGCTACAAGATAAAATGTAAAGCTTATGCAAGAAATATAAGCCACACAATAGCACGTATGATCACAGCAAAGTTAACTGTTCAAACAAGAGAAACTCTTCAGTCTTTGACCCTCTTTTAAAAAGATTTTTTCCTCAGTTAAAACAGACAAACCTTGCTGCTCGCGCTGCCTTTTTGGTGTCCCCACTCGGTGGAACATTGAAGCGCTCCGCTCTCTTCTGAAGCCTCTGCAATCAACACAAATGTAATAGTTTAAACAAGAGCACATTCAACATGTAAACAACCAGAGGAAGGAAGCCTGTAGTGAATACTCAGTGACTATATTAACTAGACTAGCACTCAATGAACCAGTTGAAATGATTTTCCAAATCAAACTGAATTTATATTGATGAATGATTAATCATTTTTAAATGATTTAATTTTTTCAATAGTTGAAGATTTCAAATAAATAGATGCTTCACTTGGTCTTAAAGTCACATTTTTTTCACAGCCTGCTTCATTTTTCCCCAATAAAATTGGAACCTCAAGTATCGCCTGGGTTAAACATTTAATTGTAAGGGTTAAGGGTTGTAATTTTATATTTTTAAATGAAAAAAAAAAAGTTTGAAGAGTTTTACTAAGTCTACATTTTGCTACTACAATTTTGGTATAGTGACAACATCCACAAATGTATGATACTACGGAAGAGAATGGTAGGTTTAATAGCTGCAGAGTAGTGTTATTTTAGTTTCAACTCTTCCCCCGCCATTGACTGAATTTTCCAGCTTTCCGTGTTTACACTGTTATACTGTAGGGGGCGCTATTACACATCTTCTAGAAGAGTACAGAATCTACTAATCAAAACACAGGCAAATAGGATGTAGAAGCAAGTGATATCATATGTAATCATATGCATATGTAAAATAACACGATCATCAACATTTAACAGCATATAAATCAAAACAATGTTACAGAATGAAATGTTGACCCAGGAAGGGTTAATGACTGAAGCTTTTCATGGACTCGATCTAGTCCATCTGTGTTTTGATCATCGTTCTGAATCCGGTCTGGATGTAGTCTTTGACAAAAACACGATTTTCTCAGCTTTTTGCTAAATATGTTTTTTTTTTTTTTTTGATACTTACCCACATTCAAGTGTTGATCAAAAAAAACCATGAAGCTAGACTACATTTTTTATTTTTTTTTAAAGCAGAGGCTCTGTTTCTTTCTTTTGATATATTGCATATTCAGATATTCATTCAACAAAACTTTTTCATTAAATTTCAAATTAGCTTATTTTTGGTTTTCATGTTAATTTAATGTTAAGTAATTTTGTTTTGTGCGTTTGTCATTGTATACATTTTAAAAGAAAATATTACTATTTAGAATAATTTTTTACTTAAGTTTAAGTTGAAGTACTAAAATTATTAATTGGAAATTAACTAAAACTGATTTCAGTCAATTGCCATTTCTAATTTTATTTCAGCTTTATTTGAATGAACAAATGTCTAACTGTTTTAGTTTTAGTGAATGACAACCCTGCTGTAGAGTCTAAACTCAGTCATATGGTAAGAATATTTAAACATTTGTGGTGGAAGGCATTTTTGACTATCACTGTATGTGGTTTCAGTTATTAAACACAACTCTACTGAGCACTTGTAATCGGTTCACCAAAAACCTACCAGCTGGGAATGGGCCATTCACATTACAGCACACAAGTCACATTGACTATTCATTAACTATTCATGGTGTTCCACGTAAGGAAGAAAGTATTACAGGTGTGACATGACATGAGGGAAGGAAGTTTTCTTTTTTTGCATGAGCTGATACTTTCCAGTAATTAATCGCAGTAAATGATATGATCATTACCTCACCAACTGTAGCTGGAGGGCTCATCTTGACCACCTTTTTCTCAGCCACCCTGAAATCAAAATCAAGAACACAAACAAAAATTGTTTTCTTAGTATTCACATAAAAACAACTGGTAAAGTTAAACAGTTGGGAGAATATGTATGTGGGATCTGTATATTCAGTCTTAAAGTGACAGCAGCCTAATAAACCTGATGCAGTCTGTCATTAATGTTAAACAACGAAAGAAAAAAAAGAACACTGTTACTTATTTTATTACTGATTGGTTGCTTAAATAATTGCTAAAAAAGATTTTACTTATTTTAGGCCACATCCACACGAAGCTTTCCCTATCCGATGGGTTTTTTTTCGTTCTAAAAAAAATTCTGTAAACACGGCGTCGTCTCAAGAAATATCGCAAGAAACCACTGAAACCGACTCAAACCGATGTAGTATACATGCCAGACCAGTATGTGGCGCTGTAATTCTCCCACAGAGATACACTAAAAACAGAGAAGAAGACTTAGAGCATACGCAAAAACCTTGCGCGCTGTATACAATAATATTACCACAGTAGCTTATTTTCTTTTTTTACCAAGAACTTTATTGAACAATATAAACAACCATAAATGGCATGGTACAAAATAGGGATGAGTCACGATATTCGATTAGTTAGCGGACGCATAAAGCTTGCCACAAAGAACCGGCAAAAGTAATCATTATGAATGTGTCAAATACAGCAAGGAGACATTTTCATTGTTTATTAATAAACTAGTGTTTTCTGTGTCAGTGTCGGCCGCAAACATGTTGACGATGCTGAATCGCCACCTTCGCAGTATTGTGAACGTGCTTATAGAGAGAAATACGCACTTCATATGGAGGATTACATAAGAGAGTTGTCTGTTCTCTTCCTTTTTTAATTGTTTGTTTTTGCTTAAAAGTAGACATTTCAAGCTTTCTATAGATATATTTCCGAGAATCGGTTCATTTATGAGACGAGCTCCAGTTCACGAGCAATGTAAATTACATCGCGCCGGTGCCTCCGTGTCCCGATTATATTGTTTGCTATATTTGCTTCTTATTTATTAAATCCAGGCAATTGGTTGATGAAACATTGATTCAAATTAAGATACAATTTATACAAAACAAAATTTAACATGGTCAAAATTATGTCTTCCGATATATTGCGCATCTTATGATTACTCATGCTGTTCACTTTTCATATAAATCAACAGATGAAATGAAAAAAAGTTAACATAAATATGAAACTAAATACATTTTCTTTAATGCCTACAACACGTAGGCCTATAGTAGAGAGAAATGTAATGTTGGAGTGGAATCAACTGTTTTACCGGTGAGCATGTGATGTGGGGCAGGGGTGTGTTTTCTGAATAATAATCAAAAAATTCTCAGCGATCGTCGAATATTATTTTTGCTTGAAATGCCCACCCCTACAAAATATGAAATGTCTTAATCAGACAACAGACTAGCATCATAGCAGAAGAAATAAAATATAAATAAAGAAGTAAAATAAAGAAATGAAATAAAAATACATTCAAGTAAATAATAAATGAAGAATTAAAAGCGGCTCAGTAGCTTCTGCAGAACACAAGCATGTAGACGGCAGTTGTTGTTGCTGTTACGTGACTTAGCGGTGTCTGACTAGGCGATGACATCATCGTTTCACAGAACATACGGATTGGCTGTACACACGAAAACGCAAGGGTGTCGTTTTCAGATTTATCCACTCTGGGACCCAGTAAAAAATAAATAAAATAAAATAGCGGTTTCAGTCTCCCAAAGCGCCGGATCCATCTGGACGAAACGCCGATACGATACAAAATGTTTACGTATACAGCTAAACGCGTGTCCGTGTGGACAGGGCCTTAGGCTAGGTTTGCCGTGGTATTCTAATGGGGTGTGACTTGTGTCAGAAGGAGTCCAACTGTCTTTGAAAACCCCAGGTTTAAGTAGTTAACTGCAAAATTAGCTTTATGTTAGCCAGACACAAATATTGTGAAGTACAAAATTTCCTGATGTATTAAGGAAGTTGACTTAAATTGGAAATGTAAAAAAAAATACATACGTTTCAGGTGGACTTAGCTCTTCTTTCTGGTCAGTGCTCTCTTCTTTGGCAAAAGACTCCTAAAACACATGTGAAGTTAGTTATGTTGAGCTTATCAATCACCATGATTGTGTTTGTGCCGTCTGGAACCTGACACAAGAAACATTATTTGTCCATTTACACTTGGTATTAAAGGCACACTATGCAGTTTCCGTTTTTCTCAAACAGCGACCCCTGGATTACTTGTATTTAAGGTTACTGTCGTAAATACCACTCACGCAGAGCCGTCGCTTTCTTTTCCTTGACTCTTCCGACTCTTTTGTTTCGCGCTGACTCTGCCATGATTCACGTCTGAAATGCGTGCTAGTGTCTTCCAGAGAGGCTGCTTCATATGTTGTTGGTGTATGTGACGTCGAACCATAAAGCAAGTCGTGATTCTCGTGAGATTTGTCGGGGTGGCACCTCTCAAACTTGCATTTTCGCCAGGGTGATTTCTAGACATATTTTCAGTGTTGCTCAGAGGTCTGATTTCAATTCTTCTGAAGTGATGGTGCTTTATATAATGTTATCTAGTGTAAACAAATTCCTTTTGAAATTTGTACGGGCTACTATAAACAGGTAACTACACACCAGAGACCCTCCCCTCGAAATCTGTTCCTGGCCACGTGTGATCAATAGGGCTGTAATCTCCCAGTCGATTAATTGGTCGATACGTTCTGGCTCGACCAAAATTCTGATTGGTCAATTTTTTTGCCGCGTTCATTTCATCAGTTTTGCTGTTTAATAAGTATTCTTTTTTTATTAAAGTGGACGAACCTTTTGTGTTTAAGAGTAAAAGCTTTAAGTTGCTTTTAAACTGTAAGTCGCTTTGGACAAAAGCGTCTGCTAAATGACTAAATGTAAATGTAAGTTAATAGTCTATTCGTGTCTCAGTCGCGAAGCTGAGATCCTATGTTCATGCGAGCTGCACAGAGCGGCTGAAATGATAGTGTCTGTCAGTTATTATAATACATATGACAAAAACAATTGTCTAAATTATGTTGTATATTCCTCAAAAGTTATTGTGATGATATCACTAGTTGATATCACGACCAAGATTTTCTTTGGTTGATTACAGCCCTAGTGATCAATCAGCTAGACAGATCTTAATACCAAGTGTAAACTGGTTGAGCACTTCAGAGTGCACACACACACACACACACTGTATTCCTTTTAAATAAAATAACACTGGAGCTACCAAAACTGAACTTTGCCCTGAAACTACCATGGAAATGCATTACATCCAGGATATCTTACCTCAGCCTCACCATCACCATCACCATCCCCATCACCAAACACTCCCAGAACTTCCTCTTCATTCACTTCTTCTAAAAAAAAACACACACACAAAAAAACACACATACATATTTTAAATGTTAAATGGGCATTATAACCAGAGTTTGAAATTAACACCTGCCAACTGCAGGAGAAAATCATGGCAGGTTCCACGTTCAAGTCACTATTATTTGACCCTTCGCAGGGAGTTTGATTGACAGGCAATCTGACCAATCATAATCTGCCATTTTTATAGTCATGATAGTTAGTAGATTAACGTTGGAGGATTTGAACTTGAAAAACGGAGTGTACTGACGTCTTTCCGCGGTTAAAACAACACTCCTTCTTATGTTCATTCATGTTTATTTGATGCTATTAATTAACTAGAAGCAAGAGATGATCGGTTCACGAGCAGCTTTAACTGAGGCTCTACAGCGATCTGTCAGACACATTAAAGAGCCACAAAACGGTATTTTGTTTAAATTTCTTTTAAAAAAATGACCAAATTTGAAAGTTGAGACTTTGTTACATCAGAAGTAACCTGGTCTGTCCTGTCTGTCAGCGCATTGTCAGTTTCCTCTTTTCTCCGAGATGTATATTTCATTGTGTGAGATGGTGTGTGGTGTGAGAGCGCCGTGGCTTGTCGGACATAGCAACAGTAACTGAAGGGGGCGGGTCTTTGCGAACGGTCAATTTGGTGCATGATGGGTTGTGATTCATAAATTATGTCCTGCCACTTTGTATGCCATCGCTATCAAAGCCCCTGCCCAAAAAGGAGCCTCCAACATTAGCAAAATAAAGCATAAAGAGTAACAGCCCTCTATGATTTACATTTATCAAGAAAAAAGGTAGTAATAATAATAATAGAGGCAGTATTATACTTTGATATAAAATGTACAAGAACATAATTGTAATCAGATCTGTTAAACAACTGGACCATGAAGTAAAATATCTTGCATTAGAAAACACCTACCATGCTCTTCCAGGTACGCCTGCAGCCGGGCAATCAGATCTCCTTTATTTCCTTTGGCATCCAGCCCTCGAGCAGTGCATTCTAGCTTCAGCTCAGCCAACTGAGGAGATTATATCACTTTAATGACATTTATTAACCACAAATAAATAACACATCTGTGGTGTCAGAACCATTGCTTTGGCAGTCCATAAAAAGCTGACATCTGAACAAACATGGCTAAGTCTTATCAGGAGTCCTACAAACTAAACAATGCAATATGAAATTTCTTGAAAGAACCAATGACAGAAAGAACAAAAGACTGACAGAAAGATGGACAGACAAACAGAGACAGACAGACAGAATGAAAGAAAGACAGACTAACAGAAAGACAGACTGCCAGAAAGACAAAGACAGATTTTTTTTTTCATGGTGTAATTTAATTTAAGACTGTAATTTATGAATGAAAAAAGTGAAAGTGAAAATGAAAAATCTCAACTGTGTTAAAAAACAAAATCCTAATATATTAGCTCGTGATACAGTAGGCGTGTGTAATGAGCTTATCTCAGTAAACAACATTTAGGTGGCGATATGTACTTATAATGGCCAACACGTCGTTGTTTACACAAGAAGCTCACTAGATTTGAATACCATAACGCCCAAAAATGGAATTTAATAAAGCAGCTGACGTTAACTAGGTGTTGGTGAGCTATGATGGCCAAATAAGCAAGCAGCTAAGTTGTTTTTAAGACTATGATGCGTATTTACAAATCACTTTTTAGATGGACAGGCGCGTGTGTTGTTGTTGTTGTGATTTATTTTTTATATTATTTGATTTTATTTGTTATAAACCACTGCAAGAGTGTATTATCTCAATGGAGGGGGAACAAAGTAAAAGTCACATTTTTAGAAGAGTCTTAATGACTGAGCTAAAATGCCGTTTAGGTAAACAGATTCTTGTGTTTTAAAGCGAAGGCGACGAACGAAAGACTGTCTATACTATAGGAAGCTCACAGAAGTGCTGAATGATCGATTGAAACTCCAAGTTATATCTATTATTTCTTAATCATCATAATTCAACTTAGCACAGCTAGGAACAGCTTACTTTCACAGTCATATCCAAATAATAAGTAGAAAGTAAAACATTTCTTTGTACTAGTCTCTTACCTTGAGTTTATGCAGCTCCACGACTTCCGCCATTTTCTTGAAGAGGTTTGTATTTTGAAATCTGCTTCCTTCCGGTTTTAACGTGATTAAGGACAATTTGCGCTGCAGCGCCACCTATCGGCCAGAAGACCGGGACAAAGCATAATGTTGGGCGGTATGGTGTAGTTAACCCAACAACAACAACAAAAATCATACTTTATTCACCCTCAAGTTGTTCCAATCCAATATTTGAAAGATTATGGCTAACCAAACAGTTGATGGGGCCCACTGACTCCCATAGTATGAGGGGAAAAAAGTAAATTACGGCAGAATATTTCGATTTTTATTTTTACAATGGATCACCATTGAACTAAATTTAGCAAAATAATGACACTGACTGTTGTCTTTTGTAGAGCTGCTTCGTTTCATAATAGGTTAAAATTGCTGTTAATTACTGCGAAGCTGCTTTAAAACAATAATCTGTAATATGTTAAGCGCTGTATAAATAAATTTGACTTGACTCTCTCACAAAATCTATCATCGCGGGTTCTAATCAAAATGACATGCTAAATCATAATTATGTAATTTTTAATCTCATAATCGACTTTTTAATCTTATAATTATGATTTGGTATGTCATAATAATTATTACATAGTATGTCATAAATTCGACTATCTCATAATTTTGACTTTTTACGTCATAATTATGATATAAAAGTCAGATATTAGGGGTAGTATGTCATAATTTCGATTTAATATGTCATATTACTTAGTATGTCATAATTTCGACTTTTTACATCATAATATGAAAGACAAATATGAGGGATAGTATGCCAATTTGGACTTAATATGTCAATTATTTTGTAGTATGTGATTATCTCATAATTTCAACAGTTTACGTTATGATATAAAAGTTACAAAAATGGGGCATATGTAATATCATTTCGAGTTAATGTAATAATTAGGACTTAGTATGTCCTAATTTCGACTTTACCTCATAGTTATAACTTTTTTCCCCTTATTTTTGTAATGTTTTTTCCTCCTAATGTGAAGGAAATGGACTAAAATAGAGCCGATTGTTTCAACTGATGGTGCTCGTGCGCGTTCGTTTGTATCCCCGGCGTAAACCGTAAAGAGGGCGGGCGTTATTCTTCTCTCTCAGCTCATTGTTAGACACAAGACATCGGTTTTTTAAGTGTGGTAGTTTTTTACGTAACGTGGGAGGCCTTTGTTGTTTCACTCAGCTCATTGGTCCACGTCAGAAGGCTGACGTTTCTTCGGAGGGCGGGGCCTGTTTTTTGTGCTTTGTCGCGAGGGCGTGTTGTTTGAAACGCGGGAATTGGCGGTATTGATGTTAAGTTGTGACATGATTTTCGGTCGCCTGTATTTTTACGAATCAAATAAACGATTTTAATGTTTCTGATCGCCGTTTTGTTACTAAAAGTACTCTCGCCACGTAGTTTTAAATAGATTTAGAGTGGAAGTGTCCCCGGAAAAGGGGGAGTTTGACATGGAGTCCTTTCAGAAAGTGGAGAAGATTGGAGAGGGAACATACGGGGTGGTTTATAAAGCCAAGAATAAACTCACCGGAGAGACCGTTGCTCTGAAGAAAATACGATTAGACACGTAAGTGTTTGTCATTGGTTTGATGTAGTCGAGAAGCCTTTCATATCTAAAACAACTCGCATAACTTACAGTCACAATCCAAACTGTAATTACGCGAATGTGTGTTTTATGTTTATGAGTGATAAACGGATATCTTCCGTTATTTACGAGAATAAGTGCTTTTAAAAGTCAGTTGATCTCTGTCAAAGCTGTTGCACTGCTGATGTACTGGATTGTTAAACACTTTAATGTTCGTTTACAAGCAGATTATATTGGTATAACACTTTACAAAGTTCCACTATGTAAACACTAGTGTCATGAACAAACAAGGATAATGAGTTGTTTATATAGGTTCATAAATGTACTGTTGTTCATTGAAGTTTGTTTATAATACATTAAATGTTAATGCAACTGAATTGTGAATGTACAGTAACGATACAAAATTTGGAAACATTAACGTTACTACGTTTAATGTTTTTGAAAGATGTCTCTTATGCTCATCAAACCTACATTTATTTGATCAGAAATACAGAAAAAAACGTAATATTGTGAAATATTATTACAATTTAAAACAATGGTTTTCTTTTTAATATACTTTCAATATAATTTATTTACGTGATGGAGATTCTTCAGTGTCACATGATCCTTCAGAAATCATTCTAATATACTGATTTATTCATATATATTTTTCATAACCTGTGATACTTTTTTCAGAATTCATTGATAATTTTTGATCAAATAAATGCAGGCTTGATGAGCATAAGAGACTTCTTTCAAAAACATTAACAATAGTAATGTTTCCAAAATTTTGACCGTTACTGTAATGTTTTGCAGTTCATTGTCAATTCATATTTGTTTATAATGCATTATAAAGGTCAATATATACAACTCGAAATTAAGAGTATATAAAAATTGTGTATGTGGAAATTAACACTAACCTAGATTGATAAATGTTGTATTCCTTATTGCTGTTTTGTGATACCTGCTTTAACTAATCTTAACTAGTTTAACAGTCTCTACGTTTTGAGGGCTGTTTCATTGGCTGTGAGCTTCATATAAACAGATGTTTGTCTTCGATGAGGGATGTGTTTGAATGACATGATTGTTTGCTTGGTTTTCAGGGAGACTGAAGGTGTTCCCAGCACTGCCATACGTGAGATCTCTCTGCTTAAAGAGCTCAATCACCCAAACATAGTCAAGTATGAGCAATGTCTAAACCTTAGTCCTATTCATGATTTTAACCAGTGCATAACTAGTCCTTTATTTCACATCATGATGTAGAGTCAATGCACAATTCTAAGCAAACTGCCCCAAGGCTTCTTGAGTCTCACAGTTTTCTCGCCCACAGGTTGCGTGATGTGATACACACAGAAAATAAGCTTTATTTGGTGTTTGAATTTCTTCACCAAGACCTGAAGAGGTTTATGGACTCATCCTCTGTTTCTGGCATATCCTTGCCACTCGTAAAGGTGAGTTTAAACGGGGCCTTGATCTTTTGACATATAAGGGGGTCATTGTACTATATAACATCCTTTACGTTTCAGAACTCAAACCTTCCTTGTTAGTCCAAAAACAGCTAGTCACCTTTCGGGGAAATTTGCCATTTGGATAAAAATAGGTCATGTGATCCGTCTAGATGAGTTTTCAGGCCAATCGGTGTTTAACATCAAAGTACTAAGAGAGCGATTCGAAAGCATACAGGGGTGCATTTCCCGAAAGCATCGTTAGCCAACTATGGTCGCAAGTTCCATCGTCAGTTCAACGAGTCGGTGTTTCCCGAAACATCGTTCTAACGAACATTCGCAAACAGCATCGCAAAGTTGTGTGTTTGGAACGACAGATCTCGACTTGTGGTTAGAAGCAGTTTCTTGTTTGCATGACATGTGGACTTAATAAATCCTTATCTTGAGCCAAATAAGCAAGCTGACATTCAGTACAACCTGTGTCTTTTATTCAGAATACATACAAATGTCATTTACGTCTTTAAAGTTTGTCAAGAGATTTAAAGTGTCGTTTTTGAAGAGTGCATGTGCGAACGTGCTCTAGTACGTAAGAACGAGCCTATGACTGAATCTGGAAATAAAGCAAAATAACTGAGAAAAATTAGAAATAGTCCTCAGATGCATGTCTGTAATTTATAGCAAAACATCTAGCATTAATTCAATCTCAAATGAATTCCTTAATAGAAGTTATTACTCCACCATGTGTGACATCATTAACCAGTGTTGTTGAATGACAAATTTGCGACAGTACGGTTTTCGGGAAACAGTCGTGACTGGCCTGTTGATTTCTTCACGGATGCATCGTACTATGGTAGTTATACAGCGATTACGTTCGGGAAACACACTCCTGTCCGTCTGCTCTATAATCGTTTTCGCTGCACTTTTATGTCGTACACTGATCGGTCTGCTTGCTTCAAGTTGAACACACCTAGGGTCTCTTGAAATCATGAGAATAATGCCTTCTGAGTTGTCCAAAAAAAAAAACCCCACCCTCCTCCTGGCTTCACACATGCAACGCTCCTGGGAAGAGTGAACATGACTGAAGAGAGCCATCTCTAGGAGTTTTGCCCGCATGCCTTAGATGGATAGTTCACCCAAAAATGAAAAATTCTGTCAGTAATCACCACCCTCATGTCGTTCCAACCCGTAAGACTTTCATTCATCTTCAGAACACAATCTTTTTGAGGAAATCTGAGAGATTTCCCTGTGAAATTCCTTCACTGACACCACTTTGACGCTTCAAAAAGTTCATAAAGAGATCGTAAAACGAATCCATATGAATTTAGTGGTTTAGTCCAAATTTTCTGAAGAGGTTTGTTCTCGCACTTCAAGCAGGTTCGGTTGAGCTTCTGTTTATGTTCACTGATCAATGTTTATATGTGAATAAAAGCCTAAATGAAATCTGTTCATCATATAAAGCGATTGAGTCTCTTCAGAGAATTTGGACTAAACCGTTCAATTCACATTGATTAGTTTTACGATCTCTTTATGAACTTTTTGAAGCGTCAAATTGGTAGTTGCGTAGCTGTCAATGGAGGGACAGAAAGCTCTCAGATTTCATCAAAAAGATCTTTATTTGTGTTCTAAAGATGAACGAAGGTCTTTACGGGTTTGATGATGGTGAGTAATTAATGACAGAATTTTTATTTTTGGGTGAACTAACCCTTTAACTTAATGTCTTAAAGTAGCGTTATGACAACCTACATTTAATAGCTTGGGACTGTTAATTAGCCTGACATGGATGACTGGTTTTGATTTTATGTTGTTAGAGTAGTTTCCACAAAATCTAATGTTAGCTAGCATACTTTTTATTCCAAATACAACTTGGATAACCTTATTACCATTACCATTTTGTCAACGAATATAACTTAAGTTGAGCTCTACTATAATATACTTTCTTAACCACAAGATAATTAAACAGTTTGCTTTTACACACAGAAGATGTTCTGTGCAATTTCATAATGGCAGGGTTTGAAATTAACACCCATCAAATGTGGGTAAAAAATCAACTGTGGCGGGTGATGATGTGAACTCGAAATTACGTTCACTCAATTTGCTGGTGAAGTTTATGTAAACTGCAGATTTAGCGCACATACTCAACTCATGAGTCAACATAAATATTAAATATAGCCACACCTGTGCATTCTGGCTAAGAAACAAACAAAGCATGTTGGTTTGTTTGCTTTGAAGGGAATAGCGCAGACCCAAGAAACATAGTAATGTTTAATGTCTAACCCAGTTTAAATAAAAATCACCTTGATCCTTCAATGATGAAGTACATCTGCCACTTTTTAGCAGACCCTGACCTATCCTGTCTATCTGTCCTTTTATGAGACAACTGGTTTGACTGTCACTAAGTGGTAGGGTTTTTTCCGGGTGTGTCGTATTACTATTAAGGGCTTACAATGCTTTTGGGAAATGCAGCCCACAACTATTAAACATCCAAGAAAATGTGGTAATGGCCAAATGTCAGGAAATAATGTGTCTGTCTGTGTTTTTGTTCATCAGAGTTACCTGTTCCAGTTGCTCCAGGGATTGGCCTTCTGTCATTCCCATCGGGTTCTTCACAGGGATCTCAAACCCCAGAATCTCCTGATCAACGCTCAGGGCGAGATCAAACTGGCTGACTTTGGTTTGGCCAGAGCGTTTGGTGTGCCTGTGCGGACTTATACACATGAGGTGAGAGCCAGAAACATTGCTCTAGGGTTTTAAAGGATATGTTCGGTGTAGGGGTGGAACGGTACACAGAAGTCACGGTTCGGTTCAGACATCACGGTTCGGTACGAGTTCGGTACAATGCAGGGAAAAGCAAAACAAAAATGCAGAAGGCTTGTGCATGTCTCAGGCCTTGTATTTTTTAAATAAGTTTTATTAATAAAGTAAAGGCATATAACCAGTTTATTTGTAGTGTACTGACAATAGTTTTATATAATTAGTTTATTCATTAAATTAATAAAAAGACAAAAAGACCTTGAGATATGTTTGGTAATTGTACCTGAATGAATTGAAAATTAATTTGCTACATTTCAGATTAATATATGTGTTTTCCTTCATTTTAATTAACAGTAGGGTTGGGTACCGAAACCCGGTTCCAAAAGGGAACCGGTTCTGACATAAACGGTAGTATCGAGACCGAATAAGAACTAAACTTTCGGTGCCTGACTTTTTCATCTCGCATGCCGCGAATATCCAATAACAAAACATCTCCAGTTAACCAGCAGAGCATTCATTTAGTTCGTTTGTTAAATAAGAGACGATCTAGCGCTGAACTGTGTTTTTTTAAATGATCAAAGTGCTCATTGCCGCTGCGATCAGTGGCGCGGATACAGTGTTTTCTCTTGTGGCTCGCGCACACCGCACTTTCTTCACTCGGACGCGCGCTTCAATACGTTGCAGAGATCGATCTATTTATGAGGCGCCGTCTATATGAGTGTGTGCGCGGAGAGTTTGTGTGTGCGTGCTCGCGTCTCAGATGAGTATTCAAGTATGAAGTATATCAAGTATATTTATATGAGGCTATACTATGTGTGTTAAATATTTCTGCTCAGTGTCAGATATTTCTCTGTTTTGTAAAAGTCTATAATATATAATATAATATATAATATACTGTATATAAATAATATGAGAAGACAAAATTTTGATCTTAACTTAAGTGTTTTCGGCTACATCAGTAGCCTTTTAAACGGCACAATTTTTTATTTAATCAGAAATCAGAAAATCTTTTTCAGAAAACACACACAATATAATTTTTTTGATAAAGTGTGTGCAGTTTCGTTTTCTTAAGAACCGGTTTAAGAACCGTTTAAGCACCGGAACCGTTTGAAAAATACAGAGTAGGTACTGGTATCGGATAAAACCCAACCAATACCCAACCCTAATTAACAGTAACTTAAACACTTTGCAGTTTGAATGAGGTCCTGTATAAACAAAATGACGGAGTATGTTTTTATGTTTCCACTGTTCGATCGCGCCCGCGCCCGCGCCTCACGCACACGCACACACACACACGCACACAAATATAAGTAAACACTTTGCGACTTTTTGATCGCGCCCCTCTCTCTCTCTCTCTCTCTCTCTCTTTCTCTCTCTCTTTCTCTCTCTCTTTCTCTCTCTCTTTCTCTCTCTTTTCTCTCTCTTTCTCTTTCTCTTCTCTCTCTCTCTCTCACACACACACACTCACACACAACATATTCCAGCATTGCAATCTTAACATCGCAGCCTGCTTCAGAGCTAAGGCGGAGCTACAGATTAGGTTTCCCTAAAGAATCCGCGTATCTAACAGTAGTTCCGCATTACATTAATTAATTTGCACGCAAGTATTATTTATTTTTATACCATGTTTTCTCCTTGTAAATTGAAGCACCGAACCGAGACGCCCGTACCGTTTCGGTTCAATACGAATACATGTATCGTTCCACCTCTAGTTCGGTGTGTTTAAATCCTAAATCGAGTGGAATCATATTGAGTGAAATGTGTTTGCTACAGTTGAAACCTCTTTTTAGGTGTTTGCTGGGAATTAGAGCTGCATTATTCTGGATAAATTGAGAACACGATTCTCCCACGTTTCTGAATGGACAACTAAACAAAACAAAAAAGTTAATTGCTGCATTATATTAAAAAAATATTCTTTAAATTGGTTTGAATGAATGATTCAATGACTCGCTCATAAAGACTTCACTTGTTTCAATACTGGATGAATCAGGTTTTTTTTAACAAATCTCTTTAATGAACGATTCAATGACAGTTTTTTTAACGTCACTTGTCGCCACCTACTGGTGTAACAATGTTTTTGATGCAATCTTTATTTGAAGCATCAAGTTACTTTCAAAAGGTGATTTACTCTATTTTGATCGCTAATCGACATCAGTGTTTATATCTGAACTATAAACTCTTATGCCAGCACTTCTGTGATCAATTGAATTGTTGAATTTGTAACAAAAATAATCATCCTGTGGTTGGAAAAGACTGTTTGTGTTTGAATCAAGATCCCCTTCTTTTATCGGTTAATCACGCATCTCTAAAGACTACTAAGCAGACGCAGTAATAGTTTTAAAATAGTTGTCAAATATAAAATCACCATCAAGAAAGCTAGACTTAGGGAACCTAGAAAAGCTGAAAGGAAGATGCAACTGAAAGCGCAGCTTAAACCGGCTCTAAGCGAGTTGTACTGAACGTAAAGAAAATGTTGAGGGTGGCAGTAAGAAACCAGTTTATAAAGAGTTTAATCTCCTCTTTTTCATCTATCAAGTATGATGCTGATAGGCAGCTGCTTTCAAACGCTCCCGTGAGTGTGTGTGAGCTCTCGGTGAAGAGCGTCAAAGGTTTCTGTTTACACCGTGTTTTCGAACCGTTGAGCATTTTAGCCAATCACATATGTGTCTGTTGAGCACGTGATCACAATGGCCTATCAGAGGTGGTACAGTTAGTCAGAAAATCGTCCTGTGACCTTAAAAAAAAAAACTGGGGAAAAAAAAAACTTAAGACAAGACAGAGCACAACATAAGATTCAATTATAACATGAAAATGAAAATCTATATAACACAGATGTATGTTTTCTTGTTTGAAGCCGCAAGCCCAGATATATTTAGCCTGGTTAAAACCAGACCATTCTCAGTAGTAACTGAGTTATGGTCTGGCAAAGCTTCATTAACAACTCATTTCCAAAGGGGCGTCATCACCAACGTACGTCGCTCAAATGCCTCTGGGCGCAATTGGATAGACCTAAAGCCAATCAGAGCGATCGTCATCGTGTAAAGCCCGCCTCAACGTTTCTGATTGGTGCCGCGATTTCGACGGATTAGAAATGGGCTTGAATGAGCTCTTTGCCAGACTACTTCCAGAGCAAATCTAAATTTGCCGGAAGTTGTCTGGGTTTTCCCAGACTAAGATATATTACTATTAAGAAATCTAATTATATTCTTAGATCCTTCTTGACTCTTATATCCTGTGTAAGTATAAACTTCTGTTGCTAATGAATCGCTATTGTTATAAACCAGTTTTGCATGTGTACATGACCATGTACTTAAGCTACCATCAAAGACAAACCCTGTGTTCTGCACAACTGATCTGTAACTAGTGGTGGGCAGATCGAGGCTTCGAAACAACCCGACACCCGTCTCCACGGTGACCCCTTGTGGTCAGAACAGTGTAAATGCAACAAAAACCTGGGGCAAACATGCATAAAAACACCTTTTACAATTGCAATTTTTTCGGGGGAAATCTTTCAAATGCAATTATCTAATCATCTAATAAGATTATCAAGTGTCTATATGTTCTTTTATCAATTGTCAGGGTTTGTTTTGTTTGTTCTATGAATGGCGCAGCTAAACAGGCCAATAAGAGACTATTAACTACCATTATTAATTTTAATTACACTAATGTCTAATTAAAACGTCTACAGATGTATAAAACTGATCAGAGATCAGGTAAAAGCCACAGGCACTTGTTCATTGGTTCTCAGTGATGATTCATGGGTTGACAGATTCGCCCCTAGCGGTGAACCATCGAAATTTCGAAGTCTTTCGAAACGTTTCGTCACAGTTATGATGTAATGAAGCCTTGTTTACTGAAATCACGTGACTTTGGCAATTTGATACACGCTCCGAACCATTGATTCGGAACAAAAGATTCATAAAGGTTTCGAAGCTTCATGAATCAGTGTTTTGAACTGCTTAATTTGATTATTTTTCATAGGTTGAACTCTGTGGTACAGAGCTCCGGAGATTCTCCTGGGATGTAAATATTATTCCACAGCTGTCGACATCTGGAGTTTGGGCTGCATCTTTGCTGAAATGGTATGTTTTTATTTATGTACACATCTTATCAGCTTGCTATAATTGATGGCTTAAGATGTTTATTTACTTTCTGGCTTTCATACCAGATTACTCGGAGGGCATTGTTTCCTGGAGACTCTGAAATAGACCAGCTCTTCCGAATATTTCGAACTCTGGGCACTCCGGATGAGTCTATATGGCCTGGAGTCACCTCAATGCCAGACTACAAACCGTCCTTTCCCAAGTGGGCCCGACAGGACCTGTCTAAAGTGGTGCCTCCTCTGGATGAAGATGGCCGAGACCTTCTAGGGGTAAGAGGGCAGCAAAGGTTATCCAGTACCACAGCCTGACCAGGGTTTGTGAAGCTACTTTATAGCAGCCGTGGTTTCTTCATTAGGGCGATCGGGCGGCGCACCACCAAAGTGTGAAAGGGAATTTTCAATCACAATCTCATTCAACCACAGAGTTACGCTAGCAGTCACTCACTGTTGTTCTGCCTCTGGATATAATCCAATCAGCGCCAAGTCACGTTCTGTGGAGTACCGCCTCTTTTTGGGCGATTTCACTATGGCATTGTTATTTAACAATTAGCCTACATTCAGTCCTGGATTAATAATTCAGTTTGTCGCCACTGCTTTATAGTGAACTTTTGAGCTGCTTGTAGTTTGACAGAATGCAATCAAGCTGCACTACAGTATAAGCTAAGTAAAGGTAGCTAACTACACTTTTTTTTTATTATTATTATTATTTTTTTTATTATATGCATCTGCATCTGATGATATTAATTTGATTTGGACTGTCCTGGCCTATCTCTAAAAACAAGTAAAATTCACAGCCTTCAACAATACATTTCAAGGTAATAACTGACAATCTATTGTAAGGCTGGGCAATATATTCTTCCTCAACAAAATTTTTTAAAAGTTTGATATAGTGTTTATACAATATGCAAATGCACTATTGCGTGTTTCAAACCATCACACTGGTGCCAATACCAATTTGGCTAACATAGTGCGAAATTAGTGCGTGCCTCCTTTTGGTTTTTCCTATTTTGAGTGTTTAGCATTTTTTCTTTTATAAAATTCAATGGCTGCCCTGATTGAAATGTGTAACTGTTCCAAAAAACATTATCCGGACCTCCGCTGGGAAGGAAATATAGAGAACTTTAATTGAATACCCCTGCTCTGCACTTTGCCCACTCTGTTGTGGCCTAGAGAAACATTAAAGCAGAACGAAACAGAGCTGCTCGCTTGAAGCGTGGAAGATTTATCATCTCGGCCCAAACGTTCTCGATCACGTGACGACTGAACAGCGCTGTGAGATCCAGTGAAAAGCCTTCGAGTTATACAAACCATACAAATCAAATGCGTCGTGATTTGAACTAGTTTAAAGCCAGATGAAACAGCGCTGACATTCTCAACAACACTACTGTATATAACAATATAATAATAATCAGTTCTCAAAGTCACAAACCACATTCGACAACATATAAAAACTAAATCATTTTATGAATTAGGAAAATTAAAAAAAAAACTTTATTTCAAGTCATCTTAAATTCCAATGCAGTGGAACCGGGCCAGTTCCCACGGCCATGATCCAAGACCACATTTAACCCTATAAAATGAGGTTGTTACAATGTTTACAGATGCTACTGTTTTTGCAAATGAACATGAATTTATATCTGCATCCCAACTCAAGCTACTGCTACTGTCACTCAACTCAAGCTACTGCTACTGTCACTCAACTCAAGCTACTGCTACTGTCACTCAACTCAAGCTACTGTCCAATGTTAGACAAAACGTAATATTAATTTGTGAAATGTTCATCAGCTTGGCAAGTGCTTGTCATGTTCTGATGATAAAACCTCAATTACCCTTCTGGTTTCTACAACTTTTACTCGACTTGACATTTATCGTGATGATAATAATAATCAACTGATATGAGTTGTTGTTGTTGCCATGTGTCCCAGCCCTGATCTACTGTGAGAGTGTTCTCATGCAGAACCCTGGTGTTGATAGAGATAAAACAACAGTATATTTCTGATCACTCTGTTGGTGATTCATTAATGTGTGGCACTCACTCCGTTCAGCCTCTAAGAACAGTTTTGGGGATTTATGTCATTTTTCTTTCACTCTGCTAGAGGGCGCATAATCAATTTATGTTGGCACAGTGAGAGAAGGTCAAACTAACGTTTTTACCGTGATGGACTTGAATGGATTTGTTTTATAAAGTGCATAAAATAGCTGCTTCTTTTCAATTTTTTTTCTTCTTTTTTTATATAAATGACCAAAATAGACAATAAATGAATTCAAATATCCCAGCTTTATTTTTTAAGGTATTGACATTGCATTTTATTTGGATCTGTTTAAGAAACAAATGCGTAAAAAAAACGATGCAGTGTTTTATATTACAATTCCTGTACCTGAACTGTTCAGTTGTATTAATTTGTGCTATTGCTAATTTGTTCTTATTTTATTACTGTTCACTTTATTAATGTTTGAAATTTATATTTAGTCCAGTTGTTTTTGCTGTGGTATTTTTAGGCTGCTGATTTTTGATCACGGCTGCAACAAAACATTTTGCCAAAAAAACAACATAAAAACCATGTTTGATATAAATGTTATAAATATAAATATTTTTACCTTCCTAGAATAGGAATCTTAAGAAGAATAGGAATCGCTAGGAGACCTAAACACCCTTATTACCCTCTACCCACCCTTATTTTTAACCATGCGAATGAATTTTACACCTCTCGCCATAGTCCACAACTTTATCCTGAAAGCAATGTCAATATGATTTGAATATTTCCAGTTTTTTTTTTTTTTTATGTTTTTTTTCTTGTCCACAGCAAATGATGATCTATGATCCTAACAAGAGGATCTCAGCGAAGAACGCCCTTGTTCATCGATTCTTCCGTGATGTCACCATGCCAGTGCCTCCCTTACGCCTCTGAACCAGTACTTCAGCACCAATGGACTGAGTGTTGGGTCAGCTCTTCCTGAGAACTATAATTTCCCAGCTGTTCGGAAATTGTTCTGTTTTATAATCCATGATCAGTTGTACCTTTTCTCAAATCATTCTGGTTTATTTTAATATGAAGTTTATCCACTGCAACCTTTGCATTCCACTGGAAAACTGTTGTGCTAATAGGAAGCATTTCATTAAAATGACCTGGAAGATGTAGATTTGCATAGACGAGATGTGGTGTTTCCTCATGTGCTCGTAGTTTGGAGATGATGACACTCCATGGTTTTGCCAGTGTGGAATTGTATTATTCATCTATGCCAGAAGTACATATCACACTGAATGCTCTGTGTACCAGCCTTAGACTAATGTATGGCGGAATAGCACTTTTGGGAATACTTCGACTCGGCGCAGTAAAAAGTCACGCCTGATCCTCTTCCTCTCACTTCTGTCAATAGTGGGAAGAGGATCCGGCGAGACTTTTTACTGTGCACGCACTGAGATGAGAGAGGTATGTATCAACTCGTCTTAGTTAAGGGAATAACATAGTTTAATATGAAACAACGGTGGAGTATCCCTTTAAAGGTTTTATGACGTATTTTTTTTTCGTGTTCTGCACGTCCGATATAGACGTTCATGGAACCTCTGTACAAGGTTAAAAACGTAGCATCTGTAATTCACTCATCTGTGGATCGTGAGAGAAACCAGATCTGAAGTAAAGACTTTCTGACTCAGACAGTGTTTCCCACTGAGCCACTCGTGCTGCTCTCAATCACAGACATAAAATACAGAAACTTTGACTCTTTCAGTCAGATACAGAAGGTGGATATAAAGTTTTGAGCAAGTGTACCATGAAGTCACACACAGACATCAAGATTTTGCATAGAAATCACAACAACGGTGACAATCAAAACAAAAAAAAGCTTCATGCTGCAATGCATGATGGGTGGGTTTATAGTACAAAACTCATCCCTGATTCCAACGCTTTTTTTTTTCTTTTTTTTTATTGTCACTGTTGGGATTCATATGCAAAATCTTGCTATAAATGCCAAATATAAACCCAAAATTAAAAACGCAACATAGGATGCTCATTTTGTCATCATCAACAAGGAGCTGATAAGACCTGATTGTGTGTTACAAACACACAGCTACAGCAGCCAAAAAACAGCTAATACAAGAAGTACAGGGACCAACTAAAGCAAACACTGCCCACTACAATGGTGACTTCAAATAGATGCTAAGTTGTCTAAAGCAGTGCGTAGTTTCTTTTATTTTCATGATTTTTGGACAAACACACACTGTCTGGGAGATACTTTGCAACTACAGATGGAAATTACATTGAAATAAACGTGAGTTTTAATTTAATGCATGCTGAGAGTGTTTATTTGCCAGAAACAGTATAAATAGTCTAAATGAAACCTTGAATGACTTTGAAAATGACCACAATGACCACATTTGAACTAGTTTTTAACCTTGTACGGAGGATCCATGAGCGTCTATATATCAGACGTGCAGAACACGTCAAAAAAAGACGTCATAAAAACTTTCATTCTGGCTCATCGGTGGACGTCTTTTCCCACGTACGCTTTTGTGACAAAGACGTTGAAAAGACGTCTTTTGAACATAGTTTTGCTTGGCTGTGATCTCCATCAGTCCATCTGGTGTAATAGTGGAGGGAGATTCAGTGACTGCATCAGTGACTCAAACCCTCCTGCAGAAATCAGCTGGTTTAAAGGAGGAAGGATTGTAAGATCTGGAAGAATCTACAGCATCTCAAATATCAGCTCTGATGACAGTGGAGAATACAAGTGCAAGTCCACCAATGAATATGGAGATAAATACTCCGATGCTTTGACTTTAAACATCATGTGTGAGTTAATAATGGTTCAGTAAATGTGACATTAAATCCTCTAAACATTGTCTGTGATGTGAAATTTATTGTGTTTTCTACTTTAGACCCACCACAGATTTTATTAGAGTCATTCTTAGTTTTTAGTTTTTAGATTTAATTATGATATTCTCCCTCTTTCAGATCATCGTGGTACTGGTTGGTCCGTCTGGGTAGTGATCACAGTGGCATTCATCATCATCATCACCGTATTGTATACAATGTAAATAAAAATGTATCAACAAAGAGTAATATAATTTGTTTTTAAACTAATGCAAAAGTGCATTCGAATTTTACACAAAACAATGGCTTGTATCTTGTTTACTTGGCTTGTATCCTTTTTAACAGTCAGAAGAAAAGGATCAACTGTAGATCTGCAATACACGAGTATGAGGTAAGATGGACAAAGAACCACAGATTGATACTAATGAATCAATTACAGCTTCTTTGTACATGCATACAGCAAAATCCCCAGTGTTAAATTAACACTGCTCAGTGTTTATATGAGTCCACTAGGGCTTGCATAGACTAGTCGAGTAGTCGATAGATCGACTACTTCAACCACTAGTCAACGCTGTCGGAAACAATCGACTGCTCGAGCGTCCATTAACCATAAATTAATTAAAAATGGCGAACGTCACCAACAGACACCACGCGTCAGATGTGTGGAAGTATTTCATCAAGGATGACAAAAATATTGTAATTGGCCAACTCTGCAAGAGGCCGTTCACATATTGCGTCTAAAAACGTGTGGAAAGCGCGGCCGTGCCGCTGTCTCCTACAAGCGC
>FLSR01000216.1:58085-84719 GCA_900092035.1 Leuciscus waleckii
GGTTCGTTTGGTTATTGGCCCGTGGCATGGGGGGTTCGAATCCCGGCTCGGATCCAGTGTTTCGAAACATCTGCGCTTGGGATCTCGCAAAGCTTCGGAACGACTGTTTCATGTCAGCCATCCCTATGTTTGAGCACACGCTCACTGTTTCGAGTTTTGCCTTTGTAAATAGAGTATTTTCGTATATCGTGGATCATCATCTTTCTTTCACCACCCGTCTGATGTTACAATAATAGTGGTGATGAGAGAATTTTTCTTTTTACGTTCAAATCAATTGGTTAGCAAAATGATTCACTGTTTTGAACTGTTATGCTGGCCAGACACATGTAAATTGCAAAGGAAAGACCCGAAACAAGCTAAATAATACAATACAATACAATTTAATGAAAGAGCACAATATCCTTAAATTCATTGCTGAATATTTGCAGAATGTGCAGAACTTAATATGCAAGTGTGATATTTTATGAATATATTAGTGTTATAGCTTATAGTGTCCATACAGTCCATACTAATGCAGTATTATGTTTTATTTGTATAATCAACTTCTCTTTTTGATTTTATATCTCATTTATAACTTAGACATGTCAACATCTTACACATTACTGACAAAACCCACAGCATTTTCAGTCAGGATAGTGGAGGGGTCGGGGAGATCAGCAGAAAAAAGAAAAACAGCCATGGTAACAGCTATTGTGAACTTGCTGCTCCCCTTCAACAGTGACACTGACACGTGTCGAAAAGTTGCTTTGCACTCATAGACTGTAAAAAAATATGGATGTAGTGTCCGTGATGTCACCCGTAGTTTTCTGAAGAGCATTTTTGAAGCTCAAAGTGGGCGGAGCCGGCCGATATCGCCATCTTGGCACCGCAATAACCAAAAATGGGCAGTGAGGCGGATTAGCTGAGGTGACGTGATGCTAACAGACAGCAGACAAACGGCTAGTATTGACATCAGCGGCAATCCACCTGTCACTCAAGTGGCCACGCCCTTAATTATGCAGAACTTTAAGGCTTAATATAATTTAAACGGGTGAGTTATACAAAATTCACCCCCCTCACAGTTGTCATGAAGGGCAAAAATAGCTATATAGACCAAACCCATTTTTGCACCAGGCTGTAAATATTTTTTTTTCTGCTATAAGCACAGCACCAGTTAAAAGCTGTCTACACTTGATGCGACAAAGTGACCGTTACAAATCCATTTGTTCTTCGTGTCAGAAGTAGCGTATGTCATAAATAGAAGTGAGCATCAGCTTCTTGTCTGGGATTTGTCTTGTCCCGCCGGATCCAGTGCCGATGGTTTCTACTGTCTCGCGTCACATGCAGACACGGTGACATTGAGACTATTGTACTACCAGTTTAAAACTAGATTAAAGTCGCATCTCTTCAGCCAGGCATTCATATAATCCTACAGTTCAAACTACAATCCGGCCTCTAGCTCATAAATGCCGTGACCGCATATTTTTTCTTATTTCTGGAAGCTCTAAAAGTGTTGTTATTGGCTTTGGGCAAGAAATTCAACTTTTAAAAGAAAAAAATTGATTGTCGTGATTAAAATGTATTATTGTCATGTGACTAGTGTGAAAGATCACTTGATCAGATCAGTTTATTTCCTGCTTGCACACCTAGAAGAAGATGTCTTCCTCACACTACTACAAAAAGTAGTATATAAAACACCTTAATTAACAGATAGAACTATCATATTTTGTACATATATTCTTTAAAGGGTCTACTACTGATATATTTTGAAAATTATACTCCTGCATATATATTTTGCTGGTAAGAGGTGTACATTTGTTAACGGTCACAACTGTGACCGGTAGTATAACACAGTGTTTCAGTTGAAAACAGGTTTTGGCTGGTAATCCTAGTTATCAATTATTTATTTTTTACACAGTTTAAAACTATCAGATGTGTTGGACCTCCTAGACGTATGTGACCCCACAGGTGCTGTGTGCAGCAAACAGAGGCAATTAAAACTGACTGTGATAGTGATGGCTCAGATAGGGAGTACCAGGGTGAAATGGTCTATTTGCCAGATAGATTATTGAATGGCGATGCAGAGGTGAAACATCTGGAGGATGAGGCAGATGTTCATGAGAACCAATTGGTGTGCCCCACATGACCACAAACAACTTTCTACAACGTACGGCCCATCTTCAGTGCACTGAATGACTGCACACACATCTCCCTGAAACTGGCCAATAGGACAGGGCCCAAGTGTAGTCCTTGGTCTACTCTAGCCCATAGAGGTCTAGCCGAACAAGAAGAAGTTCCTCCAGGGTGTAACTTTGTACATGACAACCTTTTCATCTCACTAAGCCTCCTTCATGAAATGACAAAGCAAGATTATGGATGTCTTGGAATGTGTTGTGTAATAGGCCTAATTTAAGTATTTGAATGAATTCTGACTATGGTGTTTCCCACCGGTCACTATTGTGTGTATAAAACCGCAAAGTTTCACTAATTTAACCAACATAAAATCAATGAGGGCATAAAGTTTGTGTGTTAGGGAGGTCTAAGGAGTAAAATGCATGTATTCAAATTGCTAGAAAAAATTTGGGATTAAACGGGTTAAGAAATGCAAACCACACACTCCATCAGTTAGGGTTAGAAGAACTGTTGCCAAACATATAAAATGCTAGAAACATAATAATCACTGTGATAATGATCCAATCATAGACTCTTAAGAAGGCAGTGTATATTATATATTAGCCGTTATCTGCTTATACTTTATAAGTTATATTTATTTATTTATTTTATATAGGATGACTACCAGAGAATAAGGCTTCCAGACTCATCCAAAGCTCAACGTGATAAAGAGGAATTTTACAGACCCATAAACCTGGATTACACAAACACAGAAGCGGTCGACACAGACTCCTACTACACAGATGTTGTTTCAGCACAAACACAAGATCAGATCTACACAGAACTGAACGCCAGTAGACAGAGTCACGTGTATCAGAGTTTTACAGCGGATTATGCTCAAGAAGAGGCGATCTATCACACTATTGATCACTGAATCCTCATCAACAGCCTCATCAAACCCTAGATTCCTCTGACAGCTACGATAATCCAACCTCTGTCAGCATCACAAGTTTCTGTGTTGTTTTCACTAAATAAAAAATAAAGTTCACTAATTAATTCATACAGCCTTTTGTTAAAGGTACAATATGTAGTTTTTCGCCGCTAGGAGTCGCTAACCTCTTCAAAACAATAACAAAGGCATAGATTGATGATGCAGTGAATGAGCGAGGAATCATGGAACTTGTCGTCATGCCGATGGATCTAATAATGTTTATTGGGAAATGTTTATGGATGAGTGAATACATTGACGCTAGACGTAACGCAGTTGTCCATGTCTGTCGCCATGGTTACTATGGCAGTACAATTGGAACCAGGGATAACGCGGATATTACGTGATTGACAGGCGACAAGTTACAAGGGACAGGCACTTTTTAAAATTGTGAATTTACCTGAATTTACAAATTCTTGGAAAAACGTGAACAGTGTGTCATGAAGGGCATGATCAAAAAAGTTTGAGAACCACTGTTTTAGCATCAAATTATCAGAATTTCAAATTTCATTTGACATTGTATGACCTAACAAAGCCTCATTTTCTGAAATCACGTGCATTGGCCAGTTTAATATACACTTTAAAACACAGATATGAAACAGAATGTTGAGTCTTCGTACCTTTTTATCATTTAATGTTTTATTTGAAAAGGAATAAAGAGAAAAATCTGTCACATGGACTCTTTAATACACAGATAAAATATATAAAATATTACAGAAACAACTCTAAACTCATTTATTAATTACACATTGACTGTTTATTAATGTCACATGAATATAATCATTACTTTCTGCAGAATGGAAACTCTGAAGATGCGTTTCATTTTTCATCAGTAGTTGTGATGTGGATCTGTCCAGCGACGAGACAAAAGTTGAGTAAAGTTTAGCTTGTGCTTCATCTTACTGTGGCGTCTTGCTGTGGCTACAACAGAAATAAGACACACATTTACATAAATCAACACTACAAATGGTACAAATAATCTCAGAAAATATATATATTTCTGTCAGTGAAACGACTCGTATAATCCATCTTGTAACAAAAGAAAAGACTGTTTAGTATCTACTGACTAGTTGATTGACTACTAGGACCTTTTTTTTTTATTATTATGAAATTGAGAAGACTTGAGAAACTTACGGACAGATTCTCATATTCAGAAGAGCCCGACTGGTGAACAGCAGGTCTGGGATGGACAGTCTATGGGAAAAACACATTGATTATTGATTATCTGACTTTTGACTCTTTTGCACATGTAGTTTTTTATATTTCTCTTACTGTGAGTGTGTCGTAGAGGTCAGATGATCTGGACTTGAGGTCAAGACCTGTATATGTGCCTTCACTGGGACAGTTCTGGGATTGTTCTACAGGGAAACAGAGAGAAGTGAACTCAGAGAGAAATGATTATCACTATTTTAAATTTTGAAGAAAAAAATGAATGTAAAATATTTTAAATTGCTGCCATGACGATCAAAAGTGTAATCACTCCACAGTCTCTACTCATAAAACCATGTACAATCCTGAGTATTTATATATATGTATGTATATGTAACGATCACCATGTGTTTTTCTGTCAATATGGGGTGCTGTGTGTACAATAATGAGAAAAAAAAATGAACTTAAATGATTTTAGCAAATGGCTGCAATATAACAAAGAGTGAAAAATGTAAGGGGGTCTGAATACTTTCCGTACCCACTGTATATATAATGTTTATTACTTCTCTTCCTTTGAAACCAAATAACAGTGATGTCTTATTGCATCACTGCAAGGGAGCCGCTAGAAACACTGATCACAATAATAGTGAGTTCAAACAATTTTTTTTTTAGGAAAATCAACATTAATTTATGAAGCTCAGTACTGACACCTGTCTTTTAAACTAAATTAAAATTATTTTAAATAAGTTTATTAAACTAATTAAACTAATTTAATTTATTTAGAATAAACTCTAAAATACATTGCGAGTAAAATGTCTTTAAATAAGTTAAGAGCAATTAATTACTTTTTGAGTGTATTACATCAAGGAGGAAAATGACTTTCTTCATATAAAACAAAAAAAGATAATATCAAAATATCAAAATTAATATTTTTTTTTTACTATCAAAAATACTATTTAAATATCATATTTAAATATGTACTATCAAAAAACTATTTAAATATCATATTTAAATATGTTAAAATATTTTTACTCAATTATCATTATTTTGGAGCATGTGTGCTTTACTCAAGTGAAAATTACACAATACTTGTAGATACTCTTATATAAAATGTAATTTTTGCGGAAAAAAAAAAGTTTTTACAATTTTATTTCAACAAGAAAAGTAGGCCTACACTTTACATTGTTGCATATTATTTTCTTCCACTTACTTTCACTCTACAAAGCCAGTCGAATATTGCGCAATTTCAATTTTTTCGCAATTTTTAAAAATCATACAATAATTGGCCACAACTGCGAGAACTTGAGACATGATTCGATTTCCTGTGATTATTTTGCACTGAAACGAAAAACTGAGTAACGTGTATGGCGGAAAATCAATGACTAAAATAACCGAGCGCACAACTGATGCTGGCGCGCGCGGTAAATGACTTCCGTGAGAGGATAACAGATCTACACCATAGACAGTAAAATAAATGGACACAGCGACCCCATTGGATTCAACGGAGAAAAGTGAAGTAAATTAGAAGCTCTCACTTCCTGATGGCTGAGCGTACTGCGTAGACTCACACTGAGCTTGACGACGTAGATGTGACATGAGCAACCCGTCTGTCTTCTAGTAGCTGTGCCAAAGGAAATCTGAATCATTCCCTTCCAAATCTTGCAGAGACGGAGAGTGTGAGTAGGAGGTGTCCATGAGCTGGAGCAGGAGAAACTTTTGCTAAGTATTATGATTAATAACTTTGTCATTTTGCCTCCACGTCCCCCCGATTGCCCGCGAGCTTCTCCTCCTGTCCATACGGTAATCTCTCAACTGTGCGACAGAGAGTCGCGTGGTTATGACACAATCGTTAGCCTATTTTTACAAAAACTGCTTCTACGGGGCCATAACGTAAGATACAAGGTAATGGAGCCTTTTATACATTTTCGTGTTCTTTAGAAATAAATAATGGATAAATGGAGTCTTCAAATGCCTCAGATGTAAAGTTATTCGCTGTCAAAGTGACGCCAAAATGAATGGGAGTCAATGGGATGCTAACAGTAGGTGATGGTCTGCTAATCAATGGCGGCCCCCGGGGAAGCTTCAGTTTTTTCTGAAACATTACTCCCTTGATCTACATGCGAGGAAACGGGAACTCGCGAGCTCATCAAACCCTGCGCGCGCGCATGACATCTCCTCTGCACGCAATACAAGCTCTCACGCGCGTGCATGATCATTCCCCACGCTCTCGCGCTTGATCTCCTCTCGCCTGCTGCTTTTGCTTTTATTTTTGGCAGTCGAGGGGCGGGACTTACTGTTTTAATAACCTCAAATGTCATTGGTTACTTCCCCTTTTCCGGAAGTCAGTTGTGATTGGACGCCTGTCCAATGACCCGTAATTCACTCGACTTCAGACATGAGACATCACTTAATTTGTTTTATTTATTGTGGTTTATTAATGTGTAATGTGATTTAATGTGTTGTTAATATAGAATAGATTCTTACCAGATACTTTATTAACAGGAAGTCTTACTAGTGATTGCATTGTGTTGCTAAGAGATATTTACAGACTGTAATGACTCATTTCCATGGTTTTTAGCATTGCAAATTTCCCAAATGTTTATAGATTTTTGTATTTTATATTTATAACACTGTGATTTGTGTTAAAATATCTAAAAGAAAATTGGAGAAAAATGGGAATGCAAAGTCATACAGGTGAAACTAATATATTATATAGACTCATTACATGCAAAGTGAGTTATAGTTTTGTTATAATAGTTTATAGCAAAGTTATAATTTTGAATCCATAGTAGGACAAAAATATACTATGGAAGTCAATGGGACCCAGAAACTGCCTGGATACTGACATTCTTCTAAATATCTTCCTTTGTGTTCAGCAGAAGAAAGAAATTCATAGCCTACAGGTTTGAAACAGCATGAGGGTGAGTATATGATGACAGAATTTTCATTTTAGGGGGCCGTCAGCTAACGCTTCACGTCATGTCATCGCACTTACGGTATAAAGATATTCCTTTTGTATTATCACGTATCTGATCGCATCCAACTGCACAGCATCGCTCGGGCATGATAGGAATATTTCGCCGACGGTTTGGCATTTTCTATTCCGCCAAGATGGCTGCTCCAAATGGTGTGACGTCACGCGGGACTCCTATATTTTTACTCCAGAACCAGGCCCAACTCTACGAACATCGAAAATAGTGCCTCTTAACCTTTACGCTGAGAAAATCCAATGTCATCATGAATGTCAGCTCAGCTAGCAAAACTGGACATCGATCACACAGCAAACGTTACTAATGGTGGCTCTGGCTGCTAACGTTAGTGTTGGCTAATAGATAAAATCTAGTCAACGGTAACACTAACTACATACTGGTCTAGCCAACGTTAAGTATTTAAATGGGACAGCATAAGAAGAGAGAATCATTCAGTTCACTTGTCACTGCGTTTATGATATTAAATTAGTTAACTTACCCAGTAAACGACCTGTTGCTCGCCATTCTCGCTTCTCTTATCTTCTCGGTGGCAGCAGCAGCGGCGGGAAACCGTAGTGGGCGTGGCCAACTAGGCACAACTAGTCACACACATAATAGTCAATGAAGCCCCCACTTCAATCGAGGGTGACCAATAGAAAAAGGCCTTTCATCCTGGTTGGTAGAGACCGCCCACTGAGCTACAGCTTCACGTGCAAACAAAACTTTTCAATTTGCAAAACTTTTCAACTTGCAAAACTATTCACCTCGCAAGCAAAATATTTTGACCCGCAAAAAAGACAGCAGAAAAGAGAGCAAAATCTGTGGGTTTGGATGAAAAGTTCTCGAAGTGCACAAGGAAAAATAAAGGTTTTCAAAGATTTACACGCACTGCAAATAATTCTGTTATCAACTTCTTTATTTTTGAGCCCTAAGAAGACTTTTTTTGCAATATATATATATTTTAATTACAAAATAATTAGTTTTACTCTCAAACACAATATGTTTGTTTGAATAAAAAAGACACAAAAGAAACTCCATATGTGTTCAGCAGGGTTGAGGAGTAACGGAATACATGTAACGGCGTTATGTAATCAGGATACAAAAATCCAGTAACTGTAATTTGTTACAGTTACGTCAAAAAACGTTGTAATCAGATTATAGTTACATTTTGAAAAAAGGGGGAATACTTTCAGGATTACAATGGTTTCATTTAAAACTAAATAATCAGTATTTTGGCATAATATGACCATATTAAGCGCTGCTTGATTATACAGTAGTTCCTGGTTCTGTTGCCAGTAATGACTCAATGACAGTAATAACAGCCATCTACAATCTCCTCAGACCCAGATTGAATCACTGCTGCGCTAGTAGAAGGCAATTAATAGGCAAAACCTCTGCAAAAAAAGGAGAGCAAACATGAATGAATGGAAGGACAGAGCAAGGAAGTCTTTGAGGGATGCTCGGAAACCATATGTGAACCTGAGAGGAGAGCAAAAATGAGGAAACGGTCCTTAAAGGACTTGTACTGTTATTCCACATTAACTGGACATATAGCCTTTCTTCCACATTCCAGAAATGTAAATTACATTAACTTTTTATTTTTAAGATTGATACTAAAAAATCTTAACTCATTAGAATTGGCAAGCTTTTGTTGTCTATCTTCAAGTAAAAAAATAAAAGTAATATAATATTCAGAGTCCAAATTGTGTGTTTATATTTTAATTAACTTTAACTTCTCATCTGAATTATAAATAATTTATTTCTGTATAAAATAATACTACCATTAAAAACATTTGATTTCAACACTCAATACAGTTTCCCCTGCATTATGTGGATTATAAGGGACAAGAAATTGATTATTTGTCAAATTCGAATGACGTTTTAGTAACTGTTGACAGTATGAGTGAGTTTAATTTGTTGATTGATCTAGCGTTAATGTAGTTAAATATTTAATGCACTGTACTGCTGTGGTTAATATAACAACACTCTCCCAACAGCATAATATTACTTTTAAATCTGTTAAGACTAATTTCAAATTAGAATCATATCTTAGTTTTATATAACACTTGTGATGGTATTTTCTATAGATATGCTCAGACGTGTAGTCAACCAATAGCATTAGAGCAGTAATTCTTAAAGTGTGGTCCGCCATCGCCCCCTAGTGGTCCGCGAAAAGATGACCTAAACTAGGCAAGTGTTTATAAAATCGTCACTTATTTAAGTAGATTTTTAATGCACTTGCCAACTGTGATAACAGTTCTTGCCATTCTGTTTTAATAACATAAAAATGGTAGGGCTGTCAACTTTAGTCGTTTAGTCGACTAATCGGTCGATGCCGTCTTGGTATGAGAACTGACATTCTCATTGGTCGACCAGTCGCATAATTATTTTTTTTCACCAATAAAGAAATTTTCATTGATTTACTCCTTGCTATTTATTCCTTTATAAGCAGTTATATATTACTGTATTCTAAATATAATTAGCCTATGTTTTATGCTCAACTTTAAATGCTTTAATTTAGGCTATTTTGTAACAGCGCCACAGTTTAGCGCACCAAACACTCGGGAACCGCACCTGTGGCTGGCTGCACTGCTGCTTCGCGCTCAGTAAGGAATATAGGTAGTAATCTCTATGTGTCTGTCTGTCTGTTTGCATTTTGATTATTTCGAGAACCGCAATCGACTTTACAAGGGAGTGCAGTGTCGCATTTGGTGCAATATAGACAGACGCGCGAGACGCGACACGTTCAGAATTAATAGTAAACTACAGAACAGTGCGAGCGGGAAGCGGCGCACCTCACGCGAGCAGGGCTATATTCTCCGAGAACGGACACTGCACTAGTGATATAAAACCATAGACTGTAAAAAATGTTAAAACGCACACAGTCTGTTAACTTAAGCAATACTTTTAAGGTAGTCTATTATTTTTCTGACTAACAAATTACTGACACAGTAAAGGGTAGATTTAAATAAAGAAAAACAAAATTTAAATAAAGAAAAACGAAATTTAAATAAAGAACAAAACGAAATTTAAATAGGCCTAAGAAAAACGAAATTTAAATAAAGAAAAAACGAAATTTAAATAAAGAAGAACGAAATTTCTCCAAAAGCCGTTTCAGCACGGTGATTGCTGGAATGACGTCTGCAGCTGTTGCTGTCGATGAGCTTATTTCTTTGGTAAGTTCTTCGAAAGGAGCGAGGAGAGTGAGCACGTTCTCAATTAACCCCCACTGGTGCATAGTGAGAGTGGCCGGTAAGTCATGTTCCTAGCGAATTCCCCTAGCGCACGTCTCTGCTCAATCAGCGATTCTAGCATATAGAAAGTACTGTTCCATCTTGTGATGACATCTTGCTGCAGGCATATCCTTGGTTGGCCGAGTTGTTCCTGGATATCATGAAATTGCGAGTAGGCCTGTGGTGAGTGTTTAAAATGTCCCAACAATTTTCCTCCCAGTTTTCACCATGTCAATGATGCTTCGTTGGGACAGCAGCCCCTCGTTCACTGCCAACTGTAATGTGTGTGCCATGCAGGGCAAACTAGCCAAGTTGATGTCATTCAGTGCATTGTCTCGCAACACCACATGCACCCTACTCCTGTCGATTCCCCAATGTTGTAACATTTTCTCGAATGTAAAGGCCAGATTGGCAGCAGTGTGGGACCCGACCATCTCTTGACATTGTAACATGACTTGGTGCAGTTGGAAGTCATCATCCACCCACTGTGCAGTTAGGCTTAGCATGGACATCAGGCTCACATTTGATGTCCAAATGTCAGTTGTAAAACTAATTGCTGCATTGGGATTGGCATGTAAGATGCTGCGAGTGTGTTTTGACACGTTGTCAAACATTTCTTTCAGTGAAACATCTGAGAAATACCGTCGACTTGGAATGACTATTTTGGGCTCAGATAGTTTATGAGATTTCTGAAACCCAGATTTTCAACCTCAGAAAACGGCTGGTCATCCAGCGCAATGAATTCCATTATCTTTCTGGTTATGCCTTTGCTCTTTTCGTTGCTTAAAAAAGCTAACAGAGGTTGCTGACTTGTGGATGGCTCAGTGCTAGTTTGAGCTTGGTGTTTACCTTTAGCCCCTGACTGTTGGCCTTTGCTAGCTTCAAACTTCGCACATTCAGCTGGGTGATGTTGTCTCAAGTGTCTGATTAGATTCGTTGTGCCAAAGGTTTTTGGTGTCGTCCCTCCACGCCCTACTTTTTCCTTGCAGGTGTTGCATATTGCAAACTTGTTATCTTCTTCATACACGCTGAAGAATTTCCAAACAGCTGACATGTGCAGGTTAACTGCCGTTTCACACTACAAATGTGAGCGGCGCGTGAACACCACGTGAGCGTAACTACATCGTCACTGCAGCTGCAGACGCGCGGGAGTGTTCACACTGGAAGCATCTGTACACGCGGGTTTGATTTGGGCATGTACCTGTCTGTGTAGGCTATTACATAAACTAAAAGAAAGCTTATATTGTATATTCAGGCTAGTTTACTTGTTTTATTTTATAACCGAAAAATAAAAGCGCTGAAACCCGCGCTTCACTGATACTCACGCGACGCTCCTGCTTGACGTTCACGCGCTGCCGGTATGAATGCACTCATTCATGCACGCCGAAAAAAATATGCGCCACTCACGCTTGCGGTTTGAAACTGCCGTGATTCACGAGGTTTCCTACATGTGTGCGATGTTAATCATGCAGTGCGCGATGTTAATCATTCAGCGCCCGAGTGCATTTGACCGGCATAAAATCGGCATATGTCAGACTGACCGGCCGGTCGCCGGTCATGGCCGATCACGTGAAAATCGGCCAATTTGTGAAGGTGAAAACAGAAATGAAGAGAATCCAGTTCTGAGTGAAGCTAAAGATACTGAAACTGATCAAAGTGAACGAGAGAATGACACAGAGTCTGAAGAGGGAGTTATTCCCAGACGTTCGCAAAGAGAGCGAAGACCTGCAAAAAGGCTTGAATATCCCCAGTTAGGGAATCCACTTACCGTAGTGATTCAATCTCTGTTGCAAAGTCTAAGTGTGGCATTCAGTACTGCCTTAGAGGAAGTAAATGCTTCTTCTGTTGATGATGTACCTGTGGTTTCGATTCAATCCCAAAACGTGTAGATGCAGCGGGACGTGCATGTATTCAAGAGGGGAGGGAGTAACCCAGGTTACTAAAGATGTTTTTATTTTTGAAATAGAAAAGAAAGAGACTGACACTTATGTGAATGAACAGTTATTTTATTAAATATCTGTAAAGAAAAGGGAGAATAAGAATACATAAATTAGAGAAGAGTGATTTGATTTAATGCGACGATGATTGGAATCTGTTCGTGTTGATTTAGAGATTCCAGTGAGAGGAGAACCAGAAATTGATCCCTGCTCTGAGTTTCCTTCTCAGGAAGCTGAAACAGAAATTGGTTGTGAAGGTGAAAACAGAAATGAAGAGAATCCAGTTCTGAGTGAAGCTAAAGATACTGAAACTGATCAAAGTGAACGAGAGAATGACACAGAGTCTGAAGAGGGAGTTATTCCCAGACGTTCGCAAAGAGAGCGAAGACCTGCAAAAAGGTTTGAGTATCCCCAGTTAGGGAATCCACTTACCGTAGTGATTCAATCTCTGTTGCAAAGTCTAAGTGTGGCTTCAGTACTGCCTTAGAGGAAGTAAATGCTTCTTCTGTTGATGATGTACCTGTGGTTTCGATTCAATCCCAAAACGTGTAGATGCAGCGGGACGTGCATGTATTCAAGAGGGGAGGGAGTAACCCAGGTTACTAAAGATGTTTTTATTTTTGAAATAGAAAAGAAAGAGACTGACACTTATGTGAATGAACAGTTATTTTATTAAATATCTGTAAAGAAAAGTGATAATAAGAATACATAAATTAGAGAAGAGTGATTTGATTTAATGAGACGATGATTGGTCCTAATAAACGAATCAGAGGTCGCCTTAGTGGGTGGAGTCATCGGAGTCAAGAGATGATGCAATGATAATTTTTTCCGAGAGAAGCACCGAAAAAGAAGCAGCGAGCGCGATCTGAAAGAGAAAGAATTAGACTGAGCAAGCTAGTAGTTTGTTTAGAGAGATTTAGAGATATAGAACATAAAGATTTTGAGAAATAGAAACAGAACTTGATACTGTGATGATTGATTTTGAGTAAAAGTGAAACTAGCTTTTTGTACGTGCATTGAAGTACGGGCCTAAAGCTGAAAGAGCTGCCGCGAACTTTTTCTAATTGATATTAGAGTACTCTTGGTAAGTGAAGTTTTCGTTTTATTGTTATTACTAAGGTTCTTGCCAGATATGTGTGTTATATTTAGCTAAGTGTAAGAGTCAACCTTCTGAAAAAAAGGGAAAAATATAGAAGATTTCTTCATAAATGTGTTTAATAAGTGATATTATAAAGGGAGAAGTTATTTTTGATGATTTGTGAAATGTGAATTTATAGGTTTTGTCGAATAACTGAGTTTGAGCAAACGGATGAGTGTGACGCACGTGTAAATTGAGCAGATGAGACCTAGCGCGTCATTTGAAATCCTGTTTTTATATATAAATGAGAAGTTAATGTGTTAATATTATATGAAAAGTGAAGTTTGAAACGTTAATAGTTGAATATATTGATATTAAGTGTGGTAATATGTGTATTTAGGGGCTAAAGGTACTTTGGCCTTGTTTTTTTTTCAAGGTTGGGTTTTTTCCTTTTTTTTTTTTTTTTTTTTTTTTTTTTTTTTTCCCACAAAATCGCTTTTGCTTCCCACAGAATCGCACTGTGAACTGTGTGGTAGGATCGAGTACATGGTTTCTCTTCCTATCCTACTGAACCGTGAGTTAATTTGAGTTTGCGGAAGAAGGATCTCGTGAAGGAACATTGAACTGGAGCTGAGAACTAGTACAATCTCATATCACATTGAGATTTCTGTGAACACTGAGATAATTTGAACGTGATTTATTTTCCTTGTTGTTATTTTGTTTCAATTTATATTGTGATTATTTCTTTTGAATTATTAAGAGTTCATAATTTCTATTTTTGTGTAATAAGAGTGAACTGAAAGGTAATTTGAAAGGTTGAAATTGAAAAGTTAATTTAAATCAGACCAAAAGAGAAAAGTATTCTTAATATAAATAAGCCAAATTAGGAATAACTCAAATAACTAAAGAAACCATATATCTTAATTATACCAAAATAAGTTAATAGGTAAAATTAGATTTAAAATTAAATAGACCGTATAAATTATAGTAGATAAAAAGAAAGACTAAAAAGGGGTTATAATTAGGATATAAATAAGAGTTTATTTATTTCTGGTTTATTTTCTTTTATTGACGTGTTGAGTTTAATTTTATTGTCTTTTTGAACATTTTCTTTCGTTTTAATTGCTTGTTATTCCTTTTAAATACAACTTGCCTGTTTTTCAAACTTAAACAGTGTGTCCCTGTGCTTCTTTGCTGCTAACACAGTCTCTTGAGCGAATTCTGGTCTTCTGATCGGTGGTCCATAGATTGAAGCAGTGTCTTCTTTCACGCCCCTCTGTGTCTTTTACTGAGGAGGGTGAGGGTAACACACTTGCCACGACACGGGTTACACTAAGCACAAAGATTGTACAGATAAACCAGTGTCATTTTATGAGAGAAAACGGGATGAGCTTGAGCGACACATGAGTAAAAACACCTCACAGTTTTTTATGCCCAGTGAAAATGCAAAGGTTATGAGGCATCATACAAAGTGTCTCTACTCATTGCAAAAACGGGAAAACCCCATTCAATTGGAGAGACTCTAGTTAAGCCTGCTGCAGAAGTTATGGCAAACATAATGCTAGATACTATAACTTAACTATTTTGTCTACCTTGTACTTTTCTGTGCCATTGCCTGAAATGAATGAATAAATGAAACGAAACGAAAAGTCCAAAAAATGTGAACCAGATATAAATTAAAAATAAAAGAGCTAAAATAATAGGCTGATGTTGACCTGATGTTGACAATAAATATGAAAATGTCTCAAACCTTGCGTTACTGACCTTTTTTTGAAAACCAAAAATGAAACTTTTGTACCCATTTCATAGTTGACCTGTTTAAAGGGGCGGTGAAATGCTATTTCATGCATAGCCTCTGAGTTTTTGTACACTGTTAAAGAGTTGGATTCCCATGCTAAACATGGACAAAGTTTCAAAAATTAAGTTGTATGTTTGATGGGAGCATTTCTGTACCAGAAATACTCCTTCCGGTTTGTCACAAGTTTCGGAATTTTTTCCCCATCTGTGTGACTTCAGATGGGGCGGAATTTCCTTATACAGGTCCTAAGGGCACTTCTCCCAGAAGGGGGCGCGTGCACACGTAGACCAGAGCGAGAGAGCGAAAGCAGTACGCCCATCAAAGCGCTGTGCACGGCTTTAGGGAAGTATTTGCCGGCCCGGATTTGCAGATCTAATGCTTAAGGATGGAGCAGTCCCAACGATAAAGGTTCACAATCGTGCGTTGGAACCGCAGGCGGTGAGTAAAACTGCTTCAAATGTCTGTGTGTTGTTAGCTATCGGCGCGTAAGCACAGCAAGTAAACAACAAGATCACGTATAACTTATTTAATGTATATGGAGCATGCGATGTATGGTGTGTGTGTGTTTAAATACATTTGTTTAGCTGGCCACTGTAGGTGTCTGTTTGTTTAATGTAAAGCCACTCCAAACAACAATACACAATCCCCCCATTTCACTGCCCATCTCACGTTTTTCTAGCAAAAAACGCGTTCTGTATGTATGCTCGTGATTCTTTTTTTTAAGACATGGTTTCAGCCCGCTAGTGGTCAGGTGGTAATACTCAACAAAAAAATAAACAACTAGATGTCCATGTTCGATTTTGGGAGGCTGGTTGTGTCCAGTCCCGTTATCTGGGATCACAGTTGTTGTGGCAGTTTAATTCACTAAACAATCATCTTTGGCGTAAGAGACAGTCTGGAATCAAATGATCATTAAAAAGTAATTTATTCTTGCAAGAAGGCCCAGTTGCCACACAGAAGTCACAAGTACAGTCTGTGGAACAAGTGCGACCAGGAGAGAGAGGCAGGCCAGTCTTTATACTGTTATCTTCAAGGTTCTCTAAACACTCCATAGATGGATAAGACACTCCACCAGTGATCCTATTATACACTGAACTTTAGTTTAGCTTAACTTACAGCCTGCAAGTCCTAAATTGGACACCCTTTGACCTTAGGGGTCAGGGCCTCGGCGTCTCCCCCTCTTCTCCTGCCTCACAGAAGTTCCACATCAATCATTATATCACATGGTCAGCAGCACACATAGAAGTCAATCCTGTGTATGTTAATGAAAATCAAAGTAAGTAATGAAAATCAAAAATCTCCCATTACACTCCTCCCTTTTTATCATTCATTGATAATTGTTTCATCAAAAACACTCACACAGTACTAATAATCATAATGAAACGTACCAAGTTCAAGTCTTACATCACACTTATACTTCTCATTTCTCAATTTCATATAACTGATCATGAGTCATCATTGAATAGATTTTCTACTTTTCCTGAAAACATTTGCACCAATCAAATCATTAGATCCATATCAATACTAAGCCCTAGTTTGATTTAATCAAATAAAATCATCAAAATCGTCACAAAACAAATTATTCTGCTAAACTTAAACCATTAGTTGGTCCACATCCTCCTCCAGGTGTGTTGATCATCTCGCTTGCCCCATGGACATTCCTTCTTCACCAATATGACACTTTGCGTGCCGTTGCAATGGGCTTTCCCTCGCTGGCAAGGGAGGTACGTTACTAGCACGTCCTTGATCCCTCACTGCCCTCCGCGTCGGCGCGTGGGGTTGCTGAGGTTGGTTGGTGTAGTCTAAGGTGAGAGGCGTGGACCCAGGTGTCACCCTCTCCAACCACTTTCCGATCCTTACAAGATTTTCCCTTAGATCCTGACCGCACCTCCACTGGAATGAACCATTTCCTGCCTGCTGTCACCTGTGAATGCAGACCCTAGCTATTTTGTTATTGACCGCTTGTCTAGCCGGTCGTCCCTTTTGGTGTGACCTGTTGAATCAACTTTGCTCATGTCAACAAACAATTTTCTACATTTGGAACAGAATCAGTTCTGTTCGACACAATCCATCCTGACATTCTGCCCTGTATCAAAAGTCTGCATGCTCGGTAAAGAAAAACAAATGTCGAGGTTACTGTCAGATAGTAAAGTACGTAGTTTCTTTTGTCTGCGGTGCTGCCGCGGCCTTCGCTTCCGCATCTGCCCTGGCGTTCCCTGTTGAAACAGTCCCTGTTATTAGCACACACATACAACACTTTTGTTAGGGAGAAGAATGACTTTTTGCAGGGTTTTTTCCCCCCAGACATCTTTCTCTGCCTCTGAAACAAAACATTACATTCTTCACTCCAAGCCACAATCTCATCTTCTTATCGAAGTATTTGAAAGACAGCGGCCCTCAGTTTCACCGCATATCCTGCCTTTCAGGCCTGTGTTTGGTCTCTTAAGTCAGTCATCAACAAACTTTTTCCAATGTCAAAGTCATCAATTGTTTCTATCAGGTCAGGTCGTGGTGTACAGACTTGGTCAGTATCAGTCAAACAACATTCTCCTTCTTTGTTCAGTTCACAATATTCATAAATGTGAAGGGCTCTCTGGATAAGTTGATATTGCCCGCGCCAATGTGTCACTTTTGTTGTTGCCATCAAATCTATACCATTTTCTCAATTCATTTTCTCAACTCAATGACGATCTGCAACTTCACAATTCAGATTTACATAAATACTTAAACTGATCCAGAAAGTAATTCAAATCAACACCATAAATGTCAAAAATAATTACTGCCAGACAGAGCTTGATGACTAATCACCTTAAAGCTTGCCCCGTGTTCTGTATTGTCTTTTCATCAGATTTTTTGCTTCTTTAAAATGTGTCATTTGCCTTAACCCATCTGTGATGATAAAACTCATTCCAGATGTTAATGACACAATATACACACTATTCAGACGGAATAGCTCCCCTAAACAAACACATACCAAACATGAATTAACACTCATAAAACATACAATGCTGTCACCGCCAAACAAACACACACGCATACCTGACTATGAACCGCTCATATTCTCATATTCATATCTTTTGGTGTTTACTCTAAACATATTTAAATTTTAAATAAGATTTTAAACTTCTCATTTTCCTGTAGCTTTGATCTAATTTTACATGGTCTCTTAACCAGTTTCAAAGCACGTCTGTTCATTATTCATTTTCTCTTAGAAAAGTCAGCTGGGTTGTTCTTGTTCATTATCATTATTTTGCTTCAGCTTGCTTTATCAGGCCGATAACAGAAAAACAGACAGAGTACCCTTCCTCCACTCAGCAGTCTCTCTCACTATAAACAAATAATCTTTTCAACAACCCCCTAAGACTGTAACTAAATAAATCATAGTCTAGAACCCTTAATAGTTCACAAATTTTAAAATACAAATGTTTAACTCAAATTAGTACCATTACAACAATCTAAAATACATTATGCTATGAGCATTTCTAAGGTTATCTTTAGTTTAAATACTCAATTCACCTAACCTTTGTTATCCAGAAATTTCTCTTAACTCATCACAAGCTGTCTTCATCTTTAGCCACCAACATGTCTAATGACCTTCAGGAGTTAAAACTATCTTACAGACATATTATTTCAATATCAACACCCTTGCCCATAAGGCAACCAGCATCATGTTCCTGACATAAATTAAGTTTTGTTACTGTCTACACAACAAATAATGACAGTCCCCTCATGGTCTCAGCTGGCTCTTGAAAGCCCATTCCCATTAGCTCTTAATCTATAATTTTCTTCTCTTCAGGGTGTTGTCCCCTGGCATAGTTGCAGACACTTGTCATAATGAAAAACAAGCCATACAATAAATGCGGTTTTTCTGGTGAGTGGTATATAGAGGAACTCACATTTTCTGGGTCAGGCGTGCCGTAACTCCTCACAGCCCATCCGTCCTCTCAGTGATCTGCTGATGCTGCTGGCCTCACAGTCACCTGCTCAACTCTAATACCTTTCTCACATAAAAACACCTCCCCATTATGGAGATGCCCAGTGTTTGTGGCGTGACTTCCCCTGTCTTAGGTTGACCTTTGGCCAAAAGATCTTACCCGTCTTTGGGGTAAGCACTTCGTACACACTTGGTTACCGCTCTTTCCCATCACGAAATCAGTTTTCCCCAACAGACTCAGTTGTTTTCTGGAGCTTAGGAAAGGCACATTCAAGAGTCACCAGAGCACTCTGGACTGCCTAATAGTGTTAACACAGGGAGACAGGTTAATAACAACAGTATTTAATCACAAAAATCTGTTAAATCTGGTTGTTTAAATTTCCAAACACAATCAAAACCTGACTACCATTTACTTAATAATTTCTCCACATTTCTTTGAAGTGAGCTTCAGAGCACAGCTGCTTACAGCGTTTGCTCTCTTCTGTCCTCTATCAAATGGTTAGACTGCATATTCAACTTAATGTTATCATTATTTCTCAAAAAAAATAAAAAAATAAATCATATTACTCATATCCCAATCCCTAAAATGCACAGACAGCCATTATAGCTGCCTCCTCCTTCTACTCTTGTTATGAAAATTCTCTAGACATCATTATTTTACCAATAAAATATATAATTGTTCCCCATTCTGCTTAATAAAACCTTTTTCCATTCCTCATCTTTATATCACTTAATTTGACTTGCATGCATTTTGCCCATCATTTTCTTCATTGCACAGTATACCCGTGTGCAGTATTTACTATTAGATGTCCCCATAATGGCTGTTATTTTCCTTCTTTCACTATTGCCTGTGGATTTTACTTCAGCGTGCTTACTCTGACTTTCACCCGAAATCAGGAAAGGTTGGAATTAATTTCTGCTTACTTTCAATTTCTTTCCCTGGAATTCTTCCAGTGATCAATTATTTCAGCTCCTATTAATTTCAATAACGAGTACTCGGCTTTGGTCTGGACAATGTCTTGACCTATCCTAGGTCTCAATTTCCTCGCCCTTAAAAGCCTCTCCTTTTCCTCGTACCACAGTTCTAGCTTCAGTTCTTAAATACAGCCATTATGGTTCATCCACAAAATTCTCTTTTCAAAATCCCCAAATGAAAAAATAAATTTGCTATCTCTTACCCAAGATTTTCTGTTGCCACCTGGGTTCTTTTCCGAATTCCAGTGGAAGTCCTCCCAGGCCTGAAGCGGCTGGTTCTCCTTCTCTGAACACTTTCGAGGTGAGACTGAAGCCTATTGCATTCAGGGCGTTTTCCCTCCACCGTCCACTGATCAGGTCCAGAAGGCCTTTCAAGGAATTTCGATCCCAATATTCTGACACCAACTGTTGTGCAATTTAATTCACTAAACAATCATCTTTGGCAAAGAGACAGTCTGGAATCAAATGATCATTAAAAAGTAATTTATTCTTGCAAGAAGGCCCAACATCCATGTCTATGGTTTTCAACTAAAACACTGTGCCTTACTATATTATCTTATTATCATTTATGACACAGGCTCAGATAACAGCTTTTAGCTGACATTGAATGAGAGAGACTCTGAAGCATTTAGGACTGGTACACTGCACTCTCAAACTTCTAACCTCAAACTTTATCTACCATCTTTTAACTCTAGCCCAGCTTAAGGCATCTTTGCCAGAAATGACATGCGTTTTCAAATAAACATCATTTTTATATTTGTCTTTTGCCCACATCAGGGAATTTAGACATTACAAATTTCCACTCAGATCGTGTCTCTGTCGCACTGGCCGTTTCAGCCACAGCACACACCAGATTCAGATACGCAAACTGTTTCAGCCAATCACAAGCTTATCTTCTTAAAGCAAAACATCAGCTCCTAGTTATTTCATGGTCAACACTATTCCTCCATTCCTCCACTAACAAACTGTTTGTTTAATCAGATGCCTTTCTACATTTTAAATTTAGCAACTGTTAATCCAGTAATACTGCTTCTACTTATTCGATTACTATCAATTAGTATTCACACTAACTTTGAGGAGGCTATAGCACTCTCCGCTTGTGATCCATCTTTTGCAGTTATCATTGTAAAGCATCCGTGAGATTAGTCTCTCTATATCATCTAAACCCTTTTAAAGTGTTCCATTAAAACACAATCATACCTTTAGTTACTTTTATGTATTTTGCAACTCATATTTTTTGTCATTATCTGTAATTTTACATAAACCTGTATTCATTAATTCACTTATATGAACTTTTTTTTAGATTATTATAGATCTTTCCTTCAAAAGGATTCCCTTAAGACTTCAAATTTTTTTTACCTTGTTTTTATCTCTTGTTCTTTAGACGACACCTTTGATATCGTCATTTAAACACTGTCTACTTTCAAACACACATTAATACACGTCACTTTCACATTATCTCACCTTCTGAGTGGCCATTTACAATTACGGGCTAAATGGCCCTGCTGACCATAATTAAAACACTCTCTGTCATCTGGTGGGTTCATGTGTCAGCCTCAACTACAGCAACAAACACTTGCCTATAGTTTGATCATTGAGCTTGCAAACGGCTCCAACTTACTGCACACCCTTGAAGCAGTGTGTCCCAATCAGGAATGTAAACAGAGCCACTGATAAGCAGTTCTCTGTATTATTTTGACAGTCCACCAGTGGCGGATTCAATTGCAATAGCCGCATCATAATCTTCATCATTATCACTGGCAGCACATTAATTTTCATAAGCTGCACAGAAAATCATTCAACATATTCTAAGGGGTTTTCACTAAACATTTTCTTTTTTAACTTCACATTTCTTTGAAGTCAAAGCTTCAGAGCACAGCTGCTTACAGCGTTTGCTCTCTCCTGTCTCACAGTTTTTTTCAGGACTCTTAAAAACATCATTATTTTCTCAGTCCCACTTATCTCTGCTGTTTCACAAAAATATTATTACTCATATCTCAATTCCTAAATCGCACAGACAGCCATTATAGCTGCTTGCTCCTTCAACTCTTGTTATGAAAATTCTCTAGACATCATTATTTTACCACTAAAATATAATTGTTCCCCATTCTGCTTAATAAAACTTTTGTTCACTCCTCATCTTTATGTCACTTAATTTGACTTAACAGGTGTTCATAAATAGTTCCATAAATTCTATCAGAAATTTTATTTTCATAACATACATTTTTCTACTATTTCTTCTCATGCTAGTTCCTTCTGCATCCTTTTCCTTTCTTTTCACTCTGCCTCATCTAACCAGTACATGATTGTTTGCTTACAATCCACACACACGTCTCTCACACAACAACCTTTTGTTTTGTTTTGTTTTTTCACTTCCCTCTTCCATCAAATCTCTCACTGCTGTCAGCCTAGTGACACTTACCATTCCCTCCCTGGGAAAACATGGTACTTGATCAACTTCCCTATGTCTTTTATGCCCTTTTTCCCATGTTGTTTCTTTATTGCACAGTATACTGGTGTGCAATATTTACTGTTAGATGCTCCCATAATGGCTGTTTTCTCTCTTTCACTACGGCCTGAGGCTTTTCAATTTTCAGGCGCTTTAACCGACTTTTCACCCAAAGTCAGAAGGGTTGAAATTAATTTCCGCTTACTCTCAATATCTTTCTCTGGATGGCCCAGTTTCGGCCTGGAAAAGTCTTGACCTGTGAGGTCTTTATTTCCTGCCCTTCTTAAAAACTTCCTTCCATTGATCAATTATTTCAGCTCCTTGAATTAATTTCCTAATAACGAGTACTCGGCTTCGGTCTGGACAATATCTTGACCTTTCGTGGTCTCAATTTCCGTCCCCTACTTAAAAGCCTTTTCTTTTCCTCGTACCACAGCTTTAGTTTCAGTTTTCAAATACAGCCATTATGGTTCACTCATAACATTTTCTTTTCAAAATTCTTTTCAAAATAAATTCTTAAAAACAAAAATTCTTTTCAAATCCCCAAAAGTAAATGAATTTACTGTCTCTTACCAGAGATTTTTCTGTCGCCACTCGGGTTCTTTTTTGAGTTCCCTCTAGAAGTCCTCCAGGGCCTGAAGCGGCTGGTTCTCCTTCTCTCAATTTCTACGAGGTGAGAGTCTGCTGTTGTGTGAAGTTCATGTTCAAGATTTGGTTTTTGTTTTCATGCCACGCCATGTTTTTGTTTCATGTTTTATTTTAGTTACAATAAACTGCACTTGGGTTCTCATTTCTCAACTTGCCTCCAGTGGATCCCTTTATTACAGCAGGGTTTTAGTGTCAGCACTCTTCCTCTCCATCTCTCGCTCATAGCAGACTAACGGTTTGAGGAGTGGTTAAGAGTTTTCCAACCCAAGCCGTCAAACTGACGTCATCAGAAAAGAAACGCCATTTCAGACCGGAAGTAACTTTTCAGACTTTGATTAAAGATTACTATGCGGCAAACAATTTTTTTCTGTGTATTAACTTCACAGATTAATTGTTCACCACAAGACTAGTAACATGCGCTAACAAAGTAAATAGGGTCAATTTTGATTTCATGTCACTTTAACATTACTGTCGTAAATACCACTCACGCAGAGCCGTCTCTGCACTCACGGCCTGATCCCCTCTTCGTTTTCTTCGTCGACTCTGCCATGATTCACGTCTGAAATGCGTGCTAGTGTCTTCCATAGAGGCTGCTTCATATGTTGTTGATGTATGTGACGTCGTGCCGTAAAGCAAGGGGGAACTGAGAAGACTGTGGTTGTGAATTAATCATCTGTAGAAGTTAGCAAATCCAAGAAAGCGTTGGAGTTCCTTGATGTGCAGAAATATAAAACAACGTTTCTCTCCTCAAAACAAACCTCAGTGAAGTGTAATATATTAGTGAACACGAATGGAAGACACTTCAACAGCTGCTCATCTCTTTCTCAAAGATGTTGAGATGTTTTATGTTCTGTAAGCTCTCAGTCGTCCTACTGAGATTCCCTCATACAGACACATTCAACATCACCTGAAAAACACTGAGATTGTTTCACTGATTGGAGCCGTTGTTCCAACATGTCTGTGGAAATGGAATCGCCATGGCAACAGCAACGATCATAAACTCTGAAGAGGAAAACACAAGTGCCCTTATCATCTCTCCTAATGTGCATCTCATCAGATCGTCCTTTGTTTCTCTACCTGAATATTGTTTAAAAGAACTGCTAAAATCTGATGAATATGTTAAAAAAACTAAGTTCAGTAGCTTTAAATTCAGAAAAAACTTTTATTAAATTCTAGCACAATATCATGTTTCAAAATGAATGTATGCTGGATATGACATGAATACGGAAAATGTCAGATTTAATTTCAATCAGTAACAGTTTATTAAAGCTATGAATACAACACAGGATTGAATGCAAAAGTTATCAAAAATACATCTGAAAACCAGTCAAGTAACAGTATGACACCTTCTAAACGCCCTGTAAACATTTGTAATACATTATATTTTAACTGCCTCAGTACCATAACATTCAGGAAGAACTAGAAGATCGCCTAACAGACCAATCATTCCAGTCAGAGGAATGAGGTAAGTGTGTTTTCCTGAGTAAAACGTCTCTCTTGTATTCTGTCTGCAGTAAACACTAGAGTTCAGGCAGTCAAACGGTTTCTACTCTTCTTCATGATGAAGAGGAGAAGATCAGGTAATCAATGGTGTAAATACATTATCTGTACAATAACCGTTTTTATTTTAAACGATTCCAGTTAGCATATTTACTTTAGAAGACTACAAATACTAAAACTAAAAACTAAAACTTTCACTGAGAAAAATTACTATATTAACTACAATAAAACTAAATTAAAGTGAAAACTAAACTAAATTGAATATGTAAGGGATAATGTAGAGCGTGGCAGTTGTTATAGCGAATACAACCCAGAAATAAAAACTAAATTCAAAACTATAACAGTTTAACAGTATAACTAAGACGGTTTACAGATGGATTTAGTCATTTTACAAAACAGTTAATGCAACAGAAACCCACTGTTGATTATGACTGAAGATGATGATGATGATGATGATGATGAAGCATAAATATGGTCAAAAATCTGCTGCTAGATTAATCTCTGGGACTCTGATGGGCCAATTCTTCAAAAGAGTTCACACCTGTTACCTTTTCACCAGCCTCTAGATCTCTCTAGATGTGCAGTGGTTGTTTCGCCAGAGAGAGTTTATTATCATCACCAGATCTCAAATCGTTGGTCTGTGAGGAAGAGCTTTCTGGATTCAATCCTGTTGTTAAAGAGCCTACAGATGCAAACACACACTGATATTAGAAACAGCAGCTGAAACAAACACACCATCATGAACAAAAATCAGATTTATAGACATATAATTGTTCCAATGTTTACATTTCTTTTATAATGGATGATAAATTGTAGTAGATAGCAAAGGAAAAACAGTAACGAAATGGCTTTGAATAAAAGAGAAAGCACTTCAACTCAGAGATTGCAGTTTTATTTCTGAGCCTCGTGTTTGTTGCTACTGTAAGACTTCAGCTCAAATAACTTGAGAAGGGAATGTGATTCTGTGACGTTCAGACACACACCTCACTGTCTTTATGTCACTGTTGTGACAGACGATACTGTAGATTCTCTGAGCCCCAGTGTCACTGATGCTATTGCCACTAAAACTGCAGATCAAACAAACAAATCAGACAAAATGCAAAATAATGACATACTTCATACTTCTTTGTGTCTCAGTCACTCACTCAATGCTTTGTGCTTTGTGGAGGTTTGGGAGCAGCAGATCCAGGCTGGGATAGTGAGACGGCACTGACTCAGATCCAGTTCAGTCAGTCCTTCAGAATATTCCAGAATCAGCGCCAGACCTCGACAGACCTGCGGCTCCAGAGGAGTCTGACTGAGGTCCACCTCGTCACCCAGAGCTCGAGAGAGAGACTCTGCTTCCTCAGGACTCACATGAGCCAGAAACTGAAGCAGCAGAGATTTATCACAGCTGAAACACACAGAGAAAGAGATGATTTACATACATATTTATATTAGATTTCTGTCTGTTTGTGTATGAATGTAATCTGTTGATGTTCCTCACCAGAGTTTCACAGCATGTAACACTGGGAACAGCTGGTCCATTCCAGCTGTGTTCATCTCACAGTCCTGTAGAATAAGCTGTGTGTGTGTGTGAGCTCTCTGAATGACTGTGGTCATCACACGGCAGTCCTCAGTGGTCAGATGTAGAGTCTCAGAGTGTGTGTTTGCTGTCAGATCCAGAGCAGAACGGCAGGAGAAGTCCAGCTTGTGTTGCAGTACGGAGAGCAGAACTGAGGAAAACTCCTGCTGGACATCAGAGACACTGCAGCAGCGAAGCATCTTCAGTAACAGCAGCCTGTCAACCCGAACACACACACACACACACACACACACACACACACATCCACACACTCACACACACACACACACACACACACACACACACACACACTCACACTCA
>FLSR01000216.1:85093-100879 GCA_900092035.1 Leuciscus waleckii
ACACACACACACACACACACACACACACATCAGAGACACTGCAGCAGCGAAGCATCTTCAGTAACAGCAGCCTGTCAACCCTGAACACACAGTATCTTAAAACACTAAGTATGGATGGGAATACATTTTTCTTTCATTTTCTTCCCTATAAAATACAACAAAATAATTTGTCTTTAACTAGTTGCAAAATAATGCAAGCTTTTATCCACAAGGCTTTTATATCACACACAATCTGTTGAATGTAAGAAACAGGCCGAGAGAAAGAGGAGAAGAGAGAAATCAGGAGTTCCTCAAATGAAAGGCTGCATATCTCGACTTTCACATCATCAACACTGTCGACGGCTGTTTCCATTTGTAGGATCTTTGGGAAGCAGCCATTGAGACCGCAGATTATTGCCATTTAGCACTACATTAAGTCATTTTTAAATATATATATATAATTTTTTTTTTTCAAAATATATTTTTAATATCAGATACACTAGACTCCAGTGTTCAACGCTCCAGAAGGACTGTTAAAGGAGGAACGCAGCCTTTGCATTGAGAAGCCTCTCCAGAGAGAAGCAGCGAGACCTGATGTGGGAGACGTGTCTGAAGAGAGGCACAATGCTCTCCAGCTCCTCCTCTGGTATGGAGGTCCACAGCAGGTTGAGTGAAACTACAGTGCAGTGCTGCAGTGTGAAGCGCAGCGCCGCACAGTGGACAGAGTCCAGATCTCTGCTCTGCAGGGTGAGGCAGTTCTGCACTGAACTCAACAGACTGGACACACACTCAACAGAGCCGCTCTCATAGATCTCTGTGATTACAGACAGCATGAAGACAGAGCTCATCCTGTACACACACACAAATCATCATGATTAAGATTGATCCTTCGTATCATTTCATGTATCATTAAAACCTTTAAATCTTGCCATTCATTTAGAGGTTTTATATCATTTCTAAAGTGTTTTTGAGATAGAACTAATTTATTGAATAGCTTACCGTTTAAACTGAATCCTGTTCAGAAACGGCAGGATTTCTCTGATGTTGCACTGAATGTTGCTCTTTCTGAAGTTCACAGTGATTTGTTGAATTGTGTGCTGCAGGAAATAGTGAAGCTCTTCCCAGCTCAAGGAACAGGAAGTCAGATCTCCGCCCACTTTCTGCAGGAAGTGCTGAGTCAGTTCCTCTTCCTGAGCTTCATACACACATTCAACAAGCTTCTGGAGACTCTCTTTAGGTGGTCTACACACACAGAGTTTAATGTTGTATTTCTATACCATGATAAATATAAGGTCAAACACTGCTGAAATGTGTCTTATAGTCTAATACCTGAGAATCACTGGGCCCTGGAGACACAGTAGGACACATAGAGAAACAGACGCCATCTTGCATTCAGTCAGGTTCAAACACTGGACAGTCCAGAGTCTCAGAAAGATGGCCAAACTGCTCAGGACTCTGGACCACTTCCTTCTGACAGCCGTTCACCATTCAGATCAAGTGTGAGTTCATTAACAGTGACAGGAGTTTGAACCCTCATTGACCTCAACACCTGCACTATTCTCAGCACCATATAACCACTCAACCTAAACACAACAATACGCACTGTAAATTTTAGCAGGAAAATCAATCAAGATCAACATCTGAAATGATTATTAATAATCCTGTCTGTACCTGAGTGTGTGTATGTGTGTGATGTGTCTGAAGAGAAGCCTTGTTCCTCTTATAGAGATGGCTTTAGGTTTTAGAGAGAGGTTGAGTCTGTCAGAAGAGAAACGTAAGACTCTTCCCACAGACCTGCAGGATTTACTGGGTAAACTTCCTTCCAGACTGACGGAGGAGCCGAGAACCTCCAACAGTGAAGTCACCAGCTCTGGATTCTCTCTGAGCTGAACCACTTTAACAAAGTTAACAAACACCACTCAGAACAGCTGAAAAATACAATACATACTCGATTACAATGACATATGACTCACTCATTACAATTGGAAAAAGAAATGAACAATGCATTGTATTTCATGTGTAAAATCTAAAGGCTCTTAGGGCCAGTTCACACAGAATGTGTTTCTCCATTCACTGCGCTACTTGTCCATTGTTTTTCAATGTAATCATGCGCTAGACGGACGTGTTTGACCGCTGCGCTCGTGTCTCGCACAGACCCCGTTCTAGGATTGCGTGACTTGGGGGGAATTTCAAAAACTTATGTTTGTTGGTCACACTTGATTCAATTTATGATTCATTGTTTTGTTTTTCTTTTCTTTTTTTGCAAATTCAGAATGATTCACTTTGATTTCTAACGAAATTGTATTAAATACTAGATAAAATGCATTTTTTGCAGTTTTTTAATACCTTCTTTGTCTTTTTAATACTTTCTATGAAAAACAAACTACTTAGTATTGTTTATTGCAAGAACAGTCATTTTAAAGGAACTTTAAATATATGTACAGTTCCAGTCACATGATATTTGTTTACATATAGACCACAAGACATAATATAACTGAATTTACACAGAAGATCCAGTTCATATGTGTTGTTTCCTGAATGATCAAAAGCTGCAAACATTCACTGATGCTCAAGGCAACACAACACATTAAGAGCCGGTGGGTTTGAAAGGGAGGATTGGATCATCTTTATTTTATTTTAAGATCTTATTTTTTTGTGCTGCCCTGCAGAAGCTGCATAAATACTTACATATTTCCAGATGACAAAATAAGAGCAATTTACCCCCAATCATCCTGTACATATTTACACACCCCTGAATTTTAATGCATTGTGTTTCCTTCTGGAGCGTCAGTAAATGTTTTCAGTTTATAAATTATGACTTCAACTAATAGTCTAATGTTGAACTATAGACAATATATGAATATATATGCAATATTCTATGCAACAAAGAGTGCAAAAGATTGATCAAATATTTTAGAGCTGATATAACTGAGCAAAACAATTCCATATTTTAATAGAATAGTTACATATAACATTTTTTGTCCATTTATTTTCTAGATTTTTCATGGGCTAAATCACAATTTTAAAATCACCAATTTAAATTTCCAAGTTTTCCATGATCGTGTAGCAATGCATCAATGGTGTGAGCGTGTTTAAATACAAGAGCGCTATTATGAAGAAGCTGTCATCTGTCTCTAATATTTCATGTTTGTAACTGATTTAATGTTTATATATTTTTTAAATAATATGTGCTATCACAAAAAAATAATTGTAGCCTGGGAATACACAGACACTGTGTCTAAACCAGACGTGAGCGGCAAATATAAGCCATTATAATCAGTGATGCTGTCTACACTGGATGCAGCGAGACAACAAATTCCTGACAGTAAACTGATGCCCTGTTCCATTCCTGATGTACTTCCAGCGCTAGCTCTAGTTCTGAAGAACGAATTTGCAACGGTCGCTTTGTCGCGTCCAGTGTAGACAGCTTTGAGCTGTGACTGCGCGGCATGACAACTGTAGCGTCCAATGTTGACACATTCTGTCACCAAACTAAGAATAATATCAACCTAGAACACTGACACTGTAAGTTGTTGTAGATTCTCTCACCTCAGCTGTGAGATGTAGGACAGACACTGAAGGAAACTCTTCACTTCACTCTCTTCCTCTGAACATCCGCTCAGCTCTACTGGTTTCTTCTCTGTCTGGAGTTTCAGCACTTCCAGGAGGTCGGAGGTCTTTCTCTCTGAGAGATCTATGATCCAGACATCAGGTGACTGGAAAACTGACTGTAATGCTGGAAGGAAACTCCTGCCTGTTTGAGTCTCATAGTTCTTCACATGTGAGCAAAGATCCAGCAGGAAATCACATTGACCATCAGGATCATAATCATCCCCCTCTTCATCAAAAGGGAAGGTTTTGTAACTGCACACAGACGACAGCAGAGTAGAGAATCTTGTTCCTGTAACTGTGTCATTTTCTACAGCAGCAACACTGAGATTCAGCGGAGATTCACTGCAGACTTCAGATCATAGAACCTAAACCTGATAAAATACAGAGAAATAAAAATCTCATTAATTAATGACAACATACAGCATTTATAAATCAAATATATAGTACATAAAAACAAGTATTCCGATAATAAGAAACATAACAGCAAAATTTATTTAAGAGGACTAAATCTAATGACATTTATTACACTTTTTCCAAGGTCCATATACAGTATAACGTGTAGCGCCGCCGTCTGGACAGAATCACGATGACCGATTCAGTTCTAAGCTTCAGAAAGCTTTTAACCTTTTTGTTCTTCTTCATGTAAATCACAGGCCTAGTGCCGATGAGTCTGGATCAGATTGCCCTCATTGTCACTTTAGTGTCCTGGCAGAGGCTGAACAGAAACACCTTCATGAGCTTCAAAAAGATCTGAATCAACTCAACTTCCCTCCAATATACAGAGACACAGACATTCTTTCCATTTAACTCATAATTAAGTCATCCCAGAATGTATATGATATATTCCTGTGTGTATGAATGTCCCCAGCTTATATTAGCCTAGTTACAACTTTCTAGTTGTGTTAGTTAAACTCTAAGTGTTATAGTCTAGTGTAAGAATGTTTCTCTGCTTTGAAATCTTCCAGCCATTTCTTTCTTGGTATGGAAATATTCCTCTCATTACGCCTTAATTAACGATGTTTAGTGTGTTACAATAAACTGTATAAAACTATTTTTACCATCCTTTGGAGTAAATATGACCAATTCTGACATCATAATTAAACATGCAGATTAGACTGTCAGAACGAGACGAAGAAACTCTCTCCCGCTAAACGTTCCTAACTACTATTGGTCATTTCAGCCAAAATAGGTGTGGACTGATTTATCCTTGAAGGATGACGACAATAGCTCATTTTCACTCATCCCTTCTTCCCTGTCCGCTCTTTCTCCTGTCCTTCGGATGAGACAACATCTTCTTGATTTATGAACCTTTTAAACTTCCCGCAGACGAACAGAAGAACCCAAAGAACACTTCAGCTCACGAACCACACACCGAGGATCCACACACACACACACACACACACACACACACACACACACACACACACACACACACACACACACACACACATAAACTCGCTGTGCACCAAAGAATAAGCGCAAGTATTATTTCTATTGATATTTAGACGCGTTTAAGATTGTTTGCCCCTGTCTTAAGGTGATTAGATTCTTTGCTGGCTCTCATAGATTAACTGTTTGTGATATAATCTGTGATCTGATCTCTCTTTCTTTCTTTACTTTTCGTTATTCTGTATACAGTATAGGTCAAAAGTTTGGAAACATTACTATTTTTTATGTTTTTGAAAGAAGTTTCTTCTGCTCATTAAGCCTGCATTTATTTGATCAAAAATACAGAATTTTTTTTTTAATATTGTGAAATAATATTACAATTTAAAATAATTTTTTTCTATTTGAGTATACTTTAAAAAATAATTTATTCCTGTGATGCAAAGCTGAATTTTCAGGATCATTACTCCAGTCCTCAGTGTCACATGTGACATCCAGTCTATCACATGATCCTTTAGAAATCATTCTAATATTCTGTTTTATTATGAGTGTTGGAAACAGTTCTGCTGCCTAATATATTTGATGAATAAAAGGTTAAAAAGAACTGCATTTATTCCAAATAAAAAAATATTTTCTAATAATATAAATCTTCTTTACTATCACTTTTTATCAATTTAAAGGTGCCCTAGAATGTGAAATTGAATTTATCTTGGCATAGTTAAATAACAAGAGTTCAGTACATGGACATGACATACAGTGAGTCTCAAACACCATAGTTTTCTCTTTCTTATTTAAATATCGTTTTTGAAAAACACCCCTGAAAAACAGGCGAATCTCCACATAACACCAACAGTGACGCAACAGTTGGGATCATTAATATGTACGCCTCCAAAAATTTGCATATGCACCAAAGAATAAGTGCAAGTATTATTTCTATTGATATTTAGATGTGTTTAAGATTGTTTGCCCCTGTCTTAAGGTGATTTGATTCTTTGCTGGCTCTCATAGATTAACTGTTTGTGATATAATTTGCCATTCCTTGATCTCCTATATCTTTCTTTCTTTCTTTACTTTTCGTTATTCTGTATATATGCTTTTTTTACGTGTAGTCATATGTATTTATAGTTTCATTTATTAAAAACCATTATACGCTTCATTGTCTCACAGATCGTAGTCACTGAAATGTTTGATCTTCAGCCACCAGCTTTTACACTGTTGAGTGCTTTAGTTAGTAATCTAATAGAACAGAAAAGTTATTATTCATGACCAGAAGAATAATCTTTCTCAAGAGTTGATAAGAAGATTGTACTGTTTCCTTTATGAGCTAATCTGGTACAAAAGTTAGTTGAGGTTTCTAGAACCAGTCAGTTTAATTTTCCTGACTATTTTCCAGCTTCTCTGTGACCCTTAGGATAACAGTTTCTTTTTCAATTTTACACATTTCTGCATCCAAAGGTAAATAAAAAACAATACCAATCAATCTGACACATTTCTGCATCTAAAGGTAAATCAAAAACAATATATTTTTTTAATGATCCATTTAATACACAAAGACTTACTTCAGCTTTTTTAAACATGTTGAGCAAAAGGCTGTACAATATCTTACCTCAGCTGTGAGATGTAGGACAGACACTGAGGAAACTCTTCTCTTCACTCTCTTCCTCTGACCATCCTCTCAGCTCTACTGGTTTCTTCTCTGTCTGGAGTTTCAGCACTTCCAGGAGGACGGAGGTCTTTCTCTCTGAGAGATCTATGATCCAGACATCAGGTAACTGGAAAACTGACTGTAATGCTGGAAGGAAACTCCTGCCTGTTTGAGTCTCATAGTCCTTCACATGTGAGCAAAGATCCAGCAGGAAATCACACAGTCCTGGGTTGTTATTTGAGCAACTGCACTGAGATGCTTTATGGAAGAATTCACGAAAGAATGTGATTTGCTTCAGTGGTTCTTTCCAAATCTTAATCTGCAAATTAATAAAGAAATACATTACTATGGCAATAATTCTACTGTACTGTAAAATAAAGACATATAATAATAATAATAATAATAATACAATTTAAATGTACAAACCATCAGTAAAAGTATAACACTAATATTTATGTCTTAATTTCTTTGTTTTTTTATATTTTTGTGAAGACCTTAGAGCTTCTCTTTAGTTCATAAATCTCATTGCAGAAGATTGAAACATGTTGCCTTTTTTAATGCATGTTACAAGCGATCCAAACTTACAGCACTAGCAGAGAAGAGTTTGTTTTAAGACGATTTTTACTGACAATAGACTCTTGGCAAGTGTTAAAAGTTGAGATGAAATGGTTGTGACTGTTTTTTCCCCCCATATTGTGAATGTGACGTATATCCAAGTGAAACGGGAATTGCTTGTTGGATTGTTGTTTGCTACTGCTTTGATCTCATGTGAGTGACAGAAGTTTGCTGGAGTTTATATTCCCGTCCTCACGCCAGTAAACACGTCATCAGAGACGAGATGAGATGTCAGTGCGTGGAGGAGGGGAAGTTATTCTGAATAATTATTATGATATTTATGATTTAAAAAAAAAGTTATGTGCACAAATAAATATTTCATAATAAACACTGCAATATTCCATTTTGATTTCATGGTGACCCTGGCTGAGATGCTAAGCGTGTTCTGCATACAATCGTGATGGCACCGTCCGCTACCTTGTGCGGTCCTGACGTTTTTCTTGCATTTTGCGTTGTAAAAAACCATAGGGGTGGCCAGACTGTTTTACGTCGTTTATAGCCCCCTGCGTGGACGTCGAAAAGTATATAGTAGTCAAACACAGAGGATCACCTTTATTCGCAATTAAGTCTCCTATGTATCATGTATTATGCATTGGAGTGCATTTATTTACTCCAATGTATATGGGTAGGACGCTCTTTTAAATTCAGGTATGCCCAATTCTATAAAAAATCCAAAATATGTTGCAAAGCAGCTGAAGTAGTTAAAAAATGCAATAGTGCGATCTTGTTTCAGCAAATGACATCTCATTGTTGCATCTATCCCCAGCCAGTTGTGGGGTATTGTAACAACTGTACTCTTTGTATTTGACATTAACTCACATAATCTGTGATTGTTTTGTATATGTCCAATTGAGTTATATTTGTAGCAGACGAATGTGGCCACCATGTATCAAATTTTGAGAGATCTAGCGCAAACAGCGGCTGAGTTACAGATGCTCAAAGGTGTTACTTTATCCCCGGTCTCCCCTATACAAAATATTTAGGCCTACATAGTAAACTCTCCAGATGCAGATATTTTCACTCGCTAGTGGGCATCATTGTTCGTTTCCATGGCAACATTGAACTTCCGTGCTTCTCGTTCCCTTAAATTCAGCACAGTCATTTACTCTCGGTTCATTACAATACAATCATAAGTTATCATTTATATCGTACTGCATGGACGTTGAGAAGTATTAGTTAATTAGTATAGTTTAAAAGGCTAACACAGCACAAAATGCAAGAAAAAAAGGTAAAATATTGAATATTATTCAAAAGGTAATTTCTTAAGTCACAATTTAGCAAAAGTAAAATTGAAAAAAAGGAGAGGAAATGGCAATTTTCCATTGATAAAGTAACCGGGGGGAGAAAAACAATTTTTTTTAATGGACAATAGCCCATATAAACCCAATAAACCATTAATCCGCTGTAGTTTGGACTGCAAGCTATTATTTACCTCATCTCTGATAAAGGCCTTCTGCATGCAATAGAAAAACCCTACATGCATTTTGCCAACATTTGTTTTACATCGTTTATAGCCTCCTCCATGGACGTCGAAAAGTATATAGTTTAAAAGTCAAACACAGAGGATTACGCAGTAAAAACGCTTGAATGCAGGCATTCACTGGATCTCTTACAAACCGCGCGCACAACAACTCTTGCGCTCCGCACTATTTCCCCTCTCTCCCTCTATAAATGCACTTACATAAGAATAAACCATCTAAAAAGCTTTGAATTATCCTAATAAACCTACAAATGTGATATGGGATTTAGATGATGTTTGTGCTTTCACTGTGATGAGTATGTGCTTCAGATGAACAATGCAATCAATCATCACAGTTTAAAAACGTGTCAAAATAAATATTCCCAAACGTTAAGAGGTTAGTTAATACAAAAATTTAAATTCTGTCTTCACACACATACATACAGTACATATTTGAACGTCTGTGTTTACTACAATATGTGTGTTGATCAGGTTTCATAAAAAATCTCTCTGGTTTCATTAAAAAATGTTATGAATGAAAATCTTATGGGTTTAAAAGGACACGGGGTTGAGTGCATGATGGAAGAATAAATATTTATTCTTAAGTTATTTATAATACCTTATAAATACAGTAAGTTCAGTCTTGGAGTAAAAAAAAAAAAACTATTGTGAGGAAAAAGAATTGTCACATTTTTTTTTTCTATTGTGATGAAAAAGTATTGTCACATTTTTTTTTTTTATATTGCTATATATCATTTCACCCCGATTCCCTAGTACCTGATCTTGGGTGAGCAGCTGAGCATCATGTCCATTCCTGCGTCAGTCATGTTACAGTCCTCCAGATTCAGATACACCTCTTTATCTCTGGACTGAGTGATCACGTAAGCCAAAGCACAACACTGATGAGGGTCGAGATCCTCTTCAGGCTCAAGCTGATGGTCCATCTTCTCCAGGAACTTTAAGCACGCTTCAGGAGACTGGAGCTCATACAAGCACTGACACACATAGAGAAGATCAAACCTTCACTTTCACTCTGAGGTTGGAGGAAAGTTTCCAAAAACTTCTCAATGAACCAGTCAGATGTTTTCTTTATCTGATCCTCTGGGAAGAGACATTTGATGAGTTTAATGTTGTGTTCTCCCAGAAGTCCACATAGGAAGGGAAGAACATGTTTCATGTGATTATTCTCCTCAGTCTGCCAGCGTTGTAGGACTTTCTCAATTTCATCTGGATGTCCAAGAAGCCACAAAGCTGAGAAGAATTCCTGCATTGTGTTGTGGAGAAACACACAGCATGTCATTGCTGAAGATAGTGAGTCTGTGGCTGTGATCATTTTCAAAAAGCATGACAAATATCTTCCTCATTACTCCTTATGTCTGGAAGGGTCAGGGTTTTCTCCATAGTTGCGTTGAATGCTTTTTCCATCAAGAGGTGAACCTGATCTTTGTTCTCTCTCAGCTATTTATCTATTTGCTGAACTGTTTTCTTTCCATGTTTCTTCACTGCAAGACGGAAAATGTGTATGTACATTTCTGTGACTGTGTGTGGATGGTTGAAATCTGTGTCATTTTTAAATGGAATGAATGTGACAACCATGAATGCATACATTGGCACATGGCTGAGACTGAACAGCTCTTGATTCTTCAAAACAACATCTAGAAGAACAGGATCGTGACCCAACATCTTCTGATAGTATGTCCGAATAGACTCCTCACTGAATCCTTCAACATACACTTTCAGTGTCGGCCAGTTGAAAAGAGGCTCATCTTCTTCTTCTGATCTGCATGTTATTATAATCTTTGCTTCAGGTAGAAGCTCGTGATCCATGATCTTCTTTAAGACAGAATGCTCTTGCACACAAGTGACTCCATCAAATACAATGACAACATTCTCAGAGTTTTCCTCAATATCTTGAAACACGTCCTTTCTGTCTTTTTCCATTGGTTTCAAATACACTTTAAACAAAATAGATTCCAAATCGTCATTGCTAGAACCAGACAAAACACTTTCATCAAAGTAAAACATGTAGTCCAGCTTTCGGTATCTTTCTCTGCCCACAGATGCAACGTTTCCTGGACAACTGTAGTCTTTCCTATTCCAGGTTTGCCTATGAGGAGGATGTTCTTCTCTTGGCATCTCAGCAGATCCTCAGGTGAAAGTGCTTGTTGCTCAGTAGGAATGTATGCTCTCAGCTTTTTGGGCCGCAACTTTTTGCATTTTTTGTTTTTCCATTTTATTTTGCTTTGAGGAGTTTTCATCACAGAGTGTCTCTCTAAAACGACAGGTATAAAATGGAAGTTTCTTTGTGCCTTGTCATCCCGATATTTACCGTAACGTTCTCTTTGGTCCTTCAGAATCCTTTTGCTTTCTTCTTGAGTGCTGTCTGGTAGTTTTGACAGGGGTTTGTGCCTAAAACAGCAATAAAAACACAATTTATATTGGAAATGCGTTAATTTCGCCAAAATGTTTTTTTATTTTTTTATTTATCTATTTACCAAATGAAAAGCTGGTCTCTTCATCTTCCACTCTGAATGGAAAACAGCTAATCCAGGGGTGTAAATCAGGATGTAATGTCCTCTTCTTAGTGACATCCAAAATCTTGAGTAATATATAACTGGCCTCTTCCCCTTTTTTAGTGACCCAGTCCAATATACATCTGGCTTTATCAAACTCTGTCCTCTCGGCTTTGAGAGCGTCGACCTCATGGTCATTGAAAACCGTCTGCTGATAAAGATTGTCAACGATCAGAGGAGGGTTCTGAATATGGGTCACCAGTTTTGCAAAAGTATTTCTGAGGTACTCCGTAGGAGACTGCCGTGCACAAGCCATGCTGTAGGCATTTCAAACCTGAGGTACAAGACAGATGTACTTAAACAACATTACAATTATCAATCAAATTTCCACATTTGAGCAATTTCACAGAGTGTCCTATAGAAAACGTCTTAATACACTAGGTTTATGTGAATTTAATTCTCTATAATCATACTACTCAAAGTGCAATTACTGTATATGTTTAGCTCTATCAGATGGCAAAAGCAAACATGGTGCTAATATAAACTCATGCATCTGCTGTCATACTACCAAATCATGATTCTAACCTTTATTTTCATACCAAAATCTCAGGTGGCCATTGATTCCTCTTTAATGAATCGTTAAAATATTGGTGTCCAGGATGCAGTGAGCCTAGAGACTGAACACCGTGAGTTTTTAACGTGAGAATTAACTAACACAGAAGCGCAGAGGTCTTTGAGCAAAAAATAAATAAATAATGCCAGTCACAAATTCGAAGTTTGAAGGGAAAATAAAATGCCAGAGGATTTCGATATAAGAGAAGAGGAGATCCATCCTACGCCGGGTCAGAGGTCACCCTTCCGCCAGAACTCACTCTCTCATGAACGTGCGTAAACAGCCTTTGCTGGAAGCCAGTGATTATAGTTTATAAAGTTTTAAATATGGATATTTTTCTCTAAAAACCCATCGCTTTGATTCAGAAGGCATTTATTAACCCACTGGAGTCGTATGGATTACTTTTATGATGGATGGATGAACTTTTTGGAGTCTCAAAAACTCGGGCACTATTCAATGCAATTACAAAACAGGGACAAGCCAGGATATTATTTAATATGTTCCTTTAATTAAATGGCTAAAATATGATTATTACAATAAATTAAAATGTAATATAATACAAAATATATCTGTTGTAAACTTGTCTTTAACTTCAAGTTGTAATATGAAAAACAGGACAGGAATTACTGATGTAGGCTACACTACACATTTTAGAACGGTAAGATTTTGTAAAGTTTTTGAGAAAAGTCTCCTCTGTTCACCAAAGCTGCATTTATTTGATCTAAACTACAGCAAAAACAGTAATATTGTGAAATATTATTACAATTTAAAATAACTGCCTTGGTGAGAAGAAGAGACTCTTTTTAAAAACATTTACAAATCTTACAGTTCTAAAACTTTTGAACGGTACTTTACATTACATTTTACATTACATTAAATGTAAAGGCTAGTTTCATGAAAAGAACACAAAAGACTGAAAGTAATGATAACTTGCATTGTTCGTTGCTTGTTTAAGTTCAGCAGCGCCCAGCGAGCAAAACTGTTTTTATCGCATTCAATGCAGACAGCAAACTTGCATTGACAACTTAAATATTTACAGGCTGTAGGGGAGAGTCGGGACAGTTGAAACACTTTTCAGATAAATGTCGTTTTCTAAGATAAGGTTACAGATAGATTTTTTATTTTTTTGTGATTAACAACTCACGTATGTGTTCTCTTAGTATCATCTGTTATTCGATACAAATATAGAATGATTTAGTTAAAAATTGACTTTGAACGGTAGTTGTGCTTTGTTTGGCGGGAAGACTGCAACACGGGTGGGACGGATGAAACATAACATTTAAACGGCAACTATTCATCTAATGCTTATTTTTGTGAACAATACCTGACAAGAAACTTATGTACATATAGTTACAAACATATTTTGTAATTTATTTTAATTTAAAGGTTCATATTAACCATTTTTGTTGTGTCGCCCAATAAACAATAGGCGATAAGCCTATGCACATTTTGTAATCTTTCTAACAGGCTATTTTGACGAAGATAGACAAATCCGTTTACAATTAATTTTCTTACATTTCTTCCTTGAGTCATATTGAGTGTTTGCTAGTTGAATAGCCTGTTATTATGATGAAATCGAGGTCAACCAGAAGATGATAAATGAAATTGATTGAAGATTGGACAATTGATGATTATTACAGAGACAGCATGTGTTGTGTAATTGAAAATTAATTTGCATTAAAAGAAACACAAGTCTAGGAACAATATATGAATCTATGAACAGTATAGGCTATGACCAGGTTTAACTGATAATGAATGAAACTAACTTTACTGAAGCTAACGTCTGTCATTTTTTTCTATAGTCTTACGTTATAATCGTAACGTTACGCCGTCATGCCTGAGTGTTTTGTACCAGACTGCACACATACGATATTGGTGACGTACATAGTGCGAGACGAGCGATGTAGTTCACTGAACGATTTTCACATAAAACTAAATGTTACTCTTCTGTTTTATGACAAACTGAAGACTAAAATTTCATCTTTAATATAATTTCATTATTTTATTATTGAATATTATGTATCTGTACTATTATTCTTTATTAATATTCATAATCAGTTGTATTATCTTATAGAGTTATGAGTTTTATGTGTGCTTGACAGTTTGAGTGCATGAGAGACTATAGATAGCATGGGTGCATGTGAAGATCATGTCAGAGACGGAGGGAGACAGAGAGATGTACTGTATACTGTACATGTTTTCAACTGATGCAGATGTAAACCACAGAGATAGTTTCTTAATATGGAAGTGAATTGTGCCATGTGTTCGTATGACATATACGTTCCATTTTTAAGCTCAACAATATAGTTTGTTACCATGAATGGAAGTCGCTCAGTGATGTATATAAGCTCTATCTTATTGCACAACTTCAGAGAACGCATAGACCTGGCATGAATGTAACATCTTCTGAAAGTTTCTCTCCTGACATATAAGAATAAAAATTCTTCTTGGCAAGATAACTGGTGTCCGGCCCTGTGAATCTAATAATAAGGGGAAAGACTAAATTTGAAGTCTACACAAACTGTGACTTTCTTGACTTTCATAATTATCTTTTAAATTGACAAACATCATATATGTAATTCAGGGCACAGTTCAGACGGAATAAAAGTTGTCTCTCGCCATTGACTACCATACATATTTTTTCCAAATAAGGTCCCATGAGCCGGAAGCGGAGGGGAGGGGAGGGACTTAGGCTCACTATAACTGCTAATATTGCCCACAACCCATTGCGCGTTGGACGAGAATTTGGTTAGAACTACAAACACGAGTGAAAAGTGTTAAAAAAAACTACAGACATGGAGGACGCGCGAGTCCGGCGGTTATGTAGAGGTTTAGATAAAGGGGTTTGAGTGATTAATTATCAGTATCTAACCTGACAAAATTTTATTTATTCAATGTTGTCCACATTATATTGCATCTGCAGGAGGCGAGCAAGCAAAAGAAGAAAGCAAAAATTCTCGGGACAGCAGCATGTGTCCAAATTTTAATCTTAACCGTTCTATTTATCAGAAACGATATGTAAACAGGGCTTTAAGTGTAAAATCCCGAACTTGTCCTTTAATAGAAGCAACCAAAACGAAACCGAAACCACATCGAAATTTTCTGGAAAGAGAATACACGGAGATGGGCTATTGCTGTAATAATTGCTGTAAAATTATGGTAATCATGTTTATAACCATGTTTTTAAACCTTGGTTGTTGTGAAACCATTTTGTTAGCAAATATGGTTTTACTGCAAATGCTGTGGTAAAACCATGGTTAATTTTCATAAGGGTACAAATTATCCTATAATGTACTTGACTAATAGTCACATTGGATAAAGAATCTGATAAATGTAATGCAAATGTATCCATTTCATCTGTTCACTGAAAATTAATTTAATAAAAAAAAATTTGCAACTGCTATTGAGACTGGTGTACATTGCTTATTTTTTATCCATTATAGTGAATTTTGGTAAGCATGAGTAACTGATTATAAACCGTGGTCCGCCAGAAAACACTTATTATAAACCAGCGGCACGATAGCGGACCACCGTCGGGAAAGTCCGCTAGAATAACGATCGGCCGCCGGTGGGCCGCCAACTTTGCCACCGGTGGGCCGCCACTGGCCCGCTGGACTCATGTTAGCTGAAGCTTGTTCATGCGACGCGAAAACTGACATAAAATGAAACAAAGCATGCGTACAAACGATTTGTTTCTATCAAAATGCAAAATATAGCTATTTATGAGCAATTTTGTACTGGATTAAAATTTACCCGCAGCAAACTTCAGACAGCACAGTAAACAAGACGGACCTCAGCCGACTTCTTCTTCTTTTGTTTTTTGGTGGTTGGCAAACGAGCTTGAGGTGCGTTACGCCTCCTACTGGAATGGAGTGTGAAGCCTCGATGAAAGAAAGAAAGAAAGAAAGAAAGAAAGAAAGAAAGAAAGAAAGAAAGAAAGAAAGAAAGAAAGAAAGAAAGAAAG
>FLSR01000216.1:101332-112388 GCA_900092035.1 Leuciscus waleckii
GCAAAAGCTACCTGGACCACACTAATGTTACTAGAGTGCAAGCTGAGAAACTTAAGTGGAAATGGAAAAAAGGTTCTTTATAAGCCATTGCCTACATTTGAAATGGATGTCTGCCAATAGGCCTGAAACATCACATATATGATTATTGTGACAGAGACTGGGACTCCAGGTTAATGAGATTCTGACTGAGTAGCAAGATATGAATTCAATTGTGAATTCAATTGTGATTCTGTGAGAATTCACAGATCCAGTTTCTCTTTTTTAATCTTCCCCTTAACATTTAAAAGAATCTACATGTAGGCTATGTAATTTTTCCGCGAATGAATGCCGCTGAATCTGTCGAGTTGTCTTGTAGTGATTGGTTATATTGTATATTCTCATTCAATTGACCATTCGCAAAGATCGGTTTGCGAACAGTTCCAAACCTTCCCTTCCGTTCCCTTTAGTTACTGTTGCTATGTCCGACAAGCGACGCCGCTCTCACGCCACAGAATGTTCTCACACAGTGAAAAATACATCGCGGAGCAGAGAGGACACTGACAAGGCGCTGACAGACAGGACAGACCTGGTTATTTTTTATATGAAACAAATTCTCACCTTTCAAATTCAAATGAGTTCAGTGATTCAAGTCAAATTATAATTATGTCAAAACATAACCAACACCACCTGATCAACTTTTCTCTTTGATCATCTGAGAGTTATAACTCAGATACAACAGCCAAACAAAATCCAATATTAAAGTTTAAGGGTCAAGAGCCCAACTAAAGCAAACACTGATCACCATAACGGTGTCTTTAAAAATGATATTTTCTCCTTCAGTGATTCTGCTTGTTAACATCAGGTGTCTTCAATAATGCTCAATCATCACTCAATGAATCACTTAATTGTCTCATTAACTTTAACACTCTTGAGTGTTAATTTAACACTCATATTTTAACACTTTAACACTCTTGAGTCTGGAGCCATATAAACTCCCAGGAGAGTTCATTTAACACTGGAGTTTTTGATTTAATATCAGCAAATTGACTTACACAACTTTTATTTCCTTTATTTCAAGGCTACTCAAATATAGTGATAAGTTAAAATCTACCTTAAATTATGAAGGTATCATTAAAACCTTTAAACAACAACTTTTACAAAAAAATTGGCTTAGCAGAGGCTGTCTCTTGATATTGTACCTTAACCTTTAAAGGAACACTCCACCGTTTTTTGAAATAGGGCTTATTCACCTTCTTTCCTACATTTAGATAGGTGGGCAAAAGCATTTTTGTCTCAGTGCATGGATTGTTTTAGTTTGACAGGGTCGGCGCTAGCTTAGCTTAGAATGGAATCCTTTGTTGCCAGCTAGCATGTCCTGAGTAAAAGGACACTTGCACTTCGATTGGTCAGAATTAACGTGCGGGAAAATTCCAACAGAACTCCCGGAAGTAAACAAAGAGGTGGAAAATTGGCAGGCAACACGCCGCTGTTTACTATGGAGAGACGACTGCGTGAGCTGATTGTATCCCTGGTCATATTTTATTATATAGTATGTCTACACCACTTTAGACAAACAATAATATTTGAGAATTAAGCGATATGCGGCTCGAAAATAATGTGTTAATGCACTGCACGCGGCGAAGGCAAGTCACTTCAGGAGGAGGCGTGCATTAATGTTGCTAAACAGTGACATGCTCATCATCCCAAAAAATTCCAATGATCCATCAGGTAATGTTGTGCCCTTTCTCTCTTTAAAATTGTTTTTGACAGTTGGGACATATGTCATCAGACCAAATTTCTATCAGGCTTCCGCACCTCCTCACAACTCCAAGTTTGTCCGCGAGCTGCCATGCTTAAAGTGCAAACTGTCAACAAACATTTCTCCTCATCCCATAATCACAGCGCAGCTGACTACAGCAACTGGTTTAGTCCAAAAATGCACAGTTGGTTCTGTTCACGTTCTCACCCTAAACAAACCGCTCCAGAGTTCGTTTGAAAGCGTACCAAGACCACCTCTTCGAGGAGGTCTCGGTATGCTTGTTTGGTCCACTTTTGGTGCGCACCCGAGTGCGATTGCCGCATTCACACCTGCCCAAACGAACCGCTATAAAGTATAGAGCAGAATAAAGTAGGATATAAAAGAATAGAATAGAGCAGAATAAAGTAGGATATAAAAGAATAGAATAGAGTAGAATAGAGCAGAATAACCTGTTCCCTCTCCCCGGAAGTCTGATTCACCGCTCCTGCACATCATCACCGACTCACAGTATAAAGAGACACTTCCCTAGTGATGGTGAAATGAGGCTTCCTGAACCACTGAGACCTCGCAGCCCATTGCTTCACTCAAAGGGTCATTACTCGAAGCTTCATTCAGCATTGCTCACTAGTGACACCTAGCGACTGTGAAAAGAAATAGCAGACAAATAAATCAATACTGAACCAATGACCTGAGCAGACATTTGTCCATTGCCTGGGTATAAAATAAAATATGTTCTTTCTCTGTCTGAATTTACTTGTGCAGAGACCACTGTCACACACAGTTCATTCATTATTCATTATTCATGTTGTTTCTCTTTGCAGGACTACGCAATGGCAGATTTTGCATAGGTCTGTGGATAGACTTGGTTGCATTGTTAATAGGCATCCCATTGACTTTGAATATCTCCATTTTGTTTGCTGTCAGGAGTTACAGTTTGTTCGAGCTGGAGCATCATATATAGACATACCCCAGGGTGTGGTGGATGCTCTAGAACAGTTAAATGAAGTTATTGCCAATTACCTTTCAAAGAGTGTTGTCCCTCCATTGTTGGACAATGTAGCTGTACCTGAATGGAGTGGAAGTGTGGGGCGTCCCAGACTAAACATACAAAAAGAAACTCTCCAAGATTTGCTCAGCATGCACTTACCTCTGGCCTCTTTGGCTGAAGTGCATGGCATTTCAAGATCAACCTTATACAGGCGAATGAAAGAGGAAAGTCTGTCTGTTAGGAGCAACTATTCTGATCTTTCTGATCATGAACTTGATCAGAAGGTTAGATCTATAAAGGGAAGAACACCTCATGCGGGATACAGGCTGGTGAAAGGATCTCTACAAGCAATGGGACATCGAGTTACATGGAGAAGAGTGAAAATGTCTTTGCAACGTGTGGATGGTGCAGGAGTACTTTCAAGGATGGTCCAGCTGTCATGCGTCGCAAGACGTACATACTCTGTTCCTGCTCCTTTGTCTCTTGTCCATATAGACACGAATCATAAGTTGATAAGGTAATTTTTAATACTTTTATTTTTAATTAAATATTAATCATAGCTTTACCATACGTTTGTCTTGTGTAATAATTTGTGATGTTGATGTTATATCGCTAAATCTCATTATACATACCAAAAGTTTGGGATCTGTAGGTTTTTTAAAAATATATTATAGAAAAAAGTCCCTTGGCCTCATCAAAGCTGAATTTATTTGATCCAAAATACAGTAAAAACAATATTATTGTGAAATATTATTACAATGTAAAATAACAGATGTACTGTGAGCATAAATATTGTGAAGAAAAAGTTTTTTTGTAAGATACTCTTTTTACAGATTACTCATAGTACCCAGTCATAATCAGGTACTGGAACTGCCCGTGCTATAAAGATTGTTTTAGCCGAGTTTGGTGATGTGACTATCGTGGATGTGCACATCGCAATATCGATGTTAAAACAATACATCGGGCAGCCCTAGGTTGTAGATTAAGGCTCTTGACTTGGAACCAACACACATAATACTTCTAATAATCAAACTGCTCTTTCTGACTGTTTTAGAGTACGAGCAGACCAAGGGGTTGAGAATGTAGACATTGCTCGGTGCATGTTTACTGTGCGAGGAACAGGCCGTGGCAGCTTTATTGCTGGCAAAAGCGTGCATAACCAGAGGTAATTAAATAGGAGAGCATGGTTAATGTATATTTCTTATACTTTTTTTTTATGTAAACTTTTAAAATGCTTTGCAGTTAAATCAACACCTTACATTTTTCTCTGCCTGAGAGTGGAACGGCTATGGAAGATGTTTGGACTGCTGTAACATCAAGTTAATACAATGTTCTCCACAGCTTGGAAGAGGAGGGATTAATTTACCTGTCTAATGCTGTTCACCTATTCTGTGTGAGATATGTTTTCATCCCCAGAATACACACAGATTTGCAGCATTTCATAGAGATGTGGAACTGTCATCCCTTGCGAACGGAGGGAAATTTGTCACCGAATCAGCTTTGGAATATTGGGATGTTGCAAGCACCTGTGTCAGAGCCTGATTTTGCAGAGGTATGCATTACTTAAGATAGATAAAACATACTGCCTTATGGTACTTTGTAAGGTGATTGTTCTTGTAATCAATGCCTGTCCCTCCCTCCCAGATTTTGCAAGCAGAGGAATTATTCTTCCAGAATCCACAGATTGTTGACTCTGAACATGGAGTCATTGTCCCAGAGATACCTTGCCCCTTGTCACCTGAAGATTTTGCTACTTTACAGAATCAAGTGAACCCCTGCGTTGAGTCCACTTGTTTTGGCTATGACATCTACGTACAAGCATGTCAATTAACTTTAAATTTAATGTTATAAATATATAAAGCCCAAGCGGTGTTCGTTCATGCTTTCTCTCGATCGCGATTTGTACTCTCTGTAGTGGACTGAGCTCTTAGTAGTGGAATGAGTTTTCTGTAGTGAACTGAGCTCTTAGTAGTGGAATGAGTTTTCTGTAGTGAACTGAGCTCTTAGTAGTGGAATGAGTTTTCTGTAGTGAACTGAGCTCTTAGTAGTGGAATGAGTTTTCTGTAGTGAACTGAGCTCTTAGTAGTGGAATGAGTTTTCTGTAGTGAACTGAGCTCTTAGTAGTGGAATGAGTTTTCTGTAGTGAACTGAGCTCTTAGTAGTGGAATGAGTTTTCTGTAGTGAACTGAGCTCTTAGTAGTGGAATGAGTTTTCTGTAGTGAACTGAGCTCTTAGTAGTGGAATGAGTTTTCTGTAGTGAACTGAGCTCTTAGTAGTGGAATGAGTTTTCTGTAGTGAACTGAGCTCTTAGTAGTGGAATGAGTTTTCTGTAGTGAACTGAGCTCTTAGTAGTGGAATGAGTTTTCTGTAGTGAACTGAGCTCTTAGTAGTGATATTTGGACTGGAAACAAGACAAAAACACTGAGTAAGAAAAGTATTTTGTGCAGTGTGTTGATGTCACTGTACTACGGTACCACCACAGGATGCTGTTAGAATGGTCAAATGTACAGTAGGGTTGTGTGATATAACTATTTAGAATAAACCTCAACATGCAGGGATTATAATATACATTGTCGCACTGCTGTTTACCATATTCTAAGAACTAATGCACATGAAACCTTGATTTGAACCACTAAAACCACTAGTTTAATGATATTTGTTTAATCAGTTTATTACAAATGTATCAATGATAAATGAAGCATGAGGATATTGAGAGAGTGTCGCTGTAAAGCTCTATGTGTTTGTGTCATGGACGAAGGGTCAGGATTGACGTGCTTGTGTGTGTTGTGCAGTCTGGACCGCGAGCTGGAGAGTCTGAAGGATGCTCTTCTGAAGGCCAGTCTGGAAACGACACCCAGAACTCAAGACAAATCACCATGTAAGAGTCGCAGGATTGGTGAGATGATGTCAAGCCGTGTTTCCACCCAAATTACCCGGAACAATTTGTCCCAGGAACCTCTTTCCCCCCAGACCTGTTGCTGTCTGCTTTTCCCCCGGGATCTAAAGCACGGTGTAGATTATAGGCTAATTAGCCCGGTGACGCAGGACTGAGCGCTACTTTACAGGTCCCGCTGGATTTCATCCTCGGAATATGTAAGCAATAAGGAAGAGAGGCTGTGTGGTGAATAAGTCACGGCTTAAGGGCGTTGTTAGGCACGACGTAAAGCGGAGTCAGACACTTGTTCACGATGCAGCGCTAGCCTCTCGTACCTGATTGCTTTAATAAAACGGTTACAACAAAATATTAAAGCAGAAAAATATTTATCTATGCAACTATCATGAAGTAAAATCACTTAAAGACTTCCTTCCGCTGGAAAAAATCTTCCCTGAGCATAAACAGCAACAGAAGTTACACACATTATTTCTCCATTAGATGGCGGCAAAGACTCTTTATGAGTGAGTCAGTCATTAGAGGAGACTTTTATATTGAAAGGACTCAAACGTGTGATCACAGAGAAGGAAGACTGACTGACAGATGACTAGGACATGGAAAACCCCTGAACTGTTGAAAGGACAAGATATCGCAGAGGACGTTCAAAGAGATTTTTCCAATTATGATTAAAGGACTGGCCTGAAGGAAAATGCCATGTCTACTGTAAATGCAGGAACACTCGCTTACTCGATCTCCTACTTCAGAGTCTGCCTAAACCTGCGCTATAGGAACTACAGTGACGTTAGTGTTCTCTGATTGGCCGATCGCACGCAAAACCCCAGCCCCCGCCATTATTAATTAAGGCTGTGTAAACACACAGATTATAGCCTATATATTTACTCCAGAAACTAACTCTACGAACATGTAAAACAGAGATAGATGAACCTCTCAACCTTTATCTTTACACTGAGGAGAAACCATGCCATTAGAATCATGATGCTTCTGCACAGATGAGCTGCGGTGAGATGTTAATCTGTGTGTGTGTGTGTGTGTGTGCAGCTAAAATGACCCCAGCCAAGCAGTCTCAGCTGAGGAACTTCTTGTCGAAGAGACAGACTCCACCGGTTCGATCCACGGCTCCAGGTACGTCACACGTGTGTTTTCCTGAAGTCTGCATGTGTCTTGTGTGCATGTCATCTAGATGATGTAATCAGATTCCAGAACTGGAGAACTTGTTTTAAAAGGCCAGTAAATTATTCATAATTAGATTCGCCTAGATGTGCGATAAATAGCGTCTTTTCCATGTTAATTAGAGTTTCTGTCCTATCTATGATGATTCTATTTTAGAAAGCAGCGGCAATGACAACATATGACAATGATAATCTCAGGTACTGATAATTAGGGTTGATAATCATCTTGATCCAAGATGTCTCCGTGTCTCTCTCGTTCCTCAGCCAACCTGTCTCGGTCCGCGTTCCTGTGTCCTCAGTTCTACGAGGATCTGGATGAGCTGAGCTCGACCTCGTCTCTGTCTCAGGTCCTGGAGCCCGAGGACTCTCTGGCGCTGGCCGAGGACGGGGACGAGCCGGTTCTGATGCCGGTTCTGATGCCAAGCGTGCCGAGACACCCGACCGTGGTCCGAACACCCTCCATACAGCCGGGCTTCAGTCCCAGTCCCTTCAGCAGAGTCCCGATCATCAGCGCCAGTGAGACACACTCATAAACCTTCAACATTTCACATTATCACAGCTTATTCGCTATAGTTTAGAAAATGGTAATTAAATATGATCAGAACTCAGTTGATATTTGACTGGTTTTGTCCGTCCTTCTGTTAGACTGTCTCACACATGAATTATGTTGAATATCTGTCAGCTGTTAAATTTAACTCCACAATTAGATAATACCAGTTTAGCTCAACCAATCACCAAGCAATGCTTCATTTTGTTCAGTCTGTGTGTAAAAAGAGCAATTAAAGACAAAACACTTCAGCAGAACATGATTAGATCAAAGTGTCCCAATCATTTTTAATCCCAAATTAGTGACTGGTAATCACTGAATGAAGAATTTTTGGGTATAATATTTTGCTCTCCTCACTTACATAAATGAACTATAGTGTCCTGCACACACTAGTAAGTGATATCTGGTGTCTGAATAATCTTTGGTTTGACTGAATGTCTCTTGAATGTGTTGCAGCTTCTAAGATAAACATGGACAGTGCCGACAGCACAGCGCTAGCCACAAAAACAGTGAAGCACGGAGCCCCGCCCACAGAGAGGACCACGCCCACAGAGAGGGCCACGCCCACCACAGTCCCCGCCCCTCAGGCTGCTGGAAGAGCCGCCCTCAGTAGACACATGACCAGCCAGAAACCAGGTACACACACACCGGCCTTCACACGTTTACCAAAGAAACCTAATATTTAGAGCTGATCTTTAGTATTATCAGGTATGGGTGTAGCGATACCCTCCTCTCGATTCGATACATATCACGACACTGAACTCACGATACGGTATTATTGCCATACTCCAAGACACATGATAAAAGGTTACAAAAAATGTACAGTTGATTTAAATGCTAAATTTGGTGTTACACTGTGTGTAAATGAATAGACTTTGGACTTAGTGCTGATAACTCAAAGCACAGGACAATAGAGACACCAGGGGCCGGTTTCACAAAGATAGACTTTGACTATGGCTTAGATGTAGTAGATAGTCAGACTTCAGATAGACATCTAAATCAGACCGTTGCACAAAGCACTTAAGACTCTGACTATCTTAAGTAGGACTACACTTTTTATGACCCCATTCCCTGTCCCAAACCAGTTACAATGCAGCTCTAGCCAGGACAAGGGCACACAATGAAATGAACTTTGGCTAACTAAAGGGAAGATTTCAGTGTCTGAAAAGTCTGAGGGTTGCACACCTGACAGGGCCTGTGACATTGTTGCATGTGCCATATTACACAACATTTCAGTTGTTCTTAATAATATATATAATAAATAATAAATAATATATACTTAATAAATATAGCCTATATTTTTGTATTTTAATAATTGCATAATTACTTTGTTCATTGTAATGTCAGAGTCTCCACACTAGAACATTGGAACAAATAAAATATTGTGTAATATGGCACATGCAACAATGTCACAGGCCCTGTCAGGTGTGCAACCTGTGAGTTAGCGACGTACAAAGAACGGGGCCCTGAACTAATTAACCCCTTAAGCCCTGAAGGCATTTTTAGAGTTGTTTTGTCTGAGTGACACACACAAAACTAAAGACTCATAATTCCAAAACTATAACAAGGAGAGTCAAAAAGTAGGTATCGTTTGATAGAACCCTTTTCAAATTTTTTGAAAATATAAATTACATTACATTTGGACATTCTCCTGCCGAGAAACTGCTGATAAAATACAAAATATAGATATATAATTTTTATAATGATAATGCATATCTTTCTTATTTGACATGGAATAACTCAGGAAGGAAATAAGGTAGGAGGAAAAGTCCCTCTATGAGCTGCATCTGGATCAAATTTTGTGGTGATTGGATAAAGGAATAAAAAATTACAGCATTTGGAACCTAGGTAGCCTTTTTGTTGAGACCTTGACGCCCCCTCATGGACATTTTTTATATTGTTTCACATGAAGAATATGTTGTCATAAAAGCAATAGATTAAGTTCATTCTGGGCTCATTTTAATTGTATTAATATGCTGTAAAAAAATGAAGTGCCAATTTCAACGATTTTTTAATGTTTCATGAGATGTATGATGTGTTTGACACATTGCAGTACATAGTACCAAAAAGTATTTTATAGATTATGAAAAAAAAAATCTATCAGCAAATAACTCAGCAATACGTAGGAGTTTTATTAACTGACAACACATTAACTGAGGGGATCCTTGGAACATTTTCTACCCTATCCTACCCTCTAAGGGTCCATGGCCCCGTGTGTGTGTGTGTGTGTGTGTGTGTGTGTGTGTGTGTGTGTGTGTGTGTACGCTGTCCTGTTTTAACCTTTCACATGAGCTCATCTTCCCTCAGGCGTGTGTGTGTTCAGACCGCGATCACACACTCTCATCTGATGAACAACAGTCACACACACACATCAGTGTTTAGTGTTCCTCCCATGGGGTTCAATTACAGTGTGTTGACGTTATTAATCTGTCGTTACTGCATATGAATCATACGCTGCTGAGATGATTGACAGGTAGCTGATCTGAGCAATGATGATGCGTTGAGGATCCATGAACTATAAATCATTTAATCACTTATATATTATATAGATAGTGTTATAAGTTATCGTTATAATAATCATTATCATAAACAGTATTGGCATATTTAAGGAATAGTTATTATCGCTAATGTTATAGTTATCATTACTTATTAATAGGTGACACAATTGTAAATTTTTATTATACTTATAGTTATCGTTATTCATTAATGTTATAGTTGTCTTATTTGTTAACGTTAGTTATCAATATTTTTAATGTTGTAGTTATAATATATCAATAGCATAGTTGTGAGTTATTAATGTTATAGTAATTGTTATTATCATTAATATTACAGGGATCAGTGTTTGTTATTGGTCGTTGTCATTAGTTATTTATGTTAGTTATTATTAAAGTTGTCACTGTTATAGATATTATAGGTATCGTTTTACAGATCATTATTGTAACGTTATCATTAATATTTAACATTTGTTATGTTTAAATTGTAGTTATTATAGCAATGTTATCATTATAAAACTTTAACATTATATTTGTCATTAACATTATACTGTCATTACACAGTTAACATTACAGTTATTATAGTTAAGTGTTTATGGTCACTATTATCATCATAGTTGATTTCATTTATTATAACTATAGTTAATTATTAATTATTGTTTTTTATCACGCATTGCATGCACTAAATTATTACTATAGTAATAAAAGTAAATTATGTTTATAACCTAAACATCATTAACATTAGTTATCGTTATAGTTGTCAGTGAATGTTATAGTTATAGATGTCATTTACATTATTGTTGTAGTGCTTATGGTCAATGTTCTAGTTATTGTTAACATTATAGTTCACTATCAGTATTACCAGTTATTATAGTTATGAGTCTTCAGTGTGTAGAGTTTCCCGTTGTGCATCGAGACACTGCAGGATGTGAGAGTTTGTGGTGATGATGATTTAACATCACTTCCTGCCTGAAGTGTGTGTGTGTGTTTGTGTGTGTGTGTGTGTGTGTGAGAGAGTGTGTGTGTGTGAGTGTGGACGCTGTGTTACACGCGAGACGCCTCATCTGTGTGTGAATGCTCAAGACAGTGTGTCCCATGCAACTTTAACCCAGACACATGTATTATTAACGCTCGAGCTGTTCGCCTCGAGACAGCGACTCCACACACACTTACACTCCCAGTCACACACACACTCTCCCACAGTCACACTCACTCACTCTCACACACAC
>FLSR01000218.1:0-30927 GCA_900092035.1 Leuciscus waleckii
ATATAGCCTATGTGCGTGTGTAGCCTATTTCTCTGCTCACAACTTTAAAACTTGCCGTGTGTCATCTTTGACCCTGCAAGACATTTCTTACCTATGAAACTTATTTAAACATAACATGACAAAAATTTGTGAAATATATCACGACCTTCATTACTGAAAAAGAAAGACAAAGTTAGTGTTGTCAATAATTTTTCTAATAATAAAATAATAAAATAAACAAATTTAATAAACTTTACAGGGCCAACGAGCCAACATAAAATGAACTTGGCAAAATGAACGTGCCAAACAGTCAAGGCCGTAGGTTTGGTCTTTACATCGTCTTTATTGGTTATTATGTCCACTTCCTATAAATAACGGTGACCTGTGACCAACAGGTCAAAATGGCCACCATGATTTAAACACTGCAAGCATGAAGCAACCATAACAACAAGACCAAACTGATCAGGTAGGCCAAACTGGCAACTAAGGGTGAACTGAGATCTCTGTAAATATAAAACCTTGTTCCTCTGAGATTTGGTTTACATCTGATGGGAACTTTATTGCAGATTTTTCATCTGTTGGGGTTAATTCTACCTCCTTGATGTACCCATTTGTTTGGTCAAGCATTTTAGGGGCAACTTGAATAACAGAAGGTCTTTGTAACGCTGAATCTTCTTGGAGCTTCTCAGAATCATTTACCTTGGTCACAGAATGCTGAGGGCTGAGTGTAGGTGCAACAGTGCAAGGAGGCATCTTGCAAGAACTGTTACTCTCAGTAGATCCACTGGAGACTGAGATACCAGAACACTCATCAGGCACCTTTCCAGTTTGGCTTCTTCTGTATGGTTTAATGTGACTAATGCTATATTTAGTTTTTAAAGTAATCCCTCCAGGTTTGTTTAAAGTGACAAGTTTGCCACTGAGTCTCTCAATGATGTAGGGTCCTGAGAAGTCAGGTTCAATCCTTCCTCCTTTTCTTCCACACTTCCTCATATTCACCAGAAGAACCTCATCACCAACATTGTAAATCAAGTTTTTGTACTTCTTCTGGACCTTTTTAGCATATGCTTCCTTCTGTTTCTCCTGTGATTTACCAATGTTTTCTTCTGCCTGTTTTTTGGCCTCATCTCTCTTTTTTTTATCGGAAACTACATAATCACTAAAACTTGATTCCACAGGGAGACTGATGGTGGAAAGCTAAAAAACAAGGCAATATAATTGAAGCAATATAAATTACATTTTTAACTATTTAAAATTTCACATGCATGTATGTAATGAAAAGCCCATCGTAGCATGAGAAGAGGTCCTTTGCTAACAAAATGGTTGTTTACTATTCACAACAAACTGTTAGGAATATTAGTGACCCTTATTGTCTGTTGTGGAACAAGGTCCAAAAATTACGATCATTACCAGTTTAAGATCAAAGGTTTTATAACAGATGATGTTAAAATTGAATACAGTTAATCAATCCAGCGTACTAATAATAAAAACAATATTTACTGTATGATTCGTTTTGTAAAAATAATAATAAAAGTTTTGCATCATCTACTACAGTACCCATTGGAAATTATTTCAAGGTTAAATTTACTTTAAGCACAATTCTTCTGACATAGGCTAGTATGACAAAATTGCTGAAATTAATGACTCCATAAGCACACTCACTGGCATTTCAACAGGAATCTCTGCAGGGAACACTGCCTCTCTCCCATACATTAAAAGAAAAGGGGAGTGTTTTGTGGTGGTGTGGACCTTTGATCTTAAAGAAAACAAGGTGGCATCCAGATAGACATCCCAGTCATTCTGCTGGTCGTTAACCAATTTCTTGAGGGCTCTAAAATGAAACAATAGGGGGAACGTTTTTTTTTTTTTAAAAGGCTTATAAACTTGGTGTATGAAAGCCTTTTTAGGAACGCATTTATAACTTATTTGGTGCCTTGAAGCGGAAGATGGGTGAAAATGTCATGGGGGGTGGGGGTGCCTTAACTTTTCCTGACCTAGGTACATACAATAATAAAACTTACCGTTTAATGTTGTCGTTGGTCTTTTCATCCAGGCCGTTAGCTTGAGGATGATAAGCTGCTGTCACACTTCTTTTGATGCACAACATTTCACAAAGCCTGTGGTTAAGCTTAAAAAATAAAGGAAAAAAATCACTGTGAGTAAATTGGTGAAAAGCTCCTTAAAGGGGTGGTATAATGCTCTTTTCACAAGATGTAAAATAAGTCTCTGATGTCCCCAGAGTGTGTGTGTGAAGTTTTAGCTCAAAATACCCCACAGATATTTTTTTATAACATGTTAAAATTGTCACTTTTTAAGGGTGAGCAAAAATGACATAGCAGCTGGACTTTAAACACTTTGTCATACAGAAACATGTTATACTGTACATCATTCAAAAGTTTTATTTGTGTACACTCACAATAACGACAAAACTGCTTTTGTAAATAAAGAAAAGAACAGGGTCAGCTTTCTGCAGTCTCAGTCTCTGAACTTTTCTCTAAAATGCATCACAAAAATGAGCTGAAACTCATTGAATACTTGCCACACAGACATGAGAGATATGTCTTTAGAAAGCTTGAAGTACCTTTACAAATATTCTCAAATATTCTCTGTTTATGTAATATATATGAAACCATGAGAGGTGCAGTCTTCCCCATCTGACTTCGTTTACTTTAATGTGACCACAACCACATGCAGCACAGCCTATTCACACGGTAATCATCCATGTGAGCCATGCAAACCTGTAAACGCCCCCATCACTTCGATAAACAATGCATCAAGCTTCATCATTCCCCTGCTTTTCTTTGAGTTTGGAAGAAGACGCGCTGTGAGGAATAAGTCTTAAATTTATCTCAGAAAAAGAATGCGATGCAATGTGCAGCTTGATCCAAAAGGATATCATCTTTAAGTCATTTATTCTTACTGCCATCAGTTAACGTGTTATTGTTACACAGAGTTGGACAAGTTACTCCCAAAATGTAATGCATTATATATTACTAGTTATTGTAATTTGATAGTAATTAGTTACATTACAATAATACTGTCTCTGAATTGTAATGCATTACACTACTTTTGCATTACTACCAAGTTACTTTCACCAAAATAACCACAGAAGTACTCTATGACTAGGCATTCTAAAACACTCAAATGTAGTTAATTTCTTGCTCATTATGCTTCCAGTGGAGGGTGATGTGGTATAGCATAATGACTGTGTAGGAAGGCTCATGGAGCAGTACAATAAGTAACAATCATTGTCAGAATGACAAAAGTAGACAAATGATCAAAGTCTGGTAAATGATGGTAGAAATACCAAACACAAAAGATCTAGAGCCCACTATAATGCAACCTATAGCCTAATGACTTGAGAAAGACACACAACCTCTTTTTTCTTTTTTTTCTTTTCATTTCATTTCTATTCTTTTCTTTTCTTTTAATTCAAGTTTACAGCACAAACCTGGCATGCATAGTTGGACACAGTGTCTTCACTTCTCAAGTTGAAGCAGTAGGGGTATAAATTATAGCTACTTAAGAAATAAATTACATGAGTACAAGTAGAAGTACTGGAAAATAATATGACTCAAGTAAGAGTAAATAAGTAGTTTGCTGAAAAACTACTGAAGTTAATACGTTACAAAGCACTTTAGTATATTTCAAAATCAGGCGATGTTAGCAATATGGAGCGCTAAACACTCTTGTGTCATTTCTGTTTCATTCATACTCGAGGCCAGAGGGTGCCCTTATAGGAAATCCCTTATATGGACATTAGGAGAGTAGAGGGTCTCAGAAAATTCCAGTAGTTCCCTTTAAGTCGCTCACATTTGACGTGTCGAATGATTGGGATCACTCTTAGGGAGCCTGTCATCTTCGAGCATTGGTAAAACGAGCCAATGTGCATTGGCCTGCGTGAATTGCATCTCGCGCTCCGCCCCGCAGCGTGGGTATAAACACGGAAGCGGATGCACGCACCAATTGTCTTTCGCTTCGGAGCTGATCGGCGTCGATGTCTCTGAAGAGTGCTGTTGTTTACAACGAGCGAGTGTGTCAGTGTTCTTCTAGGAAGACTCTCCCAGTGTTGGTGGTTCTACAGCGCGAGTGCACGGTAATCACCAGCCTTGAGCTCTCAACTGCTGTTTTAACAGCATCAAATTTCTATGTTTGTTGACGGCTGGTTAGAGGGCAGAAAAGTGAGTGCTTTTCTGTTTCAGTTCACCGTTCAGTGTTGCCGCAGTCATTCCCCTGTGTGCTCCGGCACTGGTGACGGGTCCCATTTCCTGAAAGAGCAACACGGGAGCGTTTGCGTCTTTAAATAAAAAAAAAAGATGCCATTCCACCCGTGCGTTTCTGGATATCTCGGGACGGGCTGCGCTGGTTCTCAGCTCGCCGCCCCAGTGCCTTTCTTTCCCGAAGTGCATGGAGAGCTTACCAGGTAGTGGACGGCACCTTTCTCTGCCAGAAACTACCCGAATATATTTCCCCCCCTCACTACCCTGACGGAGGGCGGTGAAGGGTTGCGAGGCTATCCCTCCAATGGAGCGGTCTGTCGTGACACAGGTGCACCTGTGTCCGGTGGTCGCTTCCTTTTGGACGGGGGCCCCTCGTCTCCCCCTAAGGCCTGTGAATCCGCTCTGACGGGCAGAGCTTACAAAGCCTGTGGGCAAGCTGCCTCCTCTTGTGTGCCATGGCGCTGCTACAGGTCTATCAGGCCAGGGCACTCATGGACATGCACGGGGGTAGCCCAGACCGTGCGCTCATAGGTGAGCTTCGCACCGCATCCGACCTCGCCCTCTGGGGCACAAGTGTCGTGGTGTGCGTGATCGGTCTGGCAATGTCTACATTAGTGGTCCAGGAGCGCTATCGTTGGCTCAGCCTGGTTGATATTGCGATGCGGACAAGGTTCGGTTCCTGGTCTCCCCAATTTCTCAGGTTGGGCTGATCGGTGGATTGCTTCGTCCAACAGTTCTCTGCCGCCCAAGCGCAGACGGAGGCCATCCGGCACATCCTGCCCTGGCGACTCGCTGCTGCCTCCACCCTGCCGCCAGTGGCAGTTCCTCTGCCTGCTCGTCGCCGAGGACGTCCCCCTGCCGCCGCTCCCGCTCCCGCTGGGCCTCCGCAGCAGGCTCCAGCCAGGCCTCAGCGTGGAGCCGGCCGCAGTAGGGGCGCCCAGCCCGCTCCAGGCATTGCCAAGCTAGGTGGCAAGCAATAGCAAAAGCATTCCTGAGCAGGCCACTCAGGTCACCGATCCACTCCCTCCCCCCGGTGGACGGCCGGGTGGAGCCTTTGTTTGTGTGTGTGCCTGTTCCGCCACTGGCTCCCAAAACAGCGGAGCCGGCAGCACCCTCACTTCAAAGAAAGAGCAGTTTTCTCTGTTCCTGGGTCCAAAGAGGGCCAGTCTGGCGGTGTGCGACCCTGTAAAGCCTTGAACCCCTCGGCTACCTCTTGTTTCGCCAGCCAGCAGTTGGGTGCGGTTCGAGGACCCAATCACGCCTTCTCACGCACTCTCTGCTGCCATGTGAGACAGGAAGAGATACACTACACACTCGGGCCACCTTCGGGCCTTACGAGCTAGGTCCCTGTTCTCTACCTCGCTGTCTCACTTTGAGTATGTCTGTGGTACCCTTGGTCCCCCTGCGTCGGTCCGTTGAAGCACTAGATGGTGCTCCCGACCGATCCAGCCGGTTCTTCTGTGCCAACAGATTCGGCTAGACAATTCAGGCAAAGGATGCGATTAGCCGTCCCTCCAGCCGATATGAAGGCAAGCTTCTGAAAGTTGCCCACACTTAATTGTACTCAAGTAAAGGTGAGTTACGACCATCTTGGATCTGTGTCACTTGATTCGGGCCCTTTTTCAAGCTTCCGTTCAAGTTAAAGACACAGAAACACATTCCCAATGCTCCATCTCCAAGATTGGTCTGCAGCGTTCGACCTGAAGGACGCGTACTTCAGATCTCTACCCTTCCGCAACGCAGGCCATGCCTGTGCCCTTGCATTGAGGGGTCGAAGTCTCAGTACAAGTCCCTCCCTTCGAGTGCTACATAGCCAGTTGGGTCTTCAGGTCAACTGGAGAAGAGTAAACTTGTCCACGTACTAAGGATCTCTTTCCCAGTTTGGAAGTGGACTACACGGTCGGTGCTACATAAAAGTGAGAAAGGGTCCCACTGAAACTTTCAGAGGCTCTTGGGGCATATGGTAGACGCAACCGCATATAACCAGCTTTCTCCATATGATGACCGCTTCAGCGCTGGCTTTATGGCCGAGTCCCGAGATGGCCATGGCAGAGCGGCACGCCCCGTGTGTTAACGACACCCAGCCTGCCTCCAAACTCTCAGCCATAGTCAGACCTTTTACTTCTCCGGGCCAAAACGCTCCTAGAACAAGTGTCTGCTAAACACCAGCCGAGGGGCCACTTATAACGGGCATGTAGTAAACGGGGGTCTGGGCGAACCTCCCACTGCATTGGCATCCATTGCCTCCAGTTGTTAGCCGTTCCCTTGCTTGATGCCGCTGCTCAGCAAGCTTGCACTGCTCAGTACAGCACTGTTCTCATACACTTCCCTCGCATGTCACAACTCGTCCGCCACCTCCTCCTATGGAGTCTGAAGCTTCTGAGGTCGCTTCTTCCACTTTTAAGTTCCGGCTTGCTCAGTCGTGCCGCCCACGAGGCCTCACGTCAGCCTGTAACCGAAAAGAGTGGAGACTCCAGCCCCAGGAGGTCCAGCTGATTTGGGATCACTTTGGGGCCGCACAGTTACATCTGTTGCCTCTCCGAACTCGTCCCCTTGCCAGTAGTTTACTCCCTGAAACACGGAGACACTGGCATACAGCTGACCCCGGGGCCCACGCAAAATGCCTTTCCCCAGTGAGCCTTCTTGCACAACATTGTGCTAGTCAGGAAGGAGTAGGAGCAGGTCTCTTAGTTGCCCCGTAATGGCCCAACTGGACCTCGTTCCCCCGAACTTATGCTCCTCTCGACAGCCCCTTCCTGACCCTTTCCTCTGAGACATCTCAGGGATGGGGCACCATTGGCACCAGCACCAGACCTCTGGAAACTCCATGTCTCGTTGCGGAGGTTCAGCTATCTACCTCAAAATGACTGTAGATACCATCACTTCTGCAAGAACCCCCTCTAAAAAGTAAAGAGGCTTACTTACGACCTGAAGTGGAACCTGTTCGTTGTTGGTGTTCTTCCCACGGAAGACCCCCGAAGGTGTTTCGATCACTTCTGTGCTTCTTTCCTGCAAGATGGGTCGGAGCGAGCGCTGTCTCCCTCCAACCTTCTACTGCACTCAGAGACCTCCCCTTGAGTCACTGCAGGCAGCTGAATTAAATATCCTGTTTTTAAAGAAACAGTTCTCCTGCTTGCTTGCCTCTATTGCGAAGGTAGGGGACCTGCACACATTTTCGGTCAACGAATCGTGCCTGGAATTCGGGCCGGCCAACTCTCACAATATCTGAGACCCAGGCCTGGATACGTGCCCAAGGTTCCAACCTCTCCCTTAAGACGGGACCAGGTGGTGAGCCTGCAAGTGCTGCCCCGGAGGAGGCAGACCCAGCCCTGCTTTTTCTGTTCCTTCCGCCTTACGGTTATACAGGACAGAATGCAAAGCCTCAGGACCTCTTTCAGCTCTTGGCTGTTTCCATGCTGAGGTTGGCCCACTGCAAAGTGGTTGCCATCATCTTGGTGTGTTTATACCCAAGGTGCACCGTGCCCACCTGGGTAGTGAGCTCCTCCAAAGAGAGAGTTAGCTCCTTCCTGGGCGTTGACACAGAGTGCCTCGCTGATAGATTTTTTAGAGCTGTGGGCGGGGCGACACCAGCACATTCGCTTGGAAAATAGCCTATGTGTCGAGCCGGTGGCTTTCCGTGGGCTTCCTTCACATGAAGCCAGCTTCACTGTTAGCCCGGTTTGTAGTGTCGGCTTGCTGTTCGTCAGAGAAAAGGACCATAATGTAATAGTGTAATAATGTAATACACGGTGTCCATCAGCTGAATAGCTGTTCTTAAGACATACATGTCTTATTATTGCTGTTAATGTAACTGTTGCAAATAAATATACATTTTATAAAAAATTTAAAAATGTAAAAAAAGTGTGTTATATATCTGTGTGTGAGTGTATTTCTCTGCTCTCAACTTTAAAACTTGCCGTCTCATCTTTGTACCCTGCATTACCTATCACATGCCTTACCTATTAAACTTATTTAAACATAACATGACACAAATGTGTGAAATATATCACGAAAAAAACAAAACAACTTGAATTGCTCTGTTTGTAAGTTAACTCAAACTCTCTCACCATCTAGCTTTAAAATGAATCTCGAGTATGTACTGGGTAACATGATCATAAATGATAAAATTACTTCCTTGAAGTGACCATCACATGTACCCTTTGCTAACGGCCTTGTGGAAGGGCCCTTCATGAAGGGATCCAGTGTTTCACTTTCGCTTGGAACACCCCTACAAATTGTCCCCTTGGAATTATAAGGTTCTATCTGACATTTTTGTAAAAAATTTGTTATTCACATATTCTTATTCTGTGACCACTTCTTTACATTAGTGATGTTGTTTTTTAAGTTGTGTACATTTGAACTTTTTATTTAGAAAATAAAAAGGTTCTTTCTACACAGTCGAATGGAATGCAAAAACTTTAAAGCTCAATATCTCAAAACTGCTCAGAACGCAGATATAACCTTATAATTCCAAGGGGACGAAATGGCGTCCCCTTCCTGAAGGGCACTTCAAGGGCGCAAAAATGCCATTTGAAATTTGCCCCTGGAATGTCATGTTATATTAATTCTGTGAGGCATATTTGGACTTTCTGTGCGAGGGCACCCTCCGGATTTCAGTATGAATGAAGCACACACCACCCTATTTTGGGTAATATATATATATATATATATATATATATTGTGTGTTTATTGTCATCAGATTTAATAAGTCAAAGCATTTCTATCTTCTTTTTATTCAGCCATAAGTCATATTACTTCTGTGAGGCATATTTGGACTTTTCTGTGCGATTTCTGTGCAATTCTGTGCGAGTGCGCCCTCCAGCTTTCAGTATTCTGAAACATAGGCTATATAACGTGTTTTTAGCACTCAATAATGCTCAAACCACCATAATATTTAAAAATTGTATTAAACATATGATAATCCAAATAAAAATTCTCTTCTGAGGTGTTCCTTCGATTTCAATTTTCGCCTGCAATTTTTCCATAAAATAAATGTTATCTGTGAAGTAAATTATTATTATTAATTTAATTACTATCGTATTATATTTATTCTTAAATACTTTGAATAATTAAATAAATATGTTTATTTTTAATAATGAAATAGTGTTTAGTTGTTTTTTACAGGGACCAGATGTCACTGATGAGTCCTGCAGACTCAAACTTTCACACGAGCCTCTTCAAACTGTTTTTCTCTGATGACAGGGTAAATGACAGGTATGTTGAACAAGAACTGTTTCGGGAATGGCACAAAGGTGTGTGACTGTTCAAGTCTCTGTTGAACTATGCGGTATCGCTGCGTTTTGCAGTGTTCTTTGTCGTTCTCCAAATTTTGTTAATCTAGTCCTTTATTGAGATTTTGAGATTGTAAAAAAAAAAAAAAAAAAAAAAAAAGCCATTATTTTAATCTCCTCACAATCTTTCTTCTAGTCCCATTCAGCTGATAGGGCCATTAGGGGAGGGTCTTTGTCTTCCCAGGTGTGAAACACATCAATATTCATGATGATTCACACCTCCCCGCATACAGCCTTTGTGACACAAAACTCGCCTTACAAATTTTAAATCAATATATTGTTTTATGTGAATGAGTGGGCAGGATGATTTTCACATAGTTTTGAAGCAAATTTCTAGGCTACAAGAGCCAGTTCTCAAAAGTCTTGTGAACAAATATTCAGGATGGGTTTTATGGCCTTATTTTAGTGACTAAAAAATAAAAAATAAAAAATCACACGTTACGGTATGAAGACACAGGAGAGGAAGAATGATGGTGAATAATGATATTTATTGAATAAAGGTGCAGTGATGAGGTGAGCAGGTAAGGGAGAGTCCAACTGGTGATCTTGGTGGAGACACAGAGGGAAGGAAGACGATGAGCAGGGAGATTGCTGGGACAAAGGGGAATAGTCCACATACAACAAATGAGGTTGGACAATAAACTGTGGTGAGGAGTGTGCCTTTGTAGTGGCAGTGATGGTGATGTGCAAATGTGTGTGATTGGAAATGACGTGCAGCTGGGAACCAAGGAAAGTGATGGGAAATGAAGTGCAGAGGATGGTGACTAGGTAGATATGTGACAAACCATAAACGTAATTTTCTCAAAACTACAAACTTTTACATACATACTGCTCACATATTATTGTAGAGTTTGTGATGTATGATTGTAGAGATACAGTGTAATCAGACCTTAAAAGTAACCAATATAAGCACAAATGTCACAGCATGTCAGAACACTTCCAGGGCCCAGAAAACACCTCAGACCCAGAAGATAAAAAAAACGGATGCTTCTATATTGGATCCGACAGGAACGGGACAACACACGTGAGTAAAAACGTTTTTACTGTGTCACTATTGCTTTGTTACAGATCGTTTGATATGTACTGATTATGTGTATGTGTCTAAGCAAAATCACCAGTGACCAGTGATTTCTGAATGTGTAATGATTCATGTACAAGTCAGATGTTCTTTGTCTCAGAATCGTTTATTGCTGTTTATGTGTCAGTAAATCAAACCAGTGATTAAACGGTCAACTTCACATTGTTTCTCTGAGTAGGATGAAAATAATCAGTTTTTTAAACTGTGATTAAATTATAAATAGAAAACGATCAAAGAATGCTCCCTTTACAATCGCTAGAGCTGTCGATCACACAGCACAAGCTTATAAGTGACAGTTATGGAAAACTCTCGACAAAACTCCCGTTATAATCAAGGAATCTCTTATTTACATCGTGTTTGCACTGTTGAGTGCAACTTGATCCTAGAGAATTAGTCAATTACAGGCCGATCTCAAATCTACCATTTCTGTCAAAAATACTAGAAAAGGCAGTATCCTCACAACTATGTTCCTTTTTAGAAAGAAATGATGTCTGTGAGGATTTCCTGTCAGGATTTAGACTTACACAGTACTGAGACTGCTCTAATTAGAGTTACAAATGATTTGCTCTTATCATCCGATCGTGGTTGTATCTCTCTATTAGTGTTACTGGATCTTTTGATTAGACTCGAAAATGATGTTGGCATTAGTGGAACTGCATTAGCATGGTTTAAATTAAACTTCTCTGACCGTTATCAGTTTGTAGCAGTAAATGAAGAGATGTCGTATCGATCACAAGTTCAGTATGAAGTACTGCAAGGCTCAGTACTAGGACCTTTGCTTTTCACCCTGTACATGCTACCATTGGCAGATATTATTAGGAAGCATGGCGTTAGTTTTCAGTGTTATGCTGATGATTATGCTGATTATGCTCAGCTGTATATTTCTTCACACCCTGACGAAACTTACCAGTTCATAAAATTAATGGAATGCATAGCTGATATAAAAAATTGGATGACTAGTGATTCTGAAAAAACTGAATTTGCACATAGTAACCTAGAATACTGTCTAACACTTGATGGCTGCTCTGTCAAGTTTTCGTCGTCAGTTAGGAACCTGGGTGTGCTCTTTGATACCAATCTTTCATTTGAAAGTCACGTTTCTGGCATCTGTAAAACCGCATTCTTCCATCTTAAAAATATATCTAAATTATGACATATGCTCTTAATGCCAAATGCGGAACAGTTAATATATACGTTCATTACCTCAAGGCTAAATTATTGTAATGCTCTACTGGGTGGTTGCCCTGTACGCGTAATAAACAAACTCCAGCTGGTCCACAATAGTTCTGTGGCAGCAGAGTTCTTACTAGAACCAAGAAGTATGACCATATTAGCCCGGTTCGGTCAACACTGCATTTGCTCCCTATTAAACATTGTATATATTATAAAATATTGCTGCTTACTTACAAAGTACTAAATGGTTTAGTTCCCCAGTACTTGAGCATGCTCTCAATGCATTATAGTCCTTCACGTCTATTGTGATCTCAAAATTCTGGCCAGTTGATAATACCTAGAATATCAAAATAAACTGCAGACAGTAGATCTTTCCTATTTAGCACCTAAACTTTGGAATAGTCTTCCTGCATTGTTCAAAAAAGCCGACACACACTCTGTCAGTTTAAATCTAGACTAAAAACACATCTCTTTAACCTGGCATACACATTGAACATTAACTGATTTGAATAATAGAAACGGATAAATGATTGTTTGGTCAGCCAGAACGGGGAACACTTTCTATAACACCCAATGTACTCGTTACATCATAAGAAGAATGGCATCTACGCTAATATTAGTCTCTCTGTTTATCCCAAGGTTTACTGTAATCAGCCAGATCCAGGCCGTATCCAGATCAGATGGTGCACCTTCGCCTAGACACGACCACAATGCATCCCTGAAGTGTCAGCAGAGATTGTGTGAACTAGACTTTCCCCTGTGAAGGCCTCATCGACACGACAGCCAGTGGCACTGATCCTTAACAAACCCGTCTCCATGATTACTCCGATCTTCAACCAGATGGAACTGGATAAATATTCTGAATGTTCTGATCTAATCTGACTTCTGACCTGTAATGCTGCCTGAATCATAATCATACACTGTTCGTTCATTGGCCAGAGGAGACCTGGCCCCCCAACTGAGCCTGATTTCTCCCAAGGTTTTTTTTCTCCATTCTGTCACCTGATGGAGTTTTGGTTCCTTGCCACTGTGGCCTTTGGCTTTTGTCTTGCTTAGTTGGGGGGGATATAACAATATTATTGATCTCCCTGCATTGACACCATTATATGAGAACTGAACTGAATGATGACATCACTGTTTTCTCCAAAGCGGCTGTATAGATAAATTAACTAAATTAATAACTTTTTTAGGTAACACTTTATATTACGACCCGCAAACTACTGCGTAAGTAAACCGAAATTACGGTGTACGTTTCTGTAATTATAGTGTACTTCCGTGTAGGTATAAGGGAACAATAATTAAGTTTTGGGTAATAAAGGGGTAACAAGCAGATATACAACCTTCAAAGAACTTCGTAAGTAAACCGAAATTACGGTGTATGTTTCTGTAATTATAGTGTACCTCCGTGTAGGTATAAGGGAACAATAATTAAGTTTTGGGTAATAAAGGGGTAACAAGCAGATATAAAACCTTCAAAGAACTTCGTAAGTAAACCGAAATTACGGTGTACGTTTCAGTAATTATAGTGTACCTCCGTGTAGGTATAAGGGAACAATAATTAAGTTTTGGGTAATAAAGGGGTAACAAGCAGATATAAAACCTTCAAAGAACTTCGTAAGTAAACCGAAATTACGGTGTACGTTTCTGTAATTATAGTGTACATCCGTGTAGGTATAAGGGAACAATAATTAAGTTTTGGGTAATAAAGGGGTAACAAGCAGATATAAAACCTTCAAAGAACTTCGTAAGTAAACCGAAATTACGGTGTACGTTTCAGTAATTATAGTGTACCTCCGTGTAGGTATAAGGGAACAATAATTAAGTTTTGGGTAATAAAGGGGTAACAAGCAGATATAAAACCTTCAAAGAACTTCGTAAGTAAACCGAAATTACGGTGTACGTTTCTGTAATTATAGTGTACATCCGTGTAGGTATAAGGGAACAATAATTAAGTTTTGGGTAATAAAGGGGTAACAAGCAGATATAAAACCTTCAAAGAACTTCGTAAGTAAACCGAAATTACGGTGTACGTTTCAGTAATTATAGTGTACCTCCGTGTAGGTATAAGGGAACAATAATTAAGTTTTGGGTAATAAAGGGGTAACAAGCAGATATAAAACCTTCAAAGAACTTCGTAAGTAAACCGAAATTACGGTGTACGTTTCTGTAATTATAGTGTACATCCGTGTAGGTATAAGGGAACAATAATTAAGTTTTGGGTAATAAAGGGGTAACAAGCAGATATAAAACCTTCAAAGAACTTCGTAAGTAAACCGAAATTACGGTGTACGTTTCAGTAATTATAGTGTACCTCCGTGTAGGTATAAGGGAACAATAATTAAGTTTTGGGTAATAAAGGGGTAACAAGCAGATATAAAACCTTCAAAGAACTTCGTAAGTAAACCGAAATTACGGTGTACGTTTCTGTAATTATAGTGTACATCCGTGTAGGTATAAGGGAACAATAATTAAGTTTTGGGTAATAAAGGGGTAACAAGCAGATATAAAACCTTCAAAGAACTTCGTAAGTAAACCGAAATTACGGTGTACGTTTCAGTAATTATAGTGTACCTCCGTGTAGGTATAAGGGAACAATAATTAAGTTTTGGGTAATAAAGGGGTAACAAGCAGATATAAAACCTTCAAAGAACTTCGTAAGTAAACCGAAATTACGGTGTACGTTTCTGTAATTATAGTGTACATCCGTGTAGGTATAAGGGAACAATAATTAAGTTTTGGGTAATAAAGGGGTAACAAGCAGATATAAAACCTTCAAAGAACTTCGTAAGTAAACCGAAATTACGGTGTACGTTTCAGTAATTATAGTGTACCTCCGTGTAGGTATAAGGGAACAATAATTAAGTTTTGGGTAATAAAGGGGTAACAAGCAGATATAAAACCTTCAAAGAACTTCGTAAGTAAACCGAAATTACGGTGTACGTTTCTGTAATTATAGTGTACATCCGTGTAGGTATAAGGGAACAATAATTAAGTTTTGGGTAATAAAGGGGTAACAAGCAGATATAAAACCTTCAAAGAACTTCGTAAGTAAACCGAAATTACGGTGTACGTTTCAGTAATTATAGTGTACCTCCGTGTAGGTATAAGGGAACAATAATTAAGTTTTGGGTAATAAAGGGGTAACAAGCAGATATAAAACCTTCAAAGAACTTCGTAAGTAAACCGAAATTACGGTGTACGTTTCTGTAATTATAGTGTACATCCGTGTAGGTATAAGGGAACAATAATTAAGTTTTGGGTAATAAAGGGGTAACAAGCAGATATAAAACCTTCAAAGAACTTCGTAAGTAAACCGAAATTACGGTGTACGTTTCAGTAATTATAGTGTACCTCCGTGTAGGTATAAGGGAACAATAATTAAGTTTTGGGTAATAAAGGGGTAACAAGCAGATATAAAACCTTCAAAGAACTTCGTAAGTAAACCGAAATTACGGTGTACGTTTCTGTAATTATAGTGTACATCCGTGTAGGTATAAGGGAACAATAATTAAGTTTTGGGTAATAAAGGGGTAACAAGCAGATATAAAACCTTCAAAGAACTTCGTAAGTAAACCGAAATTACGGTGTACGTTTCAGTAATTATAGTGTACCTCCGTGTAGGTATAAGGGAACAATAATTAAGTTTTGGGTAATAAAGGGGTAACAAGCAGATATAAAACCTTCAAAGAACTTCGTAAGTAAACCGAAATTACGGTGTACGTTTCTGTAATTATAGTGTACATCCGTGTAGGTATAAGGGAACAATAATTAAGTTTTGGGTAATAAAGGGGTAACAAGCAGATATAAAACCTTCAAAGAACTTCGTAAGTAAACCGAAATTACGGTGTACGTTTCAGTAATTATAGTGTACCTCCGTGTAGGTATAAGGGAACAATAATTAAGTTTTGGGTAATAAAGGGGTAACAAGCAGATATAAAACCTTCAAAGAACTTCGTAAGTAAACCGAAATTACGGTGTACGTTTCTGTAATTATAGTGTACATCCGTGTAGGTATAAGGGAACAATAATTAAGTTTTGGGTAATAAAGGGGTAACAAGCAGATATAAAACCTTCAAAGAACTTCGTAAGTAAACCGAAATTACGGTGTACGTTTCAGTAATTATAGTGTACCTCCGTGTAGGTATAAGGGAACAATAATTAAGTTTTGGGTAATAAAGGGGTAACAAGCAGATATAAAACCTTCAAAGAACTTCGTAAGTAAACCGAAATTACGGTGTACGTTTCTGTAATTATAGTGTACATCCGTGTAGGTATAAGGGAACAATAATTAAGTTTTGGGTAATAAAGGGGTAACAAGCAGATATAAAACCTTCAAAGAACTTCGTAAGTAAACCGAAATTACGGTGTACGTTTCAGTAATTATAGTGTACCTCCGTGTAGGTATAAGGGAACAATAATTAAGTTTTGGGTAATAAAGGGGTAACAAGCAGATATAAAACCTTCAAAGAACTTCGTAAGTAAACCGAAATTACGGTGTACGTTTCTGTAATTATAGTGTACATCCGTGTAGGTATAAGGGAACAATAATTAAGTTTTGGGTAATAAAGGGGTAACAAGCAGATATAAAACCTTCAAAGAACTTCGTAAGTAAACCGAAATTACGGTGTACGTTTCAGTAATTATAGTGTACCTCCGTGTAGGTATAAGGGAACAATAATTAAGTTTTGGGTAATAAAGGGGTAACAAGCAGATATAAAACCTTCAAAGAACTTCGTAAGTAAACCGAAATTACGGTGTACGTTTCTGTAATTATAGTGTACATCCGTGTAGGTATAAGGGAACAATAATTAAGTTTTGGGTAATAAAGGGGTAACAAGCAGATATAAAACCTTCAAAGAACTTCGTAAGTAAACCGAAATTACGGTGTACGTTTCAGTAATTATAGTGTACCTCCGTGTAGGTATAAGGGAACAATAATTAAGTTTTGGGTAATAAAGGGGTAACAAGCAGATATAAAACCTTCAAAGAACTTCGTAAGTAAACCGAAATTACGGTGTACGTTTCTGTAATTATAGTGTACATCCGTGTAGGTATAAGGGAACAATAATTAAGTTTTGGGTAATAAAGGGGTAACAAGCAGATATAAAACCTTCAAAGAACTTCGTAAGTAAACCGAAATTACGGTGTACGTTTCAGTAATTATAGTGTACCTCCGTGTAGGTATAAGGGAACAATAATTAAGTTTTGGGTAATAAAGGGGTAACAAGCAGATATAAAACCTTCAAAGAACTTCGTAAGTAAACCGAAATTACGGTGTACGTTTCTGTAATTATAGTGTACATCCGTGTAGGTATAAGGGAACAATAATTAAGTTTTGGGTAATAAAGGGGTAACAAGCAGATATAAAACCTTCAAAGAACTTCGTAAGTAAACCGAAATTACGGTGTACGTTTCAGTAATTATAGTGTACCTCCGTGTAGGTATAAGGGAACAATAATTAAGTTTTGGGTAATAAAGGGGTAACAAGCAGATATAAAACCTTCAAAGAACTTCGTAAGTAAACCGAAATTACGGTGTACGTTTCTGTAATTATAGTGTACATCCGTGTAGGTATAAGGGAACAATAATTAAGTTTTGGGTAATAAAGGGGTAACAAGCAGATATAAAACCTTCAAAGAACTTCGTAAGTAAACCGAAATTACGGTGTACGTTTCAGTAATTATAGTGTACCTCCGTGTAGGTATAAGGGAACAATAATTAAGTTTTGGGTAATAAAGGGGTAACAAGCAGATATAAAACCTTCAAAGAACTTCGTAAGTAAACCGAAATTACGGTGTACGTTTCTGTAATTATAGTGTACATCCGTGTAGGTATAAGGGAACAATAATTAAGTTTTGGGTAATAAAGGGGTAACAAGCAGATATAAAACCTTCAAAGAACTTCGTAAGTAAACCGAAATTACGGTGTACGTTTCAGTAATTATAGTGTACCTCCGTGTAGGTATAAGGGAACAATAATTAAGTTTTGGGTAATAAAGGGGTAACAAGCAGATATAAAACCTTCAAAGAACTTCGTAAGTAAACCGAAATTACGGTGTACGTTTCTGTAATTATAGTGTACATCCGTGTAGGTATAAGGGAACAATAATTAAGTTTTGGGTAATAAAGGGGTAACAAGCAGATATAAAACCTTCAAAGAACTTCGTAAGTAAACCGAAATTACGGTGTACGTTTCAGTAATTATAGTGTACCTCCGTGTAGGTATAAGGGAACAATAATTAAGTTTTGGGTAATAAAGGGGTAACAAGCAGATATAAAACCTTCAAAGAACTTCGTAAGTAAACCGAAATTACGGTGTACGTTTCTGTAATTATAGTGTACATCCGTGTAGGTATAAGGGAACAATAATTAAGTTTTGGGTAATAAAGGGGTAACAAGCAGATATAAAACCTTCAAAGAACTTCGTAAGTAAACCGAAATTACGGTGTACGTTTCAGTAATTATAGTGTACCTCCGTGTAGGTATAAGGGAACAATAATTAAGTTTTGGGTAATAAAGGGGTAACAAGCAGATATAAAACCTTCAAAGAACTTCGTAAGTAAACCGAAATTACGGTGTACGTTTCTGTAATTATAGTGTACATCCGTGTAGGTATAAGGGAACAATAATTAAGTTTTGGGTAATAAAGGGGTAACAAGCAGATATAAAACCTTCAAAGAACTTCGTAAGTAAACCGAAATTACGGTGTACGTTTCAGTAATTATAGTGTACCTCCGTGTAGGTATAAGGGAACAATAATTAAGTTTTGGGTAATAAAGGGGTAACAAGCAGATATAAAACCTTCAAAGAACTTCGTAAGTAAACCGAAATTACGGTGTACGTTTCTGTAATTATAGTGTACATCCGTGTAGGTATAAGGGAACAATAATTAAGTTTTGGGTAATAAAGGGGTAACAAGCAGATATAAAACCTTCAAAGAACTTCGTAAGTAAACCGAAATTACGGTGTACGTTTCAGTAATTATAGTGTACCTCCGTGTAGGTATAAGGGAACAATAATTAAGTTTTGGGTAATAAAGGGGTAACAAGCAGATATAAAACCTTCAAAGAACTTCGTAAGTAAACCGAAATTACGGTGTACGTTTCTGTAATTATAGTGTACATCCGTGTAGGTATAAGGGAACAATAATTAAGTTTTGGGTAATAAAGGGGTAACAAGCAGATATAAAACCTTCAAAGAACTTCGTAAGTAAACCGAAATTACGGTGTACGTTTCAGTAATTATAGGTTCATTTTCGGACGCGTTTCAGAATTGACTTCACTGACAGAGAGGAGGCAGAACTCGCATCATGTTTATTTTTCTTTATTTGGCGAAAAGCACAACACTTTGTTGAGTATACACAAAAATAATACACACTTAACAGGATTGATTGATGTATAACACAAGCATATAAGATAAAAAAAAACTTTTTTTGCACTGATAAGGAAAAAAACGAGCATATCGCGCCGGCGTCACAATCGTACTGCATTGTGGGACATATAGGTGCCTGAAGTGTACATATGAAGTAGACTCGCTCCCTCGGTCAAAATCGAGGGAACGAGGGTCTGTCCATATAAACTTCCCTCGTCCACTTCACGAAGTGGAACGCACTTCAAAATGGTGGCAGGGATTCCCCCGAGGGGAAGTGCTTAGGGAAGTTTGCAAGTACGTGTCTAAAAGTGGACTGGAACCACATCAGTTTGTTTCTGGACTTCATTCTGTGTTTTCTTTTGTTCTGTGTCCTGCCCCTCCTTTGTTTCCATTATCACCGTCATCATTAGTTCTTTTGGTTCAGCTGTGTGTCTTCAATTATCTTGTCAATCAGTGTAATCAGTTCCTCCCTGTCACTTGTATATATTCCGTGTTCTCCCTCTGTCTTTATCGGTTCTTTTTTGTATTTGGTTTGTGGTTGTGACAGTCTTTTCTAATTTTCCAGTTTAATTATTAAAATATTGTTTCAAGGTCTTCTTTGCCGTAGTGCGCTCTCTTCCTTACACCAGAACTGTAACAGAAGAATCGACCAAGAGGGAAGATGGATCCAGCAGTGCTACTGCTATGTCTGGACCAGAACCAGTTTTCTCTCAAGGCTCACACCACGGCGTTTCTCGACCTGGCATACCTTACCTCCTCCTCGATCACTCATGGAGTGTTTTTTTCCACACAAGCCTTAATGCGGAGATGAAGGCACTTCTGCCCGGTGTGGGACCTCGAGAGAACTTCGAGGTTTTCGTGGAGGGGTGTTGGCCAACTGTGAGTCCCAGTTCACCATCGGCCCTTCCAGCGATGGTGAGCTTGTGTCTGTTCCTGAGCCTTGTCCCAAGATGCCCGCCACGCCACAGCCCTCAGTCAAGATGGCCCTGTGCCTGAATCTCCAGTCTTCGTCCTCGTCCAGAGTCCTGAGGTGACTCCAGAACAAAACAAACTTTGTTGCATTAATTTCCTATTATCACTGTAAAGCTGCTTTGAAACAATCTGTATTGTAAAAAGCGCGATATAAATAATAGTGACTTGACTTGACCTCTTATATATCCTAGTCCACACTTCAATCTCTTCAATAGGTTCCGCATCTCATTTTGCCAACTCAATAATTAATAATTTTTGTCCAAATTATAGACACACATGGAGGGAATTGACATACATGTTACATAAAACACACGAAAAGAAAAAAAAACAAGACAACCATCATCATGTAAATTCAACAATGACATGTATGACCAGCCCGATCTCATCCCAAGGCGTCATATACTGACGCTCTTGACATTTCGTCTACATCCAACGCACATGGCACCCTTTAGCGTCAATATGAGACGCAGATAGATATGGGCCAGAAGGCGCCTCCTAGCGGTCTAACCCTAACCCTACCCCAGATCTAAACCTACCCATAACCGAACAAAGCTCTGTGCGTCTCATATTGACGCTAAAGGGTGCCATGTGCGTTCGATGTAGACGAAATGTCAAAAGCGTCAGTATATGACGCCCTAGGATGAGAATGCGTTGGTATGACACATGCCCCACATAATTAATGGGCAGCATTAAACCCTCAATGAAGATTTTGAGATTTTCCTTGAGATTTTGGAGGGCCATTTCCTTGTCCTTCTCTTCCATTTTGAGGAAAAGAGGCTCTTCCATAGGGCTTCTGAGCACATCTGTTGGCATGTATCCATTTTACAGCCAATTTATGTCGTATTATTGAGAGCTCCTTTCTTAGAAAATGGTAAAGAATAATGAAATGTAATATTTCATATAAATTTATATATTTGCAACAACACATACTGACAAATACCCACTGATGCTGGGTGTACCTTCTCCATGTTCTTAGCTCCTTGGTCGTAGCTTGTTGGCAGTGTCTTTTGGAGGTTTTCGGTCCAGCAACATTACTTTTTTGGTTTATTTAGTATTGATTGAGATAGGATGCAAAATAAGGAGATACCTTTTACAGAAGAAAAGAAATCCAAAGTTTTGGAAGGCCTGCTTTATATATATATATAAATTAATAACTTTTTTACAACAAAAATGAAACCTCACAGAACTTACTTAAGCTGGACTGTAAGGCTATTTTCTTCTGGAAACAAACTTTGTTGCATTATTTTCCTGTTATCTCTGTAAAACTGCTTTGAAACAATCTGTATTGTAAAAAGCGTTATATAAATAAATGTGACTTGACATGTGCCTAGAGCACCTGCTACTGGTCATTATATAAAACACAAAGAACAAAACCTACGTTATTGCTTAAGTAATTTGACTTAAATATTAGTGAAAGTTCATATAAAAAGTTATGCAAAGTAAATAACTGAAACTATTAAACTTAATATATAGGTTGGTTGAAGCAGAGGAGGAAGCAGGATCCAATGTGCAGCAGTCTTTTATTAAATAAACTCAAAACTTCACAAATACAGACTCAGACTCAAGAACAAGACTCGGGAATGGAACAACCAACATAGTACAATGTTAAGAACTGACAAAGACTGAACTAGACACAGGGCTTACATACACAAACAAACCAGAGAGCTAACAAGATAAGAAGAGACAGACCTGAACAGAACTAACTAATCAATATTTAACCATAGAAACAAACAGGCAGGGGCGGAGGAAGACTAAACTGAACTAATAAACAGATAACTAAACACTGACAAGAACAGAAATCAAAACCGACTGCCAATGTTACAGAATGCCCCCCTCCTCGGAAGGCGTGAGCTCACGTGCAAAAGACTTCACAGGGGTGGGAGGGTGCTGCAGGCTGTGTAGGCGGCCAGGGTAGAGCAGGTGGCGACGGTTCAGGGGGCCAGAGAGGCGCCGGCTGGTCATTTGTCCAAAGACACAGGCGTGGAGGCGGCCATCTTTTCCAAAAACACAGGCGTGGGGGCTGGGAGCCATCTTGTCCGAGGGCTCTGGAATGGCGGTGGCCATCTCGGCTGAGAGTTCATGGGATGGAGTTGATGTGTGTGCTGCCCACATACACAAAATAGCCGTGGCCATTATGATCAGTGCTGTATCATCCAGAGCTGACTCAGGCATGGCGGCCATTTTGTTCAAGGACTCTGGAACGGCGACCATGACGGGCCGAGGCTCTGGAAGGGGCTGACCTTGACATGAAGAAGCTCTGGAAGGGCGACCTTGACGTGAAGAAGCTCAGGCTCGGCAGGCATGACGTGAAGAAGCTCAGGCTCGGCAGGCATGACGTGAAGAAGCTCAGGCTCGGCAGGCATGACGTGAAGAAGCTCAGGCTTGGGAGGCATGACGTGAAGAAGCTCAGGACCCATGTGCCGCAGTCTTTTATTAAGTAAACTCAAAACTTCACAAATACAGACTCAGACTCAAGAACAAGACTTGGGAATGGAACAATCAACATAGTACAACGTTAAGAACTGTCAAAGACTGAACTAGACACAGGGTTTAAATACACAAACAAACCTGAGAGCTAACAAGATAAGACAAGACACACCTGAACAGGGCTTAACCCTCTGGGGTCTGAGGTGTTTTCTGGGCCCTGGAGGTGTTCTGACATACTCTGACATTTGTGCTTATTTCTGTTACTTGTGACATTTTCATGGCTAAAGTCTGATTACACTGTATTCAGCACAAACCCTGCTACAATAATATGTGAGCAGCATGTAAAAGTTTGTAGTTTTGAGATAATGATGTTTTATGTGGTTTGTGAAAAAACAAAAACAAATTGTCACTGAAATAAGGTCATGAAACCCATACTGATTATTTCTTCACAAACTATTGAATATTTGCTTCAAAACTATGTGAAAATCATCCTGCCTACTCATTCAGATAAAACAATATATTGATCATCATGAATATTGATGTGTTTCACATCTGAAAAGACAAAGACCCTCCCATAATGGCCCTATCAGGTGGGGACTGTGAGAGAACCAGAAAAAAGAACGAGTAGAGATTTAAAAAAGAATGGCTTTTTGATTGTTTGGATTTATTTGCAACACAACATAATCCAAATATACACAACAAAGGACAAAAAAAGCACATTATTGAACACACTGATCTAAAGACAGATACTTGAACAGTCACACACCTTTGTGCCATTCCTGAAATATAGTACCTGTCATTTCCAAGGTGTTTGATTTTTCACTTTACCATGTTCATGTACAGAGACTCATGTGAAGGTTGAAGTCATCTGTTCCCTGTAAATGAATAATAATAAAAACTAAACAACCGTGAACATGCTGATATCAAGAGAAATTATAGGGCTGCATGATTTTTCTGGTTAAAAGTGTGATTTAAAATTTACAATATATATATATATAATGACCACCAGGTTTGTTTTACCTTGTAGGCATATATGTGTAGGGCTGCATAAAATAATAATAACAATAGCCTATAGCAGGCGGCCTATAAATCGTTAAAAAGGAACACTTCAGTAACACTACACTAGAGAAAAATATATGGAATATACAGTATATATACAGGTCCTTCTCAATAAATTAGCATATTGTGATAAAGTTCATTATTTTCCCTAATGTAATGATAAAAATTAAACTTTCATATATTTTAGATTCATTGCACACCAACTGAAATATTTCAGGTCTTTTATTGTTTTAATACTGATGATTTTGGCATACAGCTCATGAAAACACCAAATTCCTGTCTCAATAAATTAGCATATCATGAAAAGGTTCTCTAAACAAGCTATTAACCTAATCATCTGAATTCACTAATTAACTCTAAACACCGGCAAAAGATTCCTGAGGCTTTTAAAAACCCCCAGCCTGGTTCATTACTCAAAACCGCAATCATGGGTAAGACTGCTGACCAGAAGGCCATCATTGACACCCTCAAGCAAGAGGGTAAGACACAGAAAGAAATTTCTGAACGAATAGGCTGTTCCCAGAGTGCTGTATCAAGGCACCTCAGTAGGAAGTCTGTGGGAAGGAAAAAGTGTGGCAAAAAACGATGCACAACGAGAAGAGCTCACCGGACCATGAGGAGGATTGTGGAGAAGGACCGATTCCAGACCTTGGGGGACCTGCGGAAGCAGTGGACTGAGTCTGGAGTACAAACATCCAGAGCCACCGTACACAGGCGTGTGCAGAAAATGGGCTACAGGTGCCGCATTCCCCAGGTCAAGCCACTTTTGAACCAGAAACAGCGGCAGAAGCACCTGACCTGGGCTACAGAGAAGCAGCACTGGACTGTTGCTCAGTGGTTGCTCAAATTTTGCATGTCATTCGGAAATCAAGGTGCCAGAGTCTGGAGGAAGACTGGGAAGAAGGAAATGCCAAAATGCCTGAAGTCCAGTGTCAAGTACCCACAGTCAGTGATGGTCTGGGGTGCCATGTCAGCTGCTGGTGCAAAAAAAACAGCCGAAAACGTAAACCGAAAATGAATGTCACCCGCCCCTCCCATCCGTGCGCAAGCGCACTCACGGTCGAGCTGTTATCACGCGTCTGCCTATCAAAGATTAAGCATGTCAAAGGGCTGTCACTTATTGCACAATCGATCAGACCAACCAACACAAGTTTCGTAAACGAAAATAGGGAATCGATTTTAACGGTCTTCTCTCGGAGCGCGACCAGCTCGTCACGATACGCCCGCAGCAAACGCGCGTCACACAGCAACTGCAGGTTCTGACACACACACACACACACACAGCCTATTTCTGCATAATATAGTGCATAATATGTAGCCTTCAGTAATGTTTTTCATTGATGTTATGGTAGTCCACATTGCTGACTTGTGCGCGTCTCAAGCGCCCTCTTTACGTTCGTCCTAATGCCTGTTTAGTTGTCCGTGGATTTGCCTATATTTGGCCTTGAAAACGGATCAACACCAAATATGGGCAATTTACTAACGATTCAATGAACACTTATGTCTCAAAAATCGAACAGGATTTTTTCACAAAAGTGACAGCCTTTTGTGTGAGAGGACACCAAAGTTGCAATATGTAACATTCGTTCTGCAAAACACTCCAAAATTTTGGATTTTTTTTTGCACAACTTTTAAAAAACTATTTTATTTGATGGAACATAAAACTTGAAGAATAATATTATTTGGTATTTTTATTTATATTTATTGTTAAAATATTTTATGTTTTGTTATGTAACTGTTAATAAAAGTTTGATTATTATATTGTGATTTTTCATTTCATATCCATTAAATTCAAGCAATTTAAATATATTATATTTATATATATGGCCATTTTCGGCCAAGTGCATCCTAAATTTTCGGTTTCGGTTTCGGCCCAGAATTTTCATTTCGGTGCATCACTAATATACAGTATACAGTATATATATACTGAATATATATATACAGTACATACAGTATATATATTTTTTTTTTTCTTTTTTCTTTTTTTTATATATAGAGAAATATATTATTGTTACCACATTATAAATATCTACGTTTGAGCAGATATCCACAAACACAGTATTTAACAGTAAACACAGGTCTAAACAATATAATATTCACCATATTAGGGTAAACACTCATACTAGCCTACTTTTATAACAAGCTGTGTTTTATTATCGAACATAAAAACATCCTTGTGTCGTAAGTATATACATTTTGCATTGAAAGGTTGCCTACCTGTCTATAGTTCACATTTCTACATAAATAATAATATATATATATATATATATATATATATATATATATATATATATATATATATATACATACATACATACATAAATTTTAGTCTGGCACCAGTTTAACTAGTAGCTACAATGTAAAGTTTATGCAACAATAACATGATTACTATTATGAGTGGACATTTCTTCTCTTAAAAATCTCTCATCTTCAAATTGCATTCTTCTAATTCTTCTGAGGTAAATCCAAGGTAAACAGCACAGCACAAACACAACGTGTCTTCCAAACTCGATGAAAAGCAGGAGAGTACTGAAGTCTGATTCTTTGTTTAGAGGCGATGAGGGCGTTTACAAGTTAGCGTTCCTTCACGTGGACGATTTGCATCTAAACAGCTCTTGCGCGCATGGGTGTGGTCACATTAGAGTTAATTAGAACGCGCTTGAGAAACTGTACCTCTCGTTGATTTCATACGGATTACTTTAACAGAGAATATTTGTTTTTGATATAATTTCATTATTTAAAAATAGTGTAGCATGTCAGTGTGACAAGCAATTGCTGAGTTACAGATCATTTTCTGTCACGTTTCAGAATGAACTTCATATTGAGAAAGAGGCAGAACGCGCATCGTTTATTTTCTTTATTTTATGAAAAACACAAAATTTTGTTTTTAATATGAGTATACACAAATAAAAGAAGACATTTAACAGCTTTGAATGATGTATAACACTTATATGTAAGATCAAAATCAACAGAGTATTTTGAGTCTCTTTTGCACTGATAAGAAAAAAAGCAAGCTGGTATCGCCGGTGCGACCGCCGACCCCAGGGGGTTAGCGAGCTGGTCTCGCCGGCACGACCGCCGACCCCAGGGGGTTAAATACACAAACAAACCGGAGAGCTAACAAGATAAGACGAGACACACCTGAACAGAACTAACTAATCACTATGTAACCATAGAAACAAACAGGCAGGGGCGGAGGAAGATTAAACTGAACTAATAAACAGATAACCAGACACCGACAAGAACAGAAATCAAAACTGACTGCCAATGTTACACTAGGTTACTTTTGTAACCCCCGTTCCCTGAAGGAGGGAACAGAGACGTTACGTCATAACGACTGACAAATTGGCATCTCGCCTGAGAGCTGCATCATGAACCCCGCCCTGCAAAGCACGTATATAAGGAAGCGTGGTGCACTCGGTCATTTACGTTTTGCACTGAGGAGCTGAGACGATGTGTCCTGGCCGGGTGGTGGTACAGCTATTGTGTCGACGGGATGTAATGTCACATAAGTAATCTAGATAAGTTACATAAGTAATCTAGACATTCCCTATCAGTCAGTCATGTTTGACGTTACGTCAGAACGACTAACGAATTGGAATCCATAATAAAACGCCACAATGCTACCCCTTCCAGCACCCTGTGTAAGCTGCCTAATCCCCCTGCACCTGCTGTGGCGGAGAAAGGACAGGGCTTTAACGCAGGGAGAGCTGATCACTGCTGTTCCTTCTTACCCACACGGTAAGACTATTTGGATAACAGTGGGAAAGCGTGCCCATTCTAAACAGAAGGGACCACATCCTGTCCGTAGGGAGGTAACATGTGGAGTTTACACATATGGACTGACAGATTTGGCTGTGCTACATATGGAAGGTCTCTGTGGTAAATCCAGCTTTCTAGGGTGAAGTCATTACCGGCAGAGATGGCAGGGATACGGGTTCGCTGACAGGGAAGCCATACTGTGGAAGACTACACTTGTAGGGGAATCACAACACATGGGCACCTAGTCTAGCATAGGGGCTAACCTTCTGGCCATACACACTGTAATAGAATGATGATTAGTTATGTCTGAGTGTATGACGTAACTGATGACGTGTATGGAGGGAACAGTTTAGAAAACCAACCATGGTGTCAGCAGACTCAAGCAGCTATGGAATTGGTGGCGTACTGATGTAGCAACATGACAAGGACTGGAGACCAGTGGCTTATTGCTCCAGACGACTGAGCGAAGCTGAAACCAGATATGCTCAAATAGAAAAAGAGTGTCTGGCCGCTGTCTGGTCGTGTGAGAGATTTGAAAAGTACTTGTATGGTGTAAATGAGTTCAAGCTGATCAGTGACCACAAGCCATTGGTGCCACTAATAAATGGCAAAGACCTGGACGTGGTTCCACTTCGTTGCCAGAGGCTGCTGATGCGATTTATGAGATTCAACCCTACTGTAGAATATGCACACGGGAAAACTCTCATAGTGGCCGATTCTCTGTCCAGGAGCCCCTCAGACGATTTACAGGACTGTAGTGACACCCACTCAGATGTGGAGTGCGATATGGCGTCCATTATTTACAGCATGCTAGCTTCAAAGCAAAAGATAGACATCATCAGGTCTAGCACTGTCGAAGATGAAAGCCTGCAAAAGATAATCACATATATTCAGTCAGGTTGGCCTGAACACATAGCCAGGGTGCACCTGGTGGCCAGAGACTTTTTCCCCGTGAGAAATGAACTTTCAACTCTAGATGGAATTGTCACCAGGGGCAACAGAATGATCATACCTGGAAAACTGAGGGCTGAGATCATAGATCGCATACACGACGGCACCAGGGTCTGAGCAAATGTCGGGAAAGAGCAAACACATCGGTGTGGTGGCCAGGTATATCGTCCCAAATTAAACTTAAGGTCTCGTCCTGCCAAAAATGAGAAGAGCTCAGCCCAGAGAACCACTAATTTCCACGCCACTTCCCGAAAGGCCATGGAAGAGGATCGGAATTGATCTGTGCGAACACAACAAACAGACCTACCTAGTCATTTCAGACTACTACTCACGTTTTCTAGAGGTACCTCACATGCCCACAACTACCAGTACACAGGTAGTGAGAAAACTGAAAGCCAGCTTTTCCCTGCTATGGTATAGCTGAGGAGGTGGTCAGTGACAATGGGCCACAATTCACCAGTGCGGAGTTCAAAGATCTGGCTTGTGAGCTAGATTTCAAACACATAACCTCCAGCCCACATCACCCACAAGGGAATGGGCATGCTGAAAGAGCCGTACAAATAGCCAAAAGAATCCTAAAGCAAAAAGACCCCCTTCTGGTGCTTATGTGTTACAGATCCACTCCATGCAGTAGTACAGGTGCCAGTCCAGCAGAAGGGTCGGAAAATTCGGACAACCTTACCCACCCTTGACAGTAATCTGTTACCTAAATGGCCAAACACAAAAGTCATCGAGAGAAATTATGCAACCAAGAAAAAGGAACAAGCTTACTACTACATCCAGCGTCATGGTGTGAAATTCCTACCTCTCCTATATCCAGGGAATCAGGTCCTCACCAAAGTGGACACTCAAAAATCCTGGCTGACAAAGGCAACTGTGATGAAGGGGAGTGTCACACCACGATCTTATCTGTTGGAGACAGAGCAAGGGGGTATGTTACGCCGAAACAGACTCCACCTACAGGAAGTGCCAGTGGGGAAAGCACCAATAACAACATCTGTAAACACCCCACAGCATGAGACCGTACTACCAACAACACCAAGTGCTGTCAAAACACCAGATGTTCCAGAACAATATGGAACAAATCCAAAGTCTCCTGACGGACTGATACGAACCAGGTCTGGAGGATTAGCAGACCACCACAAGTCCTGTAGCTATAAATGAGGAAAGAAAGATAAGAGACAGAAACGCATAGTATGGTTACTTTGAGAAATGTTAAGAATGTTAAATGCAGTTCACAGTAAACCCAAGTTAATACTGGTTCATTTGAGACTGTGTATGTTCTACCTATGGAAGGAAATGTTACGTGTATGCTTGAAGTAACAATGAAGCATTTGTTATAAGGCAAACAATAGATTTGTAAAAGGGGGAGATATAATAGAATGATGATTAGTTATGTCTGAGTGTATAACGTAACTGATGACGTGTATGGAGGGGACAGTTTATAGAAGTGAAATGTGTGTATGGCGCGGCTACTGAATATTTGTTAATGAGTTCACCAATAGATTCAGTAAAGGTTCAAAGAACAGAATCAATACTGGACATTGTATTCTTTTGCAACATACAAGGGTTTATTACACACACGAGTGCTAGACCTAGCGTCAGACACCTCTGCTGCGTCTGACTGCCAAGGGTGCTGGAGGAGCTGCATGCAGGGTTCGCCAGGTGGGGCAGATAAGCGCACGTATCCCATCCTAGGAGGGGAGTGGCGGATGGCAGCTGGTCCCCTCAATTACCCAGGAGTTTACAAATTACAACAGCCTGTCACTGGCAGCCTTTTTTGTAAAAAATAACAATGGTTTTACTACAGTAACACACAACTAATTACAGGCATGTCGACAGAGCAAATCACAAAATATTTTAGTGGTTATGAAAATGTATTCAGATTTAGCATATTAGTGATGCATTCACCTCATATATAATGACACACTGCTTTCACCTAAAGGAAAGTCCATGTAAGTTCAAGTGCATGGTTTTAAACGTAATCGGTACCGACATCATTATTGGTGACATTGGCCCTGTATTTACTTGGAACCGGATCCCTAATGCACATCAACCGAAACACGGCATTAATTGTAAACTTAGTAATTGATGTGACAGTTGAATACAATAGAATCAAAACAATAATGCCACGATTTTAATATTCTAGGAATTGTCCTGCATTCGTATGTCTGTAAAGTTGTTCATACATAAATAATTGATGTTTTAGTGCTGTGAATACGTCAATATTGTATGTTTCAATTGTAAATGTACGTTTGGTAGAACCACACCTTACGTAAAAATATACACATATTCTCGTGAGATCACATTAAATATTATTAGGGGTTGGTTGTTGCTCAAATTAAAATTGAGTTTTCATATTTTAAAATGGTTAATAATGTATTCGAATTTTATAATATATAGTCTGTGGGAATTCTGGGAAACATTTTGGGTAAAGTTGGAGATTTTTAAAGTAGAGAAATAGTATTATTGAGATATTTAAATTGTTTAAAATAATTATGGAATTATGGAATAGATTTATTGATATAAGAAAACCCTTTTTAACCCCTTCCCCCCCTCTCTCTCTCTCTCTCTCTCTCTCTCTCTCTCTCTCTCTCTCTTTCTTGTCTACTGTGCCCTCTCTTTTTTCGTTACACAGATCGGGC
>FLSR01000220.1:27485-52152 GCA_900092035.1 Leuciscus waleckii
GGAAGTTTGTGATAAACATTGGCGCATCTCCTGTGACGTAGGCGCTAGCGACGAGATAATGACATGTAACGGTGTAGTAGTGGTGTCCCATTTCTTAGGGGAATATTTTCACCCCTACGCCTTGCCACTCTGTTTCAAGGGACAAGGGGTAAGGGTTAGGGGTAGGCGAAGGGGTATAAAATAGAATTGGGATTGGGCCTAAGATGTGCACGTCCACACAGGCACTCGTAATGGTGTGGAGCAGAGCGAGCGTTTTCAATTATTTCCTACCATAGAACTGAAAACACTCACTCTGTTCTGCTCACCGCGCCCGTGGACACGCACCGTTATGAATGCCCGTGCGGATTTTAGTTGCGCTTTCAAATTAGCATCAATTCAGGGGCGGGTTGCTTGAATCGTGAGCTCATTAGCCTATTATTATTAATGAAAACAACAAAAAAACAGTACAATGACAAATTCACTACAATAGGTGCTTTTACATTTTGCTTTGACACCAAATATTCCTTCAGTTCCTCGCTCTCGTGATGAATGAGATCTGACTCCTGCTGCTGCTCTGTGCCGCGACTCTCGTTCGGCTCACGATTTATTAAGCAGACACGTGCAGTTTATAATTGTCTGTTCTCTAACTGAACTAAATTATTTTATTACAAAAATTAAAATTGATGGTGGGGGGCGGAGCCACGGTGGGCAGGTGATGTAACCGGTGTTGATTCTGAACACTGGTAAGACCAGCAACACTGACTCTCGTAGCAATCCTAATCTGTGTGTGATACTCACCAGAGGTCCGCGTATGGGTCCGGATCGGGTCTCTCTGAGGGCGTACACGTCTCCACACACCGAGATCTCTCTCCACGCGCCCTGCTTCGGCTCTTCTGGGAAACCCAGCGGATGCATCACCAGCACGCCATTGGTCGTCAGGCCGTCCATGTGACCATCCGGATTCTTCCATTTAGTTGCTTTCTCCTGCATGAGAGATGCATTTACACTAGGAATGTGCGTGAAATGATAAATTCATTTTGCGTCTTTACACCGCTGAGCTGAGGCCTCAGACCCTGGAATCAAAGTATACAACTGTCAGTGTACATGCATTCATGCCACCGCTAAACAGGTTGTAATATGTAGAAGTGTATGTGGAATATGATTGTTTTTAATGCATGTTTGTGATGTGATGCCACTGCCCTAATATAATTGCCTCTTGTGGGATTAATAAAAGTGGTTAACTTAAATGCCACTTTTAAAGTGCTTCTGTGCCACCTTTGCAATGCAAACACGGATTAAAGCATAATGCCCCACTGCCTAATGCATGAATGTAAAAAACGTTGATACCGATATGGTGGCCGATATATCGTAAATCCCTTATTTTTAGGGGTTGGATGGTAGCCACTAATATTTTTATATAAAAAATATGTTATTAAAGTCGCAATGAAACTTAAGTAGCGACTAATGATGCACGATATATATCGCTACGATATCTGAACTGCCGATATATGTTAATTTATAATGTTATCATTATCAGCCTGATATAGCCGATATATTAAAGCCAATAAATAATAGATTATATCCTTCAGCTGAGACGCTTCAGATGCGACTGTTCAACATGATGGGTTTGAATTGTTTGAAATATGATTGGAAAAAAAGAAAATACAGTAAAGTGCAACATGTGCAGCGCAAGTCTGTAAAAAAACTTTAGAATTGTGTGTTTGGGACGTGGCTTTTAATGCTGAGACTTTTGTTTTTGTAATCAGGCAAAGATTAGATTTATCAGCCGATATATCGGTATCGGTTGATATATGTTCAGTTTTAATGTTATCGTTTTCGGCCTGATAAGAAAATGTGGCCGATATATTAAAGCCGATAAATAATGTATGATTTCCTTCAGCTGAGACGCTTCAGAGGTTCAACATGATGGGTTTAAATTGCTTAAAATATGATTGAAATCACTTCAAAAAAGTGCAACATGGGCGGCTTCCGGTACGCGACGGAACAAGATGGACGTGTGAAACGAGAGCTCCGTAAAGTCAGGCGATTAAAACCCCTTGAATTCAGCGAATATTTTCTATGTTTTAGTAAAAGACTCGGAATATGAGCGGGGGTGCTAAAACAAGAAGCCAAAAGATGACTGGAAAAGCGGAAAAAGAGGGACGCAAAGGAGGTGAAGAGAATACACTTGATACTAACTGTGCTAACATAAACGCACACAGCAGTGACTCGACTTCTCAACCAAGTTTGAAAGATATAAGCGATCAAATAAGCAACCTTCGAACTCAGCTAAATGCCGATCTAACATCGTTTAAAGAAGATGTAAAGAGAGAAGTGAAAGAGGAACTGTCAGAATTCAGACAACAGATTAACCAACAGTTAGCTTCCACGACGCAAACCCTACAAGATCATGACAATAAACTCAAGGAGGCGGCGGCACGTATTGAAGAACTGGAAAGTTGGTCGGCAGCGGCAAATGAAGTGCTCCAAGAGACACTTAAAGAGCAAAGGGCATTGCTTGGAAAAGTTGACGATTTGGAATCAAGGGGGAGGCGAAACAACCTCAGAATATACGGGGTACATGAGGAAATGGAAGGTTCCTCTGTGATTCAATTTGTCGAGAAGTTGTTGGTGAGCGAAAAACTAATTGAAGAAGGGACTGATGCCCAAATACAACGCGCACACCGCTCACTTGGCCCGAAACCGACCCCCGACACCCCCCCGAGATCAATAGTTGTTAACTTTCTTCAGTACAGAGTCAAAGATGCGGTTCTCAGAAACGCCTGGAAAAAGAAGATTCAGCTTGGGAATAAAACTCTCTCTTTTGACCACGACTACACAACCGACGTGATTCAGCAACGCAAAGCTTATAAAAAGGTTAAGCATGTTTTGAAAGAGAACGGCATCCGCTTCCAGACGCCTTACACCCGAATGCGTATCCATTGGGAGAGCGGCCAACAGACCTACAACAGCGCTGAGGAAGCCGAAAGAGAACTGCATCGCCGAGGTCTTCTACCTGGGGACCACCTCGGTGTGGATAATGCCAGCGGCACCGGCACATCAGCGACCCGAAGACTGGACCAAACATCGTCATGGCAACGCATGCCCCGGCGCGGAGAGAGGGAGACTGCCAAGAGAGCACGGGAGCGGCTACAGGAATTCCAACGGAAGATCAATACTTGAACTGAGAAGACAAAGACGCGGAGGCCTGAAGGAAATAGGTACTAGCTATGATCCAAAGAGCTGTGTGTTTAGTTGCATTTGGACATTGACTGTTAATGATGTAAACACTAGTATTGTCATCCATTTTTACGATTCAAATAGCCTGACTTGAAGGAGCCAAAACGCCTAAGGTAGAATTAGTGGAAAAGCTCTTGTTGATTTATACACTGGTTCTGGGAGGGGGTCCTCTCTTTTAGAGGGAGGCTTTCCCCCTTACCTTTTTTGGCGAAAATGGGGGAATTACGAATACCCTGCCGTTTAGACCAAGACTTTCTCCGACTGTCACGGTATTCGAGTCACCAATACAAGAACGCTTCTCCCAGCTACGTGACACAGAACGCGATGCTGTGATCATCGTCGATTCCATCGTTCGGCACGTACACGCTACGTTAGGTAAAAGTAAGGTGCAAAGTCACTGCTTTCCTGGTGCTCGTGTTTCTGAAATCGCTGCTCGCGTTCCCGAGATCCTGAACGGTGACGAGTGCGTCGGAACTGTGGTCCTGCACGCGGGAGTGAACGACATCGGGCTGCGCCAGACGGAGATTCTGAAGAAAGACTTCAGGAATCTGATCGATACGGTACGCAGCACATCGCCTGAAACAACGATCATTGTGTCAGGACCGCTTCCCACGTACCGATTTGGGCATGAAAAGTTCAGCAGATTATTTGCGCTAAATGAATGGTTAATGTCATGGTGCAATGAGCAGAAACTGCTCTTTGTTAATAATTGGAATCTGTTTTGGGAGCGTCCTAGGCTTTTCCGTGCTGATGGCTTACACCCAAGCAGATTTGGAGCGGATCTTCTGTCGGATAACATCTCCAAAATGTTAAATACCCTTTGACTAGTAACCAAAAGTCCAAATCATAGTCTCTGCTGCACCAATTCAACTGCTATAAATACTAGTGTAGAACATTGCATAGAAACCGTGTCTATTCCTCGTTTAGTGAGATCAAATAATAAATCTAATGCAGGATGTAGGAAAAATCTAATTGTTATTAAAACAGAAAATGTTGCTATTAGTAAACAAAAACTTTTTCTAAAGCTAGGTCTTCTAAACATTAGATCACTCAGACCTAAGGCAGTTATTGTAAATGAAATAGTCACAGGTAATAGCTTCGATGTACTTTGCCTTACTGAAACCTGGCTTAAACCAAATGATTATTTCGGTCTAAATGAGTCTACTCCATCTGGATACTGTTATAAGCATGAGCCCCGTCTGATTGGTCGTGGCGGCGGTGTTGCAACAATCTATAGAGATATTCTCAATGTTACTCAGAAAACGGGTTATACGTTTATTTCGTTTGAAGTACTTGTACTAAATGTTACGCTCTTAGATGTTAGAAAAACATCCCTATTATCTCTAGCCTTGGCTACCGTATATAGACCGCCAGGGCCTTACGCTGATTTCCTTAAAGAGTTTGCAGATTTTCTCTCAGACCTATTAGTCAATGTCGATAAAGCATTAATTGTTGGAGATTTTAACATACACGTAGATAATCCAAATGATGTGTTAGGGGCTGCGTTTACAGATTTATTAAATTCATTTGGGTTCAAGCAAAACGTCACCGGACCAACTCATCGTCTTAATCATACACTCGATTTTATTATATCACATGGAACCGATCCAACCGATATAGATATCATTCCACAAAGTGATGATGTCACTGATCACTACATGGTAACTTGCATATTACGTACTGCTGTAATATGTCATGCGGCGTCGCGTTATCAACCAGGCAGAACAATCCTCCCATCCACCATAGATCATTTCTCAAATTGCTTATCTAATCTGTCTCGGCTGCTGCCTGAACCCAAACAAACAGATGAACTAGATGTACTAACTAGCACTTTGAGCACCATTCTCTCTAGAACATTGGATTTGGTTGCACCTATTAAATTAAAAAAGGTCAGAGAGAAAATTAAAGCACCATGGTATAACAATACTATGCATGTTTTAAAGAGAGAAACCCGTATTTTAGAGCGTAAATGGAAACAAACTAATTTAGAGGTCTTTAGAATCGCGTGGAAAGACAGTATGTCACGTTATAAAAAGGCGCTAAAAGCGGCCAGGGCTGAGCACCTCCGCAAACTAATTGAAAACAACCAAAACAATCCAAGGTTTTTATTTAGCACCGTGGCTAGACTAACAAATAAACAGACGTCACCCGAACAAAATATCCCGTTACAGTTCAGTAGTAATGATTTCTTGAACTTCTTCACTGAGAAAATAGAAAGCATCGGAACCACAATTGTAAACGTTCAATCTTCAATCGCTCCTTATAATTCAGCTTCAATTATCACCCCTCAAGAACAATTACAGTGCTTTACAACTATAGAACAAAAAGAGTTAAATAAACTTATCACTTCGTCTAAAACAACAACATGTTTATTAGATCCTATACCAACTAAACTACTGAAAGAATTGTTACCTGTAGTGGAAGAGCCTCTCCTCGATATTATTAACTCGTCTTTATCTTTAGGTCATGTTCCAAGAACATTTAGACTGGCAGTTATAAAACCTCTCATTAAGAAACCACAATTAGATCATACTAATCTAGCAAATTATAGACCCATTTCAAATCTTCGATTTATGTCTAAAATATTAGAAAAAGTGGTGTCCGCTCAACTGGGCTCTTTCTTGCAACAAAATTATATCTATGAAAAGTTTCAGTCTGGATTCAGACCGCATCATAGCCCTGAAACTGCGCTCGTTAAAATCACAAATTATTTACTTTTAGCTTCTGACCAAGGCTGTATCTCAATCCTCGTTTTACTTGATCTTAGTGCTGCGTTCGATACTATAGATCATACATTACTAATGTATGATCTATAGTATCGAACGCAGCGCTAAGATCAAGTAAAACTAGTATTGAGATACAGCCTTGGTCAGAAGCTTAAATTAAATCATTTGTGATTTTAACGAGCGCAGTTTCAGTGCTATGGTGCGGTCTGAATCCAGACTGAAACTTTTCATAGATCTCATTTTGTTGCAAGAAAGAGCCCTGTTGAGCGGACACCACTTTTTCTAATATTTTAGACATAAATGGAAGATTTGAAATGGGTCTATAATTTGCTAGGTTATTATGATCTAATTGTGGTTTCTTAATGAGAGGTTTTTATAACTGCCAGTTTAAATGTTCTTGGAACATGACCTAAAGATAAAGACGAGTTAATTATATTGAGGAGAGGCTCTTCCACTACATGTAACACTTCTTTCAGTAGTTTAGTTGGTATAGGATCTAATAAACATGTTGTTGTTTTAGATGAAGTGATACGTTTATTTAACTCTTTTTGTTCTATAGTTGTAGAGCACTGTAATTGTTCTTTCGGGGTGATAATTGAAGCTGAATTATAAGGCGTGATTGAAGATTGAACGTTTACAATTGTGGTTCTGTTGCTTTCTATTTTCTCAGTGAAGAAGTTCATGAAATCATTACTACTGAACTGTAACGGGATATTTTGTTCGGGTGATGTCTGTTTATTTGTTAGTCTAGCCATGGTGTTAAATAAAAACCTTGGATTGTTTTGGTTGTTTTCTATTAGTTTGCGGAGGTGCTCAGCCCTGGCCGCTTTTAGGGCCTTTTTATAACGTGACATACTGTCTTTCCACGTGATTCTAAAGACCTGTAAATTAGTATGTTTCCATTTACGCTCTGAAATACGGGTTTCTCTCTTTAAAACATGCGTATTATTGTTATACCATGGTGCTTTATTTTTCTCTCTGACCTTTTTTAATTTAATAGGTGCAGCCACATCCAATGTTCTAGAGAGAATGGTGCTGATAGTGCTAGTTAGTTCTTCTAGTTCCTCTGTTTGTTTGGGTTCAGGCAGCAGCTGAGTCAGATTAGATAAGCAATTTGAGAAATTATCTATGGTGGATGGGAGGATTGTTCTGCCTGGTTGATGACGCGACGCCGCATGACATATTACAGCAGTACGTAATATGCAAGTTACCATGTAGTGATCAGTGACTTCATCACTTTGTGGAAGGATATGTATATCGGTTGGATCGGTTCCATGTGATTTAATTAAATCGAGTGTATGATTAAGACGATGTGTTGGTCCGGTGACGTTTTGCTTGACCCCAAATTAATTTAATAAATCTGTAAACGCAGCTCCTAACGCATCATTTGGATTATCTACGTGTATGTTAAAATCTCCAACAATTATTGCTTTATCGACATTGACTAATAGGTCTGAGAGAAAATCTGCAAACTCTTTTAGGAAATCAGTGTAAGGCCCTGGCGGTCTATATACGGGAGCCCAGGCTAGAGATAATAGGGATGTTTTTCTAACATCTAAGAGCGTAACATTTAGTACAAGTACTTCAAATGAAATAAACTTATAACCCGTTTTCTGAGTAACATTTAGAATATCTTTATAAATGGTTGCAACACCTCCGCCACGGCCAATCAGACGGGGCTCATGCTTATAACAGTATCCTGATGGAGTAGACTCATTTAGACCGAAGTAATCATTTGGTTTAAGCCAGGTTTCAGTAAGGCAAAGTATATCGAAGCTATTATCTGTGACTATTTCATTTACAATAACTGCCTTAGGTGTGAGTGATCTAATGTTTAGAAGACCTAGCTTTAGAAATTGTTTTTGTTTACTAATAGCAACATTTTCTGTTTTAATAACAATTCGATTTTTCCTAGATCCTGCAGTAGATTTATTATTTGTTCTCACTAAACGAGGAATAGACACGGTTTCTATGCAATGTTCTACACTAGTATTTATATCAGTTGAATTGGTGCAGCAGAGACTATGATTTGGACTTTTGGTTACTAGTCAAAGGGTATTTAACATTTTGGAGATGTTATCTGACAGAAGATCCGCTCCGAATCTGCTTGGGTGTAAGCCATCAGCACGGAAAAGCCTAGAGTGGATCCAGCCACAGAAAAGCGGCACAATCTGTCCCAGAGATGGAGGAGCCAGCTCTTCGGGAGAAAAATGCACTAACTCCTTCCCCCAGAGGAGGGTCGGGTTGAGAATCATTTGTTGAGACAAATTTCTGTAAAAGACCAGTTTCTTACTTGTGTTGCTGGTGTGACCCTAGTTATTTTGCCAGACGGAAAGAGTGTTCAGACACTCATGGGAGAGGACCATATTCCAACCGATTTAATAGAATTACTTGGCCCAATTGCACAATTCACAATGGAAATTTGGTATAATGTAGCAAGACAATTAAAATTGAATAAAGAAAGAAAAATATTAAGATGGGTAGCTCATGACAAAGACTTTAAGCCAGGAACGCATGACTCAAAATTCAAATATTGGATCAATAGAGGGGTTACAGCCTTTTGTAATTTAATTAATAATGGGAAAATAAGAAGTTTTCAATATCTGAAAGACAAATTTAGTCTAGATAATCGAGACTTCTTCCGATACCTGCAACTAAGAGAATACTATAATAAAGAAATTAAGGACAGAAATGAACCTAATGCGGTTTTAGAGACTTTGTGTGGTATCAACAGAAAATGCGCAAAATCGTTTCAAAGCTGTACACTAACTTAATGTCCTGTCAGAAAAACACAACTCTGTATGTCAAAGAAAAGTGGGAAAAAGAAGCCATTGCCACGATCTCAAATGAAGAATGGTATAAAATCTGTGAGATGTCACAGACATCTACAAATTCACTAAAATGGAGAGAATTCAATTGGAAAAATTTCATTCGATTCTTTATCACGCCATCTATTAAAGGTAAACAACTGTCCACCCAACAAATGTGTTGGAGGCAATGTGGCACTGTGGATGCTAACCACGCATGTTTTCTGGGACTGCATTGAGATAAAACCTTTCTGGACTTCTGTCCACCTTACTTTTTGCAAAGTACTGAAGTATTCTGTACCATTAACTTTTACAACAATGTATCTGGGCCTTTTGTCCAATGTAAAGAAAGATGATCAATATTTGGTTAAGATATTATTGTCGGCAGGGAGGAAAGCGATAACAAGAAGATGGCTCAAACCTGAGCCACCCAGCCATACTCAGTGGATGGACATTGTGCAGGAAATATTCACCATGGAAAGAATGACCTTTATTCTAAGACTGAAAGAAGCTGAATTTAAAGAAAAATGGGACAAATGGATAGCATATAAAATAGCATTAGAAACTGTGTAATCTGAAGGTTTTGTTTTGTATCACGACATCCAGTTGCTGTCTTATGTTTAATTGTATCACGACATCCGGTTGCTGTCTTATGTTTAATTGTTCATTTTATTTTAGCATTTTGTAAACAAAGACAAGAGTGAGAAAAAAAAAAGAGACCAGTTTCTTCTATCTCTCAGTCTCAAGAGGGTGGTGGTGGCAGTGTGCGATGCTCTGCCTTGCCACTCATCCTCCTCCTCTATTGCCAGTGGGCAGTGCTGTGCGCTTCTCACCCTTCTCATGCTCCTAACCCTTCTCACCTTCCCCCCTGCCCAACCGTGGAGCCAGGTAAGTGTTGCACCGCAAACTTGGTCCCCACTCTGGGACACTGTGCCTTCCGGGTTGGGCCCCTGCGCTCCACCTCACTGCCACACTGTCAGTACATCTGTGGTCTCACTGACCCCACTTGTTCGGCATCTGGAAGCCTGGCTAGCACTTCCAAGCCCATCTCGCTGGCTCATTCGGTCCTTCAAACTATCAAATAGTTCGCCCGGCGTGCCACCAGGTTCGAGGCATCCGGTTCATCTCAGTGGCGGCCAAGGATGCTCCTGTCCTGCATACGGAGATCGCAGTCCTACAGGCAAAGGACACGATAGAGCCGGTCCATCCAGCCAATATGAAGGCGGGGTTTTACAGCCCGTACTTCACTGTACCCAGGAAAGGCAGTGGGTTACTCAACAGAGGATCTCTTTTACCGGTATAGAGTTAGATTCGGTAAACAGCAAGCCTCATAGACGAACACGCTCAGTCGGTGCTCAGTCGGCAAATTATATTTCAATGGATTGTTATTGCTGCTTCCATTGACATCCAGTGATAAGTACTTATTGACTGCGGTAAACTATTCCAATATTTGCTCCCTATTACAGATAATACTTTCTGGCCAAATGACTTTCGCCTATCGCTTCCACTTCACAATCCCCTCTAATGATAGACCTGGTACCAATACCGCAATCTGTCCTCTGTTTTATAAATTAATTTAACAGAGGTGGGGCAAGCCCATGCCAGACCTTATAAATAAAACATTCATATTTGAATTTGGCATATTTGAATTTTTTTACATTTTCAAAACTCAACTCAATATTTTTTTTTATTTTTTTTTTACAGTAATGAAATGAGAGGGGTAATGAAACAATTTTATCGCCTTCTTATACAGTGATTCTATTAACTTTAGAGTTGTGTCACCTATGAATGACCAACTATTACAACAATACTGAATATGTGAAAAAAATCATTGAATGTAAATACAATCTGGCAGCACCAACTGTCAAAAAGGGCCTAATGTACTTAAAATACTTTAAATAAAATTGTACAATATTAGACAACTTTTTTACTGTATGTGATTTTTTAAAGTTAAAGTAGAATACAAAGCAACCCCAAGATACATAAACTCTTTAACAATTCAAGCTCCTCCCCTCTCAGGAATACATTTGAATGTGTCATTTCTACTAACCGTTTTGCAAACATCATAGACAGTTGTCTCTGTCTGTGTGTGTGTGTGTGTGTGTGTGTGTGTGTGTGTGTGTGTGTGTGTGTGTGTGTGTGTGTGTGCATCTATACATACTCCAGGTAGATCATTAAAGGGGACACTTGAACTGTGTGTGTGTGTGTGTGTGTGTGTGTGTGTGTGTGTGTGTGTGTGTGTGTGTGTGTGTGTGTCTGATAATAAACCTGTTCTGGTACGCCAATCTTGAATATGTCATAGCAGAAGTCAAAGTAATCTAAACTTTTTCAAAATTCTTAGCATGGGTAAAAATTACTACATTGTCTGCATACATCTGAACATTTACATCTTTAGATACTTCAAGTAGATCATTAATATAAGGTGAAAATAAAATTGGTCCAAAAATAGAGCCTTGTGGAACCCCCTTGGGGCAAGCAAGGTAAGAAGATTTTGTACCATCAATAAAATAATTGTTTCCTACTTGAAAGATATGATTTTAAGTATTGCCTCCTCTGAAAATGTTTAATTAGTTAGTTTAGATAAAAGCACCGGATGGTCAACAGTGTCAAATGCCTTCTTGATCTAAAAAGACAGCACCAACCTCTTATCTAATAAGCATTTGACTTTCTCAACAAACAAACAAACAATTTGCTGATTCTGTTGAATAATTGCTGTGAAAACCAAATTGCATTGGATGTAAAGAAGTAAAACCATCATTTAGATGATTAGTCAAAAGCTTAGCTACCCATTTTCTGCTACCTTAGATATAATCGGAAGGATGCTAATTGGCCTATAATTTTTCAAATTTGATTTATCTCCAGATTTATAAATTGGGATAACTGTAGCCACCTTCCAAGCAGATGGAACAACTGCTTGCCTAACCGTGTGTGTTATTGGGTGTAAAGAATCTTTATTTGATTTTTAAAAAATTGTATCAAGCCCTTTGCGCAAGCTTTTTAATACATCAATAATATTAGCTACTTTTAATTCAGTTATTTCATCTATTTGAAAAATAGGTTGATCAAAAATGAATATGTCTGTAAGTAATGTCTTTTATGGTGAAAAGCTGGGTTAATTCAACAACTGAATTTATCAAATGTGTATTAAAATTAGTAGCTATAGTTAAAGAATCCTTTACTAATATATTGTTCATTTTAAAGTTCAAAACTTTTATCCATGTTCTTTTGTTTTCCAGCTAATCTATTAATAGTTGGCCAGATTTCTCTCCCATACCCTTTTGACCCCTCAATAATGTTCATTACATAAAACCTGGCTTGCCTTTCGTAAAGTTTGTATTACTTTATTCATCATAGAAGTATATTTATATTGATCAGTTATAAGACCAGTATTCAACGATTCTGCAGAAGGCTGCTTTCAATTTCAAATACTCACGCTCGCTTTGTGAAGAGCACTCACTCATGCGGCTGTGTGCGACTCCATAGTTAAATGTACTTTCATCTCAAAATGGTTTTATGACGTGAAATTTTAAGGGATTAAACAGACAGGACAAAACGTCTAATATTCAAAAGAGATCTGTGCATTAGTGTGAATGCAACTCATTAGATCTCCCACTGTCTATGATGTTACCAGTAATAATCCAACAACAGTAAAGCTGAAAAAGAGAAAAATCCTCTTTATTATTTACTAGCTTCTATGTTTTGAAGCTATATTATTTTTAAAAAGTACTTAATTACATATGTAATTAAATAAAAACATATTTTAAGTTTTATTAATGAAATAAATTAATAAAAAAAAAGAAAGATCAAGAATCGTTTTGGAAACGGATCATGAGGTGCGTAAAGATTCCCACCCCTACAATACAATGATGTATTGCTTGTCTTTGTTGAAAAATACAGAAGATAAAGAGCTTAAAAATAATCGAATTTTAAATAACAATATTGTCCATTGGCTTGTTTTGTTACACTCAAAGGTTTTTGGGCTCTCAGACGAGATCCCAATTCGTCAGTTCAGTTCTGACATAACGTCACAGTACCCTTCTTCAGGGAATGGAGGTTACATAAGTAACCAGACATTTCTGCTCCATTTGCGAGAAACATTGGTTTTGGGATTTTCACAGAACCATAGAAATTCTCTTGTATACTATGTTCATTTTTTGTTTTTCCTTGTTTGTCATCATCTTTGCTTTATTTTTCATGAAGCATTATTTTGCTTCGCTTCAGCTGTGATAAAGAGACATCCACTCTTGAATTGCATGGGAGGGGAGTTGAATGAAGGGAGGGGTATGTTTGTTTGGGGTTATTTCAAATCTCAACAGCATTTCTCATAAGTCACTTATGCACTTTAAGACTGGAAAGGAGAAAGTTTTTAACATTCAGAGCCACTTGCACTGTNATATGTGTGTGTGTTTTTTTTATTTTAGTAAACTTAATTTACTTCATTTCCAATGTATTTAAATTGAAGAAAAATAAATAAATAATAATAAAAAAAGGTACAGAGAGGAATTAAAACTCCAATAAAAATAAAAATAAACCAAATATAATGAGTTTTTTTTACAGTGTGGCTAAAACCAGTTAGCCTATACCCTGGCCACTACACCACAACCACAGTCCCAGAAAGCTATCTGCCACAACTTTGAGCATCAAAGAAACGTTCAGGACAGTGTCGCAGTGTTGCTGTCTTTGCATTCACAGCCTTTACTTTTCTGGGGCAGTATTCATGAGGGAAGGGTGAAAAGCGAAAGAAGCTATTTAAAAGACCTGAAATGGGGTTGATGAGTGAAAGTGTTCAGGTTTGGGTCGAACTACTATAAGTGCGCAAGACAGCTTTCCAATGCATCATGGCTGAGACAGACCACCACCACAACTATACAATATAGTTCACGATAGTAAAAATTACAATGAACTGTCAAATTTGAGATGTAGGTAATTTTGTTAAGTGAGTGATGTTCTTTGAAGAACAGTAAATAAATTTCTCATACTAAAAGTGGTGTTATCATTCAATATAAATTTAAAAAAAAAAAATTATTCTGTGAACCCAGATGCATACTGTCAAATCAGTAACAATAAAAATTTTAATTGAAGACTCAAACCTCTTTGGGGTGTTTTACATGAAATGAGATGCATAGATTCAACCATACATTTGTTTTTTAGACATCTGCATGCATACACAATCTGTTGATTGTGCATGAACATACTTTTAGGATGAAATGCAGTTTTTTTTACGAGAACCCAGAACGTTGAAATTTAGCAACATTCACCCTAGACATATGAAGCAAGACTATATGCATGGTAAAACATGTGACTGGAGCATGCAACATTTTTTTCCCTTAAAGAGTAAATATTGTGATGGTATAGTACCGAATGCTTACTATATTAATGCATTTTTAAATGTTACTCGAATAAGTCCATAATGTCCGTCTACAGCACAAAGTACGTAATTGATAGTATCAGACGATAATGACAGTATATTTTTAATGAAAATATTGTTTTTTCCTCCTTTACAACAACAGTATATGGTCAATAATCCAGATACTTACATGTCCTTAATTCTGCTGCTAAAACATCATAGTATGTAGATTAAACCCTTTAATTATTGTTCATATGAAGGGTCTATAAATATGCAGTAGTTGGAATTCCTTTATGTAAACAAATACGTTGTGGGGGAATGTAAGTCACACTGTTTCTCAGAAGTCTGTCTTCTGCACGGCATAGAACATTTACGTCGCTTAATCGCACTCAGTGTAAAAGGCCCTTAACACTGTGGAAAAAGGGTAGATCTTTCTCTCCAACCACTCGTTCCCACTCACTTGACCTGACTGCAAGCAAACATTAGATGACATGGCTCTTGAGAGTAACAAGAATCTCAGGTATCTGATTGGTGTAACAAAGCCATCTAATCCTCAGGCAAGGCAATACGACATCACAGTGAAAAGGTCTGACATCATGCTGGATAAACCAGTCAGAAAAAGTTTGACAATGACTAACCTACTTTTCAAGTTATACTATCCCTCTTTAATTTTAAGAACCTCCTATATGAAACAACCAAAAGGACCTTCAGTTTTTTTATTAACCAAACAGGACATATACAGCTGAATGAAACTGAAACAAGATAAAACCGCATGCAAGAAAGTTTGTGTAAACAAGCACCCACAAATTACAGCTGAATGATTGAAACTCCCTCAAAGAGTCAACAATAGTAATATGCTTCTAGACTTATAACTTAATGAAATTCACAACTCATTTTATTTCCATAATGTGGCATATTTCCATTTGAAACAGGATAAAGAAAGAAAGCACTCTTTATTTATATCATCTTTGCATTGGTTTGGCTCTTTCAAAATCATTTAAATGTCTTTTTGCATTGTAACATCTCAATTTGCATAATGTTATGCAAAAAAAATATTTTGATAAAACAAGTAAATATTCATATTTGTAAATTATTATTTGATTAAATAAACAATTATTTTGGGGCCTATTAATGAACGAACTCTGAATTGTAGATCACAAAAAAACAAAACAAAGTTGTGGGGTCTGTATTTTATAGTAATGTAACTTTGCAAATTTGTGCATATTAAAAACGTTTTTGTCAGCCAATCATGAATAAAGCAACTTTATCTTTGTAAATGGTAACGTGTAGAAGAAGAAGAAAAAAAAATATATGGCAATGTAATATGCAAATAATACGAGACCATTCTCAGTAGCCTTAACAGTCTCACAAGCTCAATTCAGTATGCATGTTCTCACGAAAGAGGAGAAATATATACACCTGTAGTCTCTCCCAAACAGACTCCAAAACTAACTTAAACCCAGTACAGTAACAATACGGGAAATATTTTTCACCGTGTCAACAGCAGCACTGCGGAGCGTTTTCACTCAAACAAACAAACACACACACCTGCAGTCGCGCGCTTACATCGGTGATCAAACATACACAGACTGAATGCCTCAGGAGTGTTTAGTAGTGCTATTATAATCAATGTACTTTACCATTTCGTCCTCGTCACTGTCCCCTTCATTTTCTCCTTCATCTTGTTCATCCCCATTTCTTGCTTTTATCTCGTCGCAGCATTCAGCGAAATCATTTCTCTTCACTTTTTCGTCAAGACCTACAAAATCTGAGGGGTGACATTGAAATTCCTCAAATTGTAATTCGGGTTCATACGTCTCGACTCGCGCCTCGCCTTCTGACAGCGTGTCGGAGCCTGAGGAATTGTCTCCACCGTCGCCTCCAAATGTTTCTGACTGCTCACTCTCCATTGCCCTAAAACATCTCGGTAATTGTCTTAAACTAATGACATGCTGAAGGACAACTTATCTGAGTCCCAGCTAAGCGCCCGAGAGAACTTCCCTCACTGTGCTGCGTAATTTAACGAACATGAGTGTTAACCAGCCATTGAAAGTGAAGTTTGTATTGCAGCACTGGAGCGCGTCCTCTGCTCAACTCATCGCTGCAGTGTCTTTAACTGAAGTCTGCGCTCATTGGCTGAGCAAACCCCGCCCATCAGCCAATGAGAAAAGCTGGTCAAGTCCTTTTAAATCAATGGCGCACTATTTGAGCTCACAGAAAAAGGTTTGTCCAAAAGAGCACGGATATGAATTGTTGATATCAAGAATTACATTTTTGATATCAACAATTTACTTGTTGATATCAACAATTGCATTCTTGATATTAACAATTGAATTCTTGATATCAAAAATTTAATTCTTGATATCAAAAATGTAATTGTTGATATCAACTATTTAATTGTTGATATCTGTAATTATATTTTCACTAGTGAAATGTCACCATAGGCTGCCATTCAAAATCAATTGTTGATATCAAGAATTGATTTCTTACTAGTAGAAATATAATTTTTGATATCAATAATTACATTGTTACAAGTACAAATGCGAATTACTGATATCAATAATTCAATTGTCACTAGTTGAAATGTCTATTCTTGTTGAATTGAATTGCTACTAGTAACATTTTTCATTTTTGATATCTGAAAATGTATTTCTGATATCAATATTATTTCAGATATCTAAAATGGCTTTCTTACTAGTAACAATCACATTCATGATATCAGAAATTAACATTGAATTATTGAATTATTTAAAATTGAATTATTGATATAAAAAATGAACATTGTTACTAGTAGCAATTCAGTTGTTGATATCAAGAATAGACATTTCAATTAGTGACAGTTTAATTATTGATATCAAAAATAAAGGTTTTTACTATAAGAATTGTATTTCTGATATGTGAAATTGGAATTTGGAAGTAAGAAATCAATTCTTGATATCAACAATGGATTTTGAATGGCAGCCTATGGTAACATTTCACTAGTGAAAATACAATTACAGATATCAAGAATTAGCATTGTTACTAGTGGAAATGTCTTTCTGATTAAAAAATGTTCATTGTTACTAGTATAAATCTAATTCCTGATATCAATAACTATAATTTTAACTAGTAAAAATTTAATTGTTGATATCAAGAATTAGTATCCTGGAAATGAATAAAAGTTAAAACGGCTTGCCATAGTATGGCATAGTAGGGCTGCCAATTACAGCAGGAATATAAACGGGACAGTATCGTAAAAAAAAAAAAAAAAAAGGGACACTGGCCATTTTTATACCACACATGCCATTTGAGATTTAAGTAAGAGTTCCGAGCACATGAATGAAATACAAGTAAATAAATAAATAAATAAAATAAAACGATAATAGAGGGTTTTCACTACACGTCATCAATCCGGAAGTCGGACATTTTGGAGGCACTGAACTGAACGGACTTGCAAATTTGGCTGATTATTGCTGCTGAAAAATGGTTGTGTTTTGGTCTGTACTAATCGGTCGCACCGAGAAAAAACATTTTGAGTTCTATAGACTGCCGAAAGTTAAAGAGAAGAGTGCAAAAAACTGATGAAAGATGGCGTTTGTGGTTGAGAGAGGCACCGCATCAGCTCATCAACCACATGTGTAAATGAAGCGTTGACTATGGCTAAAATGTTGACGTAAAGTAGTTCACTATGGCTACATTCACACTGTCAGTCCAAAACCGATTATCTTTGTATCCGATTGGAATATGATCTAAAATGATGTCCACACTGTGTATCGCAACTGTTCAGATCCGATTTGTGTGTCCACGCAGCTCTTTGACAATACGGCAATGATGTTGCGTTGATGGAGGGGTTTGCATTTGCAATAGAAATGTTGTCTTATTTAAATTTTACAACATGGAAATGTGTAGCCGCCGCACTGGACGCGTCTTGAGCCTGCTGCAGAACTGAAGGAGGCTGGTATGCACAACTCTTTTTCCGCGCCGGTTTCAAAATACGTTTCAAAAATAATCATTTTTATTTATTAAATAAATACTTTGCACTTTGCAACAACACAGCCTTGTTTCGGCAGCGACTTTAGCATGTTCCTATAACAACGTCTGATGTTTACATTTTACATGGCGTGAGAAAGTCACATAAACCACGCAAAATCCGATCAGAGCGTTCAGACTGAAGTGGATTTCCTGATATTTGATTTGTATAGGATTTCAAACCACATATGGATGTAGCTTGAAACGTATTTCATGTGCTTTTTTTGGACTGACAATCTGAACATAGCCAATGTCGGGATTAGAAATAGAAGGAAGAATTGCAGTAAGGACTAGAGAAGCTAGCTCTTTCGGATCTTTACCACATATTAACTTAAGTTTGTCAAAATTTTGCGCTCTTTCCTGCTTACTAAGTCCTTCTCTATATGATTTCGCAGCTTCCATGTGTTTTTTTCTGTGGTTTAGACATCATAAATTAGTGTAACAATGTGTTCAGTAGTACATAAACAGTGCAATCCATGCCATTGTTTACATCCGAGTACCTCCAATATGGCCGCGCATCCGGGTAACTGACCAAATCGTGACGTAGGTGCAAACCCTCCCCTTCCGGTTGACCACCATGGGACCTTATTTCAGAAAAATATTGTATGGTAGTCAATGGCGAGAGACAACAAATATTTTGATCTCGTTTGAATTGTGCCCTGGATTACACATATGATGTTTGTCAATTTAAAAGATACATTTTAAAGTCAAGAAAGTCGCAGTTTGATGTAAAACTGTTGAGGTATAAGACTGTGAAAATACGTAATTACAAAGACTACAAACCCAAAAGGCGCACATGTGACGTCATACCTTTTCTCTCAATGAATGAAGCGAACTTTACAGAAGCTAACGTCTGTCATTTTTTTCTATAGTCTTACGTTATACGACTTAAGTTATAATCGTAACGTTACGCCGTCATGCCTGAGTGTTTTGTACCAGACTGCACACATACGTACATAGTGCGAGACGAGAGATGTAGTTCATTGAGCGATTTTCACATAAAACTAAATGTTACTCTTCTGTTTTATGACAAACTGCGACTTTCTTGACTTTCATAATTATCTTTTAATTGACAAACACCTATGTGTAATTCAGGGCACAGATCAGACGGAATAATTAGATAAGTTCTCTCTCGCCATTGACTACCATACATAATTTTTCCGAAATAAGGTCCCATGAGCCGGAAGCGGAGGGGAGGGACTTAGGCTCTCTATACAGTAGTTGCCGAGTAATCACGTTGGAAGAGGCGTGTTTGACTTGAAACATTTGCGGAAAGCTGAGAACTGTAAAATATGATATTACGTGTTTTTTTCAAAAGTGTGATGTCGCAGCTATAGGAACAGCTTGAGAGAACACTGGTAAAGTTAATCTCTCACCTTTCATGGTTTGCTAAAAACAAAAATGTAGTTTTGATGCCATCTAATAACGATAGAAACTAATTATTTACATGATTTTAAAGATGTAGCTGTGATTTGGCTTTATCGTGCACCATATACATGAATTTGAATTGCTTAACATAATATTAAATATTATTATTTTTTCTAAATGTCATAATCATTTGTTAACAAACAAGACAGTGTTCATTACTTCAATGAACTCATTGTTTCTGCATTAAATGATTACATTGTTTAAATTAACTTGCATATATGTACATTTCTGAAATACATAACTTAGACAGTTACCTCTGATAACTACGGAGCCCCCCTAGTCCCACTTTGTCAAAAAAAAATAATTATAACTATCTCGTGGCCTCAAGATAGTAACTCGTGGCCTCAAGATAGTAACTCGTGGCCTCAAGATAGTAACTCGTGGCCTCAAGATAGTAACTCGTGGCCTCAAGATAGTAACTCGTGGCCTCAAGATAGTAACTCGTGGCCTCAAGATAGTAACTCGTGGCCTCAAGATAGTAACTCGTGGCCTCAAGATAGTAACTCGTGGCCTCAAGATAGTAACTCGTGGCCTCAAGATAGTAACTCGTGGCCTCAAGATAGTAACTCGTGGCCTCAAGATAGTAAAGAAAAAATATATGACAATGTAATATGCAAATAATACGAGACCAATCTCAGTATGTTTACATGAGTAATATGACATCATATGACATTTTTTGTTTTAACAAATATATATCTATACATATTTGTTTCCCTTTTTTAACACTTACTATATTATAGAATAATGTCAGTTTTGTATAGCTGAATGCTACTGTGTATAACATTGAGCTTTTTAGATACAGATTTCAAGGTAACACTTTCCTGGGAAAAGTCAATACTGTAGCCTACAAAAAGAATGTTTAGAATTTGTAAAGAGTGTGGCAACTTCACTGATAATCAACACATCTTTTTTTTTGTTTAGCAAGTAAGTTATGTGCATTCAGTTCTTGTGCAAATTGTAGACAAGTGTAGGCTACTAACTCTCTTGCACACGTGCCAACACAGTGTACTTTAATTCAAATCTGATGTGAAAAAGAAACTTGTTCAGTGATTTGAACTTATTGTTTTGAGAAAAGTGTTTGAGAAAAACTGTAATAAGTACAAATATATCAGTACAACATACAAATTTAGAACAGATATTCCCCATACACACAACCCTATAGCAAATACCAATCCTTCAGTGCTTCAAGTATAAATAAACTAGATGAGTAAAGTATGATGACAAACTTTGATGTTTGCTTGACAAAGCCTTTTTGTCTGAAAGTTTGAAATAACTTTGAGCTTGTACTTTGAAGATTTTACTCAAAGAAGTCAATTAACATGTTCTAGCACATTGCTAACATGTTTTAGCAAGTTGATAGCATGTTTCTGACATGGTTAGCACATTTCTAGCATGTTTTAATATGTTGCTAGCATGATTTAACACATCAACATACGAGGGCTATATATAATCGGATGAGGTTTATGTATTCTGTCCTGTTGTTATACCCAGATAACAGAGGAAGTTCCCCCAGTGTTTTACAAACAAATCCTGACTTTTTTTCAACCGAAATATTATTTTTATGATATGATAAGATAATATTTCCTTAGTCCACATAGAGGTGAAAGGAGGCTCAGAATCCTCCTACCTCAATGTACATTCTATGGCTGCTAGAAGAGCTAATCTTATAAACCTCAGATAAACCTTTGGCTTATCAATGAAATGTCCCCCCAACAGGATAAGCCTGGGCTCCATGGCATATTAGTACCTGTTTATCTTCAGTACATGCTCAGATCATACACAATCTTGTGGTCACTGTGCTTTATAAATGGAGTCTTGTGCTCTCAGATTATCATTTGTGTGATTATAACTCAAACCACAAGGTAAAATGTAGGCAAACCTCAGTTTTCTCTATATAATCTTCTTTGATTTAAGATCCCCACAGTATTAAAGTCTCTTTATAAGCTTTAAAAAGCAATGAGAGGTGCTCTGTGATCTCTTAATCAGCAAGTGTTTGGTCCAATATTCATCACTGTGCCACACCTGACATAACTAACCAAAACTTATAAATCACAGAAAGACTTATAGATTCACTCTGTAGCTGTCAAACACATGTCAAGAAACATAAACACTCATATTTAAATACTTGATTTGAATTCACAATTATATAATAATAATTATAATATATATTATATAACTAATAGTATTAGTTATAATAATTTAGGCATATTAGCAATATATACATACTACCGTTCAAAAGTTTGGGGTCAGTAAGGTTTTTAATGTTTTTAAAAGAAGTATGTTCTGCTCACCAAGGCTGCATTTATTTGATAAAAAAATGTAAAATAAAAATAAAACAGTAATATTGTGAAATATTATGACAAAATTAAAAATGACTGTTTTCTATTTTAATATATTTTAAACAGTAATTTATTCCTGTGATCAAAGCTGAATTTTCAGCATCATTACTCCAGTCTTCAGTGGCACATGATCCTTCAGAAATCATTCTAATATGATGATTTGATGCTCAAGAAACATTTATGATTATTATCAGTGTTGAAAACAGTTATTTACATTTTTATTTCATGATGCTATGATGAATATGGTAGTGTGTGTGTATATATATATATATATATATATATATATATATTATGCACATTACATTTTAAATATGCAACTGCACAGTGAAATTTTTTGACAAAAGTACATTAGCTTAGTTAGTTAGTACACTTACTTCACAACAGATGGCGCTCATCTACAATAGTTTGATTGTTATGACTAGAATGGCTTGTGCTATTCCAAATATGATCTAAAGGCCATTTTTAAAATATAAAGATTAAGGGAAAAACGTACACAGTGCAATTAAAATGGTTTTGTTTGTTTGGGTTAGGGTTGGTGGTTTAGGGTTTATTAAAGAATAATTGGTTTAATTTATGAGACAGATTTATCTGAAGCAGTCTGAGTCTTACAGTGGATTCAGAACGCATTCAGACCCTTTCATTTTCTCACTTTGTTGTTGCAGCCTTATGCTAAAATGCTTTAAAAAAAATTACGTAATCATACCCCATATGACAATGTGAAAACAAATTTGTGAACTGCAAATTTCTGAAAAGAAAAACTGAAATATCACATTGGCATAAGTATTGCTATATACACATTCCAATTATCTTTGACTGGAGTCCACCTGTGGCAATATAAGGTTAAAAAAAGCTGAAAATGCATATTAGAGTAAAACTGATGGGGGAAAATAATTGAATGCATTTTAGCATTAAGCTGTAACAACAAAATGTGAGAAAAAAACCCCCCAAAGTGTCTGAATACTTTCTGAATTTTTCTAACTTTCATTATCATCTCACTATCATTGTACCATTCTGAAAAGATGTTGATTCAGCCTCAACCTTTACCCCAAAAAAAAAAAAAAAAAATTTTATAAAGTCAGCCAAACACACATCACAAGATCTTATGAAGTCAGCCAAACACACATCACAAAGAGAAAAACAGCCCACACACTCTTATCTAAGACAGGGATCAAGACCATCATCTTCCATTCGTCAGGTGATCAAAGCGATGAGTAGTAAAACTATAGATAAACATTCAGGTGGGGGATTTTAAAACTGTGCTGTACACCACTCTCAATATATGAACAATTTCCTGTAAATGTCCCTTTGACGGCATTATATGTTTTTGTCAAGCAGACTAACACAAATGGCTGACTGACATTTTGATGTTGTATAGTACCAAGATGTAGGAACAAATTTGGAAAATGCAAAGGAAATGTTATATTTCAGTCTTGCTCACATCCATTTCTCAGAATGAGGTGTGCTATAAGTAAACAAAATGAGAGGATGTTCTTGGTGTCTACAAATTTTATCAAACTCCTTGATCATCGTGTGGTTGTCGTTGTTCGCGCAGTCACATGTTCCATGTGCTGTTAGCAACAAGCTGGGTAAAAACTCTCTTGAAAGCTGTGAGACTTCTACATAAACAACATTGCAGGTTGTTAGATGACTCCAACTATACACAGTGAATCTTGCATCAAATTGTGAAACTTTTGCCTGGATGTCTTTTCTGTGTTGATGAACACAGAAATGTGTAGATGCTGTTAAGGATCACAAGCTTTAAGTTTACACAGCAGTGTGTTTCCTTGGGCCTCCCAACGTTGAAGTCTCTGAAGTGTGAACATGTCTCTTCCTGTATTCATGTATTTTTGTGTGTGTGTGTGTGTGTGTGTGTGCACTTAGGAGAATATTTAACATCTCACAGCTCCCATACCACATGTTCTCTACTACAGTTTCTAGTAACTGTATAACTGCCAAATACATTATGTAGATAGCACTGTTTGTTCATCTTGATTTTGTGCTGTTTTATGGACTGCACTTGTTTGTGTGAAATAAAAAAAAATGGTCTTCTGAAATTTATATAAACTTGAATTAGATTAACTTCCCTTATGCAGTTTATTAGTAACATAGACTCCCTTTCAGATATAGAAAAGTAAAAAGTGGCATATCATTTAGTCATCATTTTTTTAGTATATAGATCAAACTGCAAATATGTTTCCTTGAAAGCTCTACGGAAGCAAAGAAGTGAACTTACTTCACAGTTCATCTTTGGTTTTCTGAGATCTGTCATGTGAAACTGTTCACTCATTTCTCAAAAGTTGCAAGGACCTTAAAGTAATCTAAGAAAAGTGGTTGTTCCCTTAAAGCAAGTTCCCACTACACATTTTGAACTTGCATGTTCACAACTGTGACCATATTAAACAACAACTGAATATTTCCGTGAGATAAAAATATCATATTTCAAAGTCATAAAGATAGTTTATATGATATAGGCTAAATACCTTAAATAATATATAAAAAAGAAAGTCCCAATTAACACAGTTGCTACTTATTGGTTATTTAATGGTGGGAACTATAAACTATAAAAGATTTACATGGGGGGGGGGGGGTTAATATTTGGCCTAGATCTGTAATCATGGATCATTTGAATAGTTGGTTATCTCTTTTTCACTGCATATCAAGCATGTTGGGTTTTAATTTGATGGGGACATTCATACAATGGTTTTTATACTGAACAAACTGAATATGCTATCAGCTAACCCTAAACCTAACAATCACAGAAAACCTTCTCAGGTCTAGTTCTAATTATGTACG
>FLSR01000220.1:52180-65952 GCA_900092035.1 Leuciscus waleckii
TGTAATGTTTTTATTAGCTGTTTAGTATGATGTATTAGCTGTTTTCCTCATGGGTGACCAACAAATGTCCACAAGGAAGAGGATTGCTTTGGTCACCAGGTCTTCCCATACTGAAAATCTAAAGAGTATAGTCAATTTATTCTTTCAAGTTATACCAGGAAATATTTGTATCATAAATATGCTGTAAAACATATTTTAGGGTTGACAAACCCACAGTTTAGTGAGAAAATGTATTCTCATACCATAGGCTAAATGATTTCAAGTGTCAAGAGCCTCTGCAAAGTTCAACCATAACCTATGTGAGTTCTATTCATAGTTTGCAGAAGTGAAACTTCTTTTCTGCACAAGCTGTGTATGAGTCAGTTTCATTGCAATTTGATAATGAAGAGGATTAATTATTATGTCTTTCTCCTGTGGAACTCTATCTCTTATTTAGTCTATATAGGCCTATATTAACAGACATTGTTCAAAATATTTTCTTTTGTGTTCTGACATGATGGTGTGTTATGTTAATCTCTTAAATGTGATGAAAATGATTCTGGTTCTGGGATATAAATAAAAGAACACTTTAACCACGAGCACATAAGCGGCGTAACCCGATACGATCTCATGAAAGTGCATATCTATAATAGCACGAATTTTATTTCTCATGATGTTTTATTAACAAAGTTCGGGAGGAGCACGTTCAGATAGTTAACACAAGTGAGAGCAATCAGCAATCAATGGGTCTCACCTCAATCCATTGACAGTTTTGCAGCATCCCCCCCACCACCCCTTCTAGTCCTAAACACTTAGGGCTACATACGGGAGTAGCCTACTCTGGGTTCGGAGCCCTCCCCCGAACAGAACGCCAAATACGCATTAAACTTTACCCCCTCAAATTGTATGTAAGTGTGAACTCGTGAAGTGCCATTTACCGCAAAAAAAGTTTTTGCGTGCATATGATAGGCTACTGCCGGTGAATCAGCTGAGTTCCTGCTATTGTGCCAGCATTGTTTGCGCCCATAGGCTCATGGCCAAAATGCTGCGCGCGTCTAAACGTTGCCCAGATATGCTGCTGCCTAGGTAGGCAGCTCACTTTGTTCTAACTTCAGAGACAGCCTATGAGAATTCAAGAGGACCTGTTGCGCTGTAGTTTCATGAGTGAAGGGAATCCCCCTCACTCTTCCGTGAGCTGGTAAGCTGCGTGTGAGTACCATGAGCAAGACAGTCAAGAGGATCCGACAATGCGCAAGTGGTCGGCTGCATTTTACTTCACTCTGGGTATGTGCTTTAGCTGTGTTTTCAAGCAAGTATTTACACGGAAATATGTCACATTATAGCATTTCATTGATATCATTGCTGAAGTGATGTTATTTCAGTAGGTTTATTAATATTTCAGGTTTCTTATCTCTCTGTACAACCGAAGCGTCAACAGGTCAGTTGTGTGTGTGCGTGTGTATTGGGTCTGAGTCTGAGACCACATTGAACCCTGTAAAAAAAACAAACAAAAAAAAAAACCCTCCTGTTTTTAAAATTGGAACAGAGAAACTTTTTGACGTTGGGACTATATATAGATTGGATGACAGCAATCAACAATATGTGAACTTTATTCATAAGATGTACACAATTTGTGTTTCCATTTAAGCACAATATGCTTTTTGAAACATTTTCAAATCATGCTGTAAACATTGTGGCAATCGCTTAACACAGCTTTTCATTTAAACTTTAAAGGTTCCTGTAACTGCACCAACTTGAACTTATTAAAAGATAAATGTAACAACACAGAAGGTAAGAAATGACCAGCACAAATTATGTAAGCTATGTCTTTTTATTTATTAGATTGGATTAAACTAGAATACTTGTTCTTAGTGTAACATAAATGTTACTTTATTTGTATTAGGAATAAGTGTAGCCTACAATGACACATCTTTTGGTTTTATATCCCCACTAAATTGTTGGAGACATGGCAAGGCAAACATCTTTATGTTTCAATAAAACATATTTAGCTATTCTTTGGATGAGCATAGTTTAATAATTTCCCCTATACCATTTAAGGATTACTGTTTTCTTCTTTAGAGTGTCTATTTACACCCTTCACTTTTTCCAATTTCCATTCTTCTTCCCTTTTCCATTGCATATCAGCTTGGAGAGGTGTTTATTTTAGATCAAATAAAATAATGAACAAAATATTCGGGCATTTATTAGGCCTAAAGTATGCAACAACAAACAATTAAAATGATGTCATAATTTTGACATAATTTCTAAATTTACACAAAAAGTGTAACTATCTTTACTAGCTTAACATTTAGCTCAACATTCAGCCCTGTTACCAAAGGTATTAGAAAAAAAAAGTTTAAACAAATATTTTCCTTTAATCAATGAAGTTAGTTACATTTTAGGACGAAATGGTAATATCCCTTGCTTTTATTGCACTTTCCTGAGATGAGTGGGAAACAGTAACTACAAAACCAACATTTGTTGTCAATGTAATTATCCTCTGCTGAGTTACATTGTTTGTTTTGTTTAATTTTTTTAATTATTTGTTTGTGTGTGTGCAAAATCTTTGCAAATCTTGAAAATGAATAGAAACTAAAAGTTGGATGAACAATATTTTCCAAAAGTCAACCGCTTCGTCATTTCATTTGGAAGAGTTTCAAGTTTCTGTTTCAGTATCTGTAGAAAGTAACATTCATTTTGTTTATATTATCAGTGGATATTTCTCATTTATTAGGAGTCTATGATTTTACATGCTTCATAAAACTGACGATTAATAAAATTGATCGTAAGTTCATCTGTGAATGGAAAAATGGAGGAGACTTATCAACCCCATCCACACTCTACGCACAACAGTAAGTAAACATAAGAAGTGAGAAATATGATGATTTCAACTTTATTCTGTTTGGGCTGCAGTCTGAGGCTGAGCTTCATACTTTCTTGCTGTTGTTTGATTGTTAATACTTCCTAATATCAAATGTAAAAGTTAATGTACAATTCTCCACGTGATAACTGAGAATTATATTAAACAATCCACACTGTTTGTTTCCTGCGTAGGAGAAAATGCATTTGTGAACCCATAAATAAGAAGAATGCAACTGAAATGACTTTCAGTGCCTTTAAAGTAATAAATGGGAATATAACAGCTCACGTAATTGCAACCAGTGAAGATCAAAGCAGGTGCACCTACAAAAATTTCAGTGGAAATCCATCGCACATAAGTATGTTAATCAACAATATTAATATGAATCAGTTTCAATGTATTATGATTTTAAATGTTTCTAACCTCTGACCTTAATCTAATATACTGATTTATTGCCTGCAGTCACTTGGAAATTACTAGAAATTGTAAAATTGGTAAAAGTTGCTTGACAATTCTGTTACCAGACAGAAATTTCCCCAGGTTAGTATGTGACTCTGCATTAAAATGTTTTATGTTTTCTTTCATTTCAGCACGGTGCGGTCCTCCCGCTAAACAGAATCTAATTTTTAAAAGAAGGTCTGGTCATTTGTCTGTTAAAGTGGACTGGGGAGATGAAAGAAATTATATTAAACAGTTCTCTGTAAAGTATAGAGAGTTCAACACTGCAACGTGGAAAGAGGTCAGTAACAACTTACACAATCTTATGGCAATTTAACTACTTTACATTTTGGTGAATTGGTGGCTAATTCTGCTTACGCCCCAACGACGGGTGTGATTAGGGGTGGGATTCGCGGTAGGCCTTCATGCTTACTTTTTTTCTAATAATTGTTTTTGTACGATTCACATTGTACCAATTCATACGAAATCGCAAAATAGTTCCAGTGAGATCAGGTTGATAATTGCACCCTGCAGTTTCAGAGTATATCTATTGTTAACTTAATAGTGTAAAGCCCTGTGACAATATTCACCCCGTGGAATTGATTTTCAGACACATTTATTAACTTTTTGAGGGCATATTAGTTCCTAACCAAATAACACACATTGTGACATTCATTTGTGTAAATTACTTGAAATAAATGTTCATTATGAATACTTGTATATCTATAAAATCATATCAATTACAAATGTATTTTCGCTAGCACACATTAAATAATTTACCCGTGCTTATGTCAGATGAGTGCAAATGGGAAATGTTTTGCTGCGCAATTAGGAATATCTTGGGTGTGTTTGTTCACAGCACTGGAGTTTACAGTAATAGAGTGTGGATCAGTGTAGATTTGAGAAAGCACTGTACACTAGGGTGTGGTGTGGCTTTGTGGTTAAAGATGTGGGGCCTCGTTTACAAACCTTTGTGTGGGTTTAAACCCCAAAAGTATGCGTAATCACAAACTACACAATATGAGGATCTTATATGTGACCCTGGACGACAAAACCAGTCACATGAGTAAATTTTCTGAAATTGAGATGTATACATCAGCTGTAAGCTGAATAAATAAGCTTCCGATTGATGTATGGTTTGTTAGTATAGGACAATATTTGGCCGAGATACAACTATTTGAAAATCTGGAATCTGAAGGTGCAAAAAAATCGAAACATTGAGAAAATCGCCTTTAAATTTCTACATTTATGTGTGCGATTTGTGCTGCATTCACTCACAAAAATAAATGTTTTATATATTTACGGTAGGAAATGTACAAACTATCTTCATGGAACATGATCTTTACTTAATATCCTAATGGTTTTTGGCATAAAAGCCGATAATTTTGACCCATACAATGTATTGTTGGCTATTGCCACAAATATACCCCTGCGACTTATGACTGGTTTTGTTTCTCATCATTTTGTACACTTGTACTCTGCAGCAACAGTCTAAAAACAGCAGAGAATGTGATATGTGGAATGTGACGTCTTCTCTGCCTTACGAGTTGCAAATACATTGTGATCACAATGAAGAGTGTGCGCAGTGTCCGCTCAGTGAGGTCTTTGTGGTCCCGCGGGGTGACTTGAAGACGTGTTTTCAAAGTGGCTAAATACAAATGTGTGTATTTACTGATTTGTATTTTCTTGAAACTGTATACTTTTCTTTTAATATTGAAGTGTGTAATTTCTGTCATGAAACAGACAGTTACAAGTTACAAACACTTCTTCAATTCAAACACAAATCTTAGAGCTACACTAAACTCACAGCATTAGTTGTAGACATGTTATTCCCATCTGCTCCGTTAAACAAACAATTCTATTTTGTGCTGCTGGTGGCAGGGAAATTACACACTTTATATTTAATATTTAATTGACCACTGTATTTTCAAAATTTTACTTCTTCAGAACTCACAGATGCACCATCAATCCAATGGGAGTCTCAAGACCATATACAAAACAGTTTTATATCAGCAGGACAGAGAAAAGTGGTCGTGATGTGGGAGGTACTAAGTCATGTAATTTCTCAACACCATCTGTGGTGTCAATGTATATTTTAGGTGTTGGTCAGACAGGATTTTGGTCAGACAGAACTATTTTATTTGGAACATATTTGTATCCTAATGGGAATAAGAAAAAAAATTAAAAAATGAGATTTTTCTTATTTAACGCTTTAGGATACTGGTAACACTTTAGAATAAATGTTTCTGTCATAAATTAATAACTACACAAGACTATAACTGTTACGAGTTAGCTGTAGTAATCCAAGGGAGAATGCAAGAAGATAATCAAACTGACTTTTTTTTTAATGAACAACAGGGAAAACAAAGCACTGCAGACTATAACATAATGTTAACACTAGACAAGGGAGCTAAGGAAAACTCAGGGCTTAAATATACAAGGATGCAATCAAGAGAACTAGAGACAGGTGCTTAACATAATCAGTAACCATAGAAACAAACAAGGCAAACACAGGCAAACAGGAACAGAACAGAACCAAAGCAAACCAAACCAAACCAAACCAAACACAAAGAAACATGTAAAAACTTGTGTTTTTAATTGCGATTAATCACAGAAAAAATGTGATTAATCTTCTTCTTTTATTTTTTATCGATTGAGAGCACTAGTTTTAAATAGATAGCACTAGTGCTGTCAATCGATTAAAAAAAAAAGATACTCGACAAACCAGACATTTTGGCATATATGTGTTACTGTTCGTTCAAGCGTGAAAGAGAACTCGATTCTGGTGCGCACGATACGATTTGCGCACGATTTGTGCGTTGTGTGTCACATAGACAGGACATTCCAGACAGCGCGTTCAAGCGTTTCGTGAATAAGAGCGTGGTCATATAATGTAACGTTAGCCAAAAGATGACAGAAAAAATAGATCCTGCTTTATTTGTGTTAAATATTTTAACACGTTAGACTGGACAAAAAATAATCGCATACGTTAACACGTTAACGTTGACAGCACTAAAACTAACATACTCGTAACATTACACCACCCTCCCGGTAGACGCATCCTTGTGCCGTAACTAAATAACAAAGTCCAAAAGAGGTGAGGGGTGGGGGCTCTGGAGGAGGACATAGAGCTGGAGAGTGATGTGACCAAGGAGGAGCTGACAGAGGAAGCCACCATGAAGGAGACGATTGAGGGAGAAGCCACGGCGGAGCTGATGGAGGAAGGATCCAGATACCGACCAAGAGCATAGCCAGAACGAGGGACCACAGAGAGGGAGCCAGAACGAGGGACCACAGAGAGGGAGGGAGGAGCCCTGGTGGAGACTTGACAGGCGGAACAAGGGGTGCGACAGACTGAGATGGAGACCTAGGCGGAGCCAAATAGCCAACGAGACCGGATGACACCTTAGGTCCTGGAGGCCAAGACGGAGTTGTGGTGCAGATCTGCGGTTTAGGACTGAGGTGGGGCCAGGGGTACTGAGGACCAAAGCGGAACTGGAGGGAAGGCGGAGCCCGACGATGCCGAAGGCGTGAAGGGACAATGCGCAGCTGAAGGCTGAAATTCCCTGGCATAGACAGAGCAACAACGAACCAAGGCAAAGCCAGAGGGATAAGATATCCCCGTGGAGCTCTGAGGATGACGGTCCCAGGTGAAGCCGAGGAAGGAAGGAGCCAAGGTGGAGCCGACTGGTCGACAGGATGTCGAGTGACAGGCTCGGCAGCTGGTGGCAGAGCCAGGGGATCCCCTTGCCAAGGCGGCGCTGGAGACCGGAAGACCCAAGGCAGACCCACAGAGCAGAGTGGAGTAAACAGAGGGGGAGCTGAGGGACTGAAGGGAGCCAGCGAAGGTGGGGCTGAAGGTCTGGTGTCTTTGGTAGAGGAGGTGGGAAGGGAGGCTGGGTGGGACCATCGGAGATGCAGGAGATTTGGAGCTGGGCAGGACCAGCGGAGATGCAGGAGTCGGGCACGACCTGTGGCAACAAGAGACTTTGGGGAATCATATCTTCCAATTCCTCAATTAATAATGTAGAAACCTGGCACAGCTCACCCTCAGCAGCAGGAGTATGGGAGGGGCTCCACTCCATGTCCTTGTACTCCACTAAAGACAAAGATGCCCTCAGTTGTCTCTGGCTCTGTTCTTGTGGCGGGGCTTGACCTCCCTGTCTGCAGTGGGCTTAGGCTCTTGGTCCGTGGTGGGAATGGCTGAAGTTAGGCTCTGGGTTTGGAGATGGGCTGGTGTTGTCCTCATCTGCAAAGCAGGTGGTTAACAGAAAGTAATTTTTTGCCAGCACCCATTCTACAAACCGGCAAAATCCCCCCAGGAACCAGATAGTGTGTTAGGCACGCCAGATCCAAAAAGTCTCTTGTATGGTCCTCGAGGGATCATTCTCCTTGCTCCAGAAAAAGGAGGCGCACGGCAGATAAATCCATAATTTATGACCTAATCTAATCTTGGTCTAGTGTTTTGTTACGAGTTACCTTTAGTAATCCAAGGGAGAACGCAAGAAGACGATCAAACTGACTTTAAAAGGACACCAGGGAAAACAAATCACTACACACTAAAACGCAACGTTAGCGCTAGACAAGGGACTAAGGAAAATTCAGAGGAATGATGGAAAATTGGCCATGCAAGTAAAGTCATGAAAACTATACAGTAGGGGGCGCTATTGCACATCTTCTGAAAGAGTAGAGAATATTTTTATTAAAAAACAGGCAAAAAAGAAGCAGAACCAACCTATAAAAACATTGCTTATGCACGGTGTAGTCTTTGAAAAAAAAACGTATCAGCTTTTTGTTCAAAATGTTGCTTTTTGATAAAGTGTTGCAAGTGTTGATAAAATTAAGAATTCATGAAGCTATAATAAAAAAAAATTTGGTTTCAGATACACAAAATGTTCTGGGGGCCATGACTTTTCATGAAAATTATCAAAAATGCTGTCGGTTGCTGACAACTTGCTAAAAAAAAAAAAAAAAAAAAAAAAGGGGGGGAAAGAACTTAAATACAAAATGGTGGGGAAAGACTTAACTTACCAAAATCATAAATCTGCTATTACATATTCATCATGTACATGATTAATTATTAATTGAAGTACTGGTTAAAATGTTAATCTGTCCTGTATGCTATTGATTAGTTTCACATTCATTATAAGAAGTGTATTTCTTAGTAGTACTTGGGAGATAAAAATTCACTGTATAAAACAGTGTTTTTTTTTTGTTTTGTTTTTTTTGTTTTTTTTTAAATCGCTAGGACCCCAAGGTTTTCTACCCAACAAAAACACTTTGTTCTTAGTGGTTGACCGATATCTACATCGGCCGATGTGTTGGATGCGGGACTTTTATTTGAATGCGTACAGGAGATCAGCTTCAGCTTCACAGCTCGTTCGATAAACTTTAAGCTGTATGTATGTTATCTTGTCTTTATTTGAAAAAATATGATTCAGTGAGTACAAACTTACCAGATTACGAGTCCCCTGTTGGATACAGTGTTTACTTTCTTTTTATTTATATTCTTTATTTGTGAAAAAACTGTAATTCGATTACAGAATCAAGAAGTTTTTCATCTAAAGTAAGTCTGTTTAATTTTATATATATAAAGAATTGTTAAATATATAGAAGACCTCTTGAAATAAGTGTGCTGTGCTGAAGAAGTGGTCCTTGCAAAACTCAGCACTAGTCAGTTACTAGGGTCTTTTTTTTCTGTGACTGCTAGAAATCTAACTCCCAAGTCTGTGCAATGTTCTAATGCTATGCTATGGCTTGTTCATGTTGCTATACAGTTGCTAGGGTGTGGCTACACAATTACCATGGTGATACTCGTTTACAACCATGTTGCCATATGCTAGAGTGTGGCTAGACAGTTAGGCCCTGTCCCAAATGGAACCCTAAGCACTCGCGGTCTTCCTCTGAGTCCGCACTTTCGTGACGTAATGCCGCGTTTGACTGTCGGGAAGAAGTCTGCTCGGAGCCCGCATCAGCGCGGGCTCAGCAAAAGTGCGCATCAAGGGCGCAAATCGACCACATGGGGGCACTCGCGAGCACCCTTCTGAGATCTAAAAATGACAAATGGGACACACTGCGGTCTCACGGACTTAACGGACACAACGGACACACGCACGCGGCAGCCATTTTAAGTCCACAAGACCGAAAGTGCTCATGAAGTGTGCCATTTGGGACAGGGCCTTACATGGTTGCAAGGTATAGACTGGCTGTCTGCCCGAATCAAAAGAGCCAACCCCGTGTCTCTATGATGTTCTGGTGCTGATATATGGCTTATTTATGCTGCCATACAGTTGGTATGGTGCTCTAAATGGTTGCTAGGGCGTGGCTAAAAGGTTTCCAGGGTGGTATTTAAAGACTACTTGCTAGTCTTAGTCAAAAGAGACCACCCAGAAGTCTCTACGATGTTCTAATCCACAGGTAACCCTCTCACCTTATTTCAATGGAAATCTATGATGTGGTTGCTAGGGTGCTGTAACTGGTTGTTAGGGCATTTCTATGTCATTATTATGTCACTACTTATTGGCTGCTTGCTGGGCAGAGTCAAATGAGCCCATCCACAAGTATCTATGACATTCTGATGTGGAAATATGATGTCACAAACTTCTGTCCAATGTTAAGTCTGGGATTTTTCGCTCGCTGGATGAACATTGTACGCCCAATTGTTTATAAAAGTCAGAGCAGTGTTGTCCGTTGTAGTCAATAAGCCACACAATTTGACACTTTTTCATGACAAATGTCGTGGGGTGAGTTAGGTGGCAAAATTTGTACAGAAGAAGTAGAAGAAAAAGAAGAAGAAGAAGAAAAAAGTCGATGTGAGATAATAATAGTGATGCTAAAGAGGACTGTGTGAAGAGTTTTGGTGGTGTTTGTGTCTGAGTGACAAATAAATTCACGTAATTTGAATGATGTCGTAGTTGAATGCATTTTGTGCCAAAGCAGTGATAAATGATCCACAGTTAACTCAGATATACTGCTGTTGTGCCACTGTGGGAAGAGTTTTGAAAAAGTGACCCAAGTATTGAGAAATGTGTCCTAGTAATTGAAGAAAAAAACTGTAATCATTAGTTGTTAGAATATTGATAATGCACTACATATTTGTTCCTGTGTAGTTACTCATTAATGATGGAGCAAAATTCTAAAGTATTACCAAGATCCATTAAGATTAGTTCCAAAAAATTATAGAAGTTCCCATTGGAACCCTGTATACATTAGGATTTTTTTGTCAATCGTGAACATCCTTTCTTTCAGTATGCAAACAGCGAGGGTGTGACTGACTACAATGTGACCGTGGGGAAAGTATCCAGGGAAAACATCACTCAGTGTAACAGTTTCAGCACTAAAGATCCATCTCTCACCCTAATCCTGTCTTACTCTGCATACAACATCAGCGTCAGGGCTTTGAACAGTGTTGGATCGTCTCCTGTTTCCAGTATAGCCATTGAGCAAATGGATAAGTTGAAAGGTACATTGCTTTCGTATTTTGTTACATGCTACATGCTACATGCAAAGTACTCTGGTTAGCTGTATATTAGCTGTAAACACTGTATATTTGAACATTTAATGAGTGGTTTTTTTTATGTAATTTTTTTTAGATTTGTTAGGGCTGTTCAGTGTAAACATAACCAGTAACAACAGTTTCAGTCTGTCCTGGAGCAGCTCGGTCTCTAGCGTGTGTTACTGTGTGGAGTGGTGGGCCAAAGGACAGATTCCAGCTTTCCAATCATTCTACGTGAAGCAGACGCACAGAGACATTACCGAGAAAACTAAGAGAAGTACTGTTCCCTTTTATTCTCATATAATAAGTAGGATGAAATGAATGTATAACAGTATATTCGTATAATGGATTAATGGACGCTAAAGATGTCCAAAATGATGAAAAAGAAAAAGTTCTTAGGAGTGTAATCTTAGTTTTTATGTTGTAATTATTGATTTAATAACTCTAAAAACATGGTATAAATAAAAGTGGTATAAGTATCCTGTAAAAAGTAATAGATATTTTAATACATTGGAATACATTTCAGAAGTTTTCAAACTTATTTCTCAAGGTAAAAAGTGTTTTTAATTACTTTTAATTACTTATATGAGATCCATTGACAATCTGACCTAAACTTGTAAATCTGACCTAAACCTATTTTACGGTAACATTTTTACATTTGTAAGAGACTTGCTGACTTTGACACACAGACATGATTATCTATAGGATTTCTCTTTGTGACTCTTTGTTGGTTATTCCTATTTCTATGGTTATACCTGTCATGGCTGGTTAAGGGGAGGATCTAAGCACAAATGGTACTTTAATAATCCAAACAAAAGACTAAAGGCACTCAGGAATACAGACAGGGATGAATAACACAAACAACAAGAACAGATAAAGAACTGAACCAAATAGGGGAATATAAATACACAAGATAGTGAGGGGTAAAACAAGGCCCAGGTGGGACCGATCAGTCAACTCATAAGAAACTATAGAAACCAAGGCCACAGGGACTAAACACAGGTAAAGAAACTACACTCAAAGAACCAAAACACAGATAATACCAAACTCACTTTTGATTTACATCCATCAAATACATACAAAGATACAAATATTAGGACGAATATTAGAAAAAGTAATCGCATGTTAAATACATGTAATATAAATGTACCTCGAGGACCCCAGGTAGTCAAATGTAGTGGTACCAACATAACAAAAAAACACATGTGAACAAAATAAGCTTAATCCAACAACATAGTCCAAAATTCTTTCAGTGCCATGGCTTAACTTAATATCTGGTGCAAAATTAAACCGGCACACAAATGATTTAAAAGTGGCAGGGGCATCTTCAATACTAATTTCACCCTCACGCTCCATCACTGACATCACAACAACTCACGAGACAAAGTTTCACCTCAACGAGAAATCTCGTCGCGTTTTAATCTCGCGAGATCTCGTCACACCCCTAGTAATTAACAACTTTATTTATTTACAGCATTAAGAATTGCAACAGTGTTTTACACTTTTTTTTTGTTGTCTTTCTTTGAATTTAGTTTTTCAGCCCTATACGAGATATTATTTCTCTCTGCACACCAGACCATACCTGGACACCTGCGACCTGAAGAATGTGAACAACAGTGAGATGACATATGGCCAGCCCAAGCTTATTTCAGAGAAGGAAGTAGTCCAAATATTCATAAAACTGCTAATATATAGAATTGTTAATACATTTCCAGCCTGATAAATATACTGGTTTGTGCTGGTAGTGTAGTTGATTGACCAGTATATGTGCTTTTCACTAGCAAAACCTCGCTATTAAGCTGATCGACAAAGGACGTTGTGCTGGTTAATGCTAAGAAGCTAACATCTAAAATGCAATAATATTGTTTATTTGAAAATCATTCATTTATAGTCTAAAAAAGTGTCAAATTGAATTATCTGGCTGAGAAATATGTGCTACTGAAATGTGTGCAAGCTAAAATTTTTGGTAAAATGCTGAAGATTCACACCATATGCTGTCAGAATATCTACATTTTTAACTGGTCTGCTATAGACAACAGATGCATCTTTCTATATGACTGAACTGAATCACTTTGGGGCTTTCAGGTCCGATTAGTGCTCCTGGGAATGTTAGCATTTTGAATATTACCCAGTATTCCTCAGTGATCACGTGGAGTCCCGTGTCTGAGGAAGACTTGCGTGGATTCTTATTAGGCTACTACGTCTACTACAAAGAGGACAATAATGAAACATGTGAGGAGAAGCTTTATATAATTCCCCATCATAAAATGCTTATCAGAGATTCTTGAGAACTGGGACAAAACATGTTAGGCTGGTTTCTTTCACCTTCATTTACCTAAGAGAATACATTTTCTCAACTGTATACCAGGAAACCTGTGCTGTGACAGGTGGCATGTACGCGTTTAATTAGTTATTTAAAATGTTTTATTAATTGAAATATTAGACACATTACTGGTAGATTTCAAATTATAAGTGGAAAGTTTATTATTAGTATTATTATTTGTCACTTGGCTTGAATCTGTGTTTGATTGTCAACATTGTCAGATATTTCAAAAATTCTGAGCATTCCTTTACCACTTGTTTCTGATCTTAGGTCTTAAGTTTCATACATTTAATTTTAATTGCTGTAAAACAGCCACATCAACCCCATATTTTTGAAAGATCTGGAATTTTTTCTAGAAAATATAATAGTTAACAGATTTTATTTTTCAGTAGACAGTAGAATTAAATATTTTTGTCAACTCAGGCTTGATAATGGTCTTATAAAATGTAGCATTATATTAATAAACAGCTCACTGATTATCATTTGAAAAATGTTTTGATGAAATGTAATGACAATTGGAATTGTATCAAAGCGTGGTTTATTAATGTAATGATATCCACTGAAGGCCAGTTTGAAGAAAGAACCCAAGTGCAGCTTTAATTCTCAAAACAAGATCAAACATAAAACAAAGACATGGCGTGGCATGGCATGGAAATCAAAACAGAAACACGTACATG
>FLSR01000221.1:0-25062 GCA_900092035.1 Leuciscus waleckii
GTGAACTCAGTGTTTGTATCTTCATATGTACGTGTAATCTGTAGGTGAGCTGAAGGAGATAAAGCAGGATATTTCCAGCCTGAGATATGAACTGCTGGAGGAGAAGTCTCAGGCCACAGAAGAGCTTTCAATCCTCATTCAGAAACTCAGTGACAAACTCAACCCACGTCCAGTCCATCCGCACTGACCCCTGCTGACCAACGGTGAACTCAGTTTTAATATTAAATATATTATGCAGAGATCATAAGAAAGCCATTTTTACACTGTAACATGTCAATTTTGCTGAACAGTGGCAGATGAAGGCATAAATGCTACACTTCTCCTTTAAGTTACTGTAGTTCGTATCCTGTGAGTGTCACATTAGCTCCACCCTTTGATGGTGATTGGTCTGGTATGTTTTGATTGACAGCTCCATAGGCTCCACCTATTTTAACAATAACTGGAAGTGCAATACTCAGAGAACGAGTGTGAGTGACACTCACTGTCTGTTTCTGTTTATATTACATGTCGGAGGACTTAAGTTATGCTTGTACATTTAGGGTGACTGTATAATCACAGATTCTGAATGATATTTGTGAATCTGTCTTATTTAAATACATTGTTTCTTCATGTTCAGGTGTTTATTGCACATGGCAGTGTGTGTCGGAAACCATGCGTTTTATATACAACAGAAGTCATTGTGAATATTTCATTAAGTGTAATGTACAGTATTTCTAAAGCAAGTTTAGGCAGGGATATTTGTTGCATATACTGTCTTTATCCATTTATTACCTGGGAACCTGTGTTAGTGTTACTGTGAAGCTACAAAGTAGATATAATATTAGTGGTCCGGTGTCCCTAAAACCTATTATGCTTTTTCAGAAACTACCTTTAATGGAAGTTTTTGTCTCCTAAAAGAAAGAATCGATTCTGAACTGAAACGAGTCGTCAGTAATTCGAGTCTCACTTCCTATGTAGGTTTGTAACTTATTTGCATAATGCCAGCCTGTTGTCTTGATTGGCTGAGCAGCGTCTCTTAGCTCCCCTCAAACACTGTAGTTTATCTGAGACTGGAAGAGTTTTTAAAATAGTCCATATGACTCTTGGACTGTGTGTGCATTATTCCTTTAAGATGTTGTTTTGTTTGTTTTGTGATGTCTGAACAGAAATGAGCTTGTGAAGATCATGATATCTCACTTATTTGTATAATGTAAAAACCCAAACTGTTTGCATAATCATGAATGTTGAGAATCGCTGCGGTTCAGCTGTAGTAAACCTCATTTTGGTCCATAGATGGCGCCAGTTCATTTCACAAAGTGCAAGTCTGCATTTGTTTTATTGTTTTCAAGGCTCTCCTGATGAATTATGTATTTAGTATAGCCATATGAAACCAGTAGATGGTATATTTCAAGATAGACACAGAATATCTGCAGCAGTTTATATGTAGGATCAGAGATCTACTCAAACAAAATATCACGTGTGTGAAAATATGTGCAATTCAGATGTTTTTGCTTGTTTATGTATATTTAGAGATTTAAGCTATGCATTTTCATATACTTATCAATTCAATGATTTTAGAGCGAAACCTAAGAAATGTAACTATGACATATATAATAAGTACTGCTGTAATACACTAGCACTGAGACTCTAAATTTGACATTTTTAATGTTTTATATAAAATCTATTCAAGAAATCAAACGTGTTGTATTTCATTTATCCTGAGCACATCACACACAGATCTACAGGTGAGACTCAGAGTCAGTGTTTATCCATTCACATCCCATTCTGTGTATTTCTGAGGCGTTTTATGCCAGAATGGAGTCGGATCTGGAAAACTGTCCCACACCAGTCCCCCACACCAGTCCTTGACCAGTTCCAGTTCTGAGACACACTAGACATGACAAGTGGAAAGAGTAAGTGTGTGCATTTATTAAAGCTTTGCATAATCCTTCAAATAATTGAAATGCAGATTAATGTGTGTTCTTATGACTGCTTTATTATAAAACTGTATTCAGTAACTTGGGATATTTATCATAAAACAGGGCGGGAAGGGGCGGGGCCAACATAACGCAGTGATTGACAGGGTGGGGGCGGGGCCATCTTCACGCAGTGATTGACAGGGCGGGAGGGGGCGGGGCGTGATCGGTTCGGAATTCATTTTCAATTTGCACACTGAATTTTGCTACATTCATTGCAGGACATTTAATGAAAATGCAATCGCAAGTGTCTTAACTGTGAGTGTAAATGCAATTAAGAAAAATAACATTTAAATGATCATTTTGCTAACAGTTTTTGCTTGACCATATTAAACATCTAATCATTTCTGTAATACATTTTAATTTTGCAACTTAGAGCATTAAGATTATGTATTCAATTTACATATTAAAACTAGTGTATGAAATGGCAAATCTAAATTATATAATTGAATTATCATTTACATTTTGTATCAAACGTGGTACAAATGTAATGGAAAATGTAAATTTAAATACAGAAATGCATTGCCATTACATATTACATTTCAAATTGAATATTGCTACCCATATGCTTCCATACACATGATCATGTTCTGACCTTTCTTTCTTTTGATATCAAATGTTTTCCCGTTTTTTTGTCTCCATAGAGACTTCCTCTGTGACGTTTGTATAAAGTTTCTTTGAACGCGTCACATGATCATGTTCTGACCATCAGGAGTTACAGCAGATCATTCTGGAGAAGTTATTCATGATGTCCCATGGTTCAGTTGTGACATGAAATATTATGCAATGTGGCTGCGGACAATACAAGTCTAAGTTGCCACATGCGATGACTAAAGAGCCGTGCTATCAATGTTCAACACAACATTCTCAAGCTTTGAAGTTTCATTTTGGCATAATTAGATCCTGAAATGAAGCATGCATGATACTATTATTTAATTTATTTTTATTTTATATATTAATAACAGACTAACATGCAACTGGACCAAACAATTCCCTTTCTGTCCGGAAAACAGTAAGTTCAATGAGTAATATTTAGCATCTTGCATGGTGTCACCATTCTCATGGGTGATAAATCACATTTATCGAAAGGCATTTGACAGGTAATAGAGGAGGGCTGAGCATGAACCTCAGCAAACAAACAATGAGTGTAATAAAGTAGCTCATTTACTCCAGTAATTACATCTGTGCTCTGTTTGCACACTTTCAAGACACTTAAATGGTGTCTACACTAGTGTTTACAGCTTCATTTATGTGATAAAACACACATCCAGATGGTTTTAGAAGTGTGTTGCTATAAATAACACCCTCCTGACAGGGTCACATTGCATTTCGCGTGCAGATGTGGCGTCTTTAGGATGATGCTGGAGGACCAGGACCGCAGAAGAAGAGCATGTGGTGGGTTGTCACAAATAAAGAGAGATTTGAAACAACAAAGGGCTGTGGGAAGATAAGGTTGTGGGAACATAGGGCTGTGGGAACATAGGGCTGTGGGAACATAGACATGCTCCCGGTAATTTAACGCTGTCTCTCGTGATGCTTTGCAAACTCTATGGCTGAATATGAAATCGCCCCCTAAACCCTCATTCCCTACGTTAGTCCACTAATACTGTTCACTTGAAGGAGTGAAGAAAAAGGAGTGAGCGAATTCGGACAGCCGTTGAGTGTACATCGGTTGTACACTTGCTTTTGCAGTGCAATGTGGGATTGAATGAGTGCACTCAATAACGTCCACTGTGGTTTCGGACACCACTACGAATGTCTGTCCTCTCAAATAACGCGCTATTTGAGGGTATAGGGGGCGATTTCGGATTGTGTTTTGAAGGAGACACTGGGATTGAATGCTTTCAAAGCTAGTTTGCTGAAGCTTGCCTACCCTTCCTTTAACTGGCCACCAAGCTGGTTTCCATTATGTTTCCATTCCAACATGACTTCTCAACTGCAGAGTGAGAGACTAGCAAAACCATAGGCTAGCTAAGACCAAACAATAGGGTGATCAGACGCCTCCATTTTCCCTCGACAGTCCTGGGATTTGGTGTCGTGTCCCTGACTCCCTGACTGGATCTGTCCCTGGAAATGTCCTTGTTTTACAGCATGTTCAAACCGACAACGTAGCATAAATCAGAATGAGCTTTAATCACAATCAGAAACATAGCATGAAAGCATGAACATAAAAAAAAAAAATTACAGCTGTAATTAATGTGTCATTGATATATATTACAGTTTGTGAAAATGAAACCATTACTAAAATAAATTCAAAATATTAGTTAAATACCGTTTTACTTAGGCTATATGTTTTCAAATGTATTTGTTAAAGTCACAATTTTGTTATAATTCTATTTGTATTTATTTTTTGCTATTTGCAGTGTTTACTATTTACTATTTTTATAGTGTGATATTTGGTGAATTGCATTAAAACATCATAACAAAATTATTACAATATCACAGAACCCACAACAATTAAAAAACAAAGACGTGAAACCAAAACATGTATTCTCCTTTATTTTTTTATTTTTTTTATTAATAGATAGTAAATTTAAAATAAGACTTCAATTATATTTTTACGGCTGAATTAGGAAATGTCCCGTTTTCATTTCGGAAATCAAAGATGTTTTAGCAAGCCATAAGCTTCATAGCAATGTCAAATTCATGCTATTTTTATTTTATTCAGGACAATTCATATTATAAATTGAATTACTTTTTAGCGCAACTTTATACCATGCTTTATTTTTAAAGCATGTTAAAATAAACCCAGGGACTTTTATTATGAATGGAGCTGTTGTGTTGTGAATCTGCGATGCTAGAGTTCGTGTGTCAGGATGGCCGAGCGGTCTAAGGCGCTACGTTCAGGTCGTAGTCTCCCCTGGAGGCGTGGGTTCGAATCCCACTTCTGACAAGATACATTTTTTTTTTTATCGAAATAAGTCCTGTAACATAATGCCACTATACCACACGACACCAGCAAGTCCGAAAGATGATGAAAGGCTGGTGAAAGTGTTACCCATCCTACAGGACATCAGGTCATTTATTTGACTAGTTCTGTTGTTTATGTTGTGTTTTGTCTCCATTATACTTCAGGACACACCCAACCGTTCAAATATATACAGGTTCCCCCTTCCTTCTTTCTTTGTGGGATCACAAAGAAGTAGCAGCATAAAGCACTGAGTTCAGATTACAAAACACCATTCAATACCTAGACTGATGTTACAGCCGCTTGTTTAACATTGGTTCCCTCTCCGTGATGCTCATGAAATATTTAGGAACAAATGGTTGGATATTTGTAAGTTAACTCACCTCAGCTGGAAGGAGAAATGTGACTGGAGTAACACTGTGACAACTATCCCAGCCTCCATTATAAACAGTGCAGCATTGTCTTCAAATTCAGTGTTTTCTGTACTTTTGTGTGTTTATTTACTGTATTATTCATGCTTGCTCAGAAAGCTATTTGTGGTCGTTTTTATTGTGACCAGTGAACTTTGAGCCGCCCAGCCTTGGGAAAAGGTTTGTTTGATTTGTGTGGGTTAGTTCAGCACAGTTTACATTAAATGCGTCTTCTGATATCAATATGAATTTGCAATTCAATGGTTAAAAAAAGTATTCCTCCACTTTCATTCACGTAAATATCACATTAAGCACTTAATAAGTAACGCGACACATGATAGTGCGGGTGTTGAGTGATGTTTGGTCACGTGACCTCCGTGTTTGAAGCATGCATGCTGAGACTACAGGGACAAGAAAGAAAGAAAGAAAGAAAGAAAGAAACCTTGCATGGATTAACATCTATTGTCGTGGCCTGAATGCATGGGTGTGAGCCGAAATCAACTTCTCTCTACATGACAAGACAGTCTTTACTCAACAAGACGAGAGCATGAGTAAAATTAGAGATGTTGAAATGTTCATTGCACCCTCGATGCAATTTTTTCAAATAGGATATTCCCGGCATTGATAAAATAAATGTTTGTGACAACCTCTATTAACCCTTTAATGCATGAACATATGTTCAGTTTGAAGGCTATAGGTCAATCAGAAGACTATAATCACGATGGGTTTCATGCTAATTCTATTCTGGATTGTTTTTCAGAAACCAAACCGTTTCTGGTCCCCGTTATCTTCCATAGTTTATACTAAAGTCAATGGAGAACAGAAACTGTTTGGTTACTGACATTCTTCAAATAAATTAATACAGGTTTGGAACAACATTAGAGTGAGTAAATGATGACAGAATAAAAAAATTTGGGTGAACTATCCTTTTAATATAATTATTTGCCAGCAAGGATGGTCTAGTGTGCCCTAAAAAAGAGAAAACTTCTATGCATGGCTAAAAAAAATTTTTTTTTTGTCAGTGTTGTCATGTCATGACTTGTCATGTTGTTGAACTTGAGAATATCAATGCGTTTAATCAGAAGCTGGACATGGAGAACTACTGTAGATTTCATGCTAACTTGTATGTACAGGAATAACTTTAATGTTGATCCAGTAATTTGAGGATAAGTCAGCTGGCGAGTGCAAACACAGTTACGGTATATACAGTTGTATGTTTGCTATGGCGTTTATATGGTGTGTTAGGGTGATTCTGCACTTCTAGAGACTGGAAGAACCAGTTCTTGAATAATCACTGCAAACGCAGCTAGTTTGTTTATGCTGGTTTATCTAATAATAGTAATCTCTTGTGTTTAGAGCCGTTACCCAGGTGAGAGGATCCACGGGAGACGGAAGACATTATGGGAAAACCTTAGCTTAAATGCACGATGCTTTAAGACGGATCATATTGATCTAAATACAATGCAAGACACGAGAAAACATTTTCAATTTTCAGGAAATGGTGCAAATTGTGCTTGAAAGCCTTAGGATTGTTTAGAATTTAATTTGGAAAAGTCCATTTTTCTCATGCACACATATGAGGATGAGTCCACTATTATTATCATTATTGGTATGCATTTTTAAATGGATCCTTAATTTTCAAAGTTGGCATGAAACTGAAGTTGTGCTCATATTTTCTTCCCAATTGTGACGTATATCCGAGTGAAATGCTTCTGGAACAAGAACTAATGTGGGCGGGGCTTAATTTTGTCTGTGTGGAATTGATTGGTGCTGGTTTGGTTTGCTATTGGCTGATCTCATGTGAGTGACAGGTTGCCCCGCCCACATCATCAGAGAAGCTGTAAGAGGAAGCGATTCTGATTCAAGATTATTAAAACAATAATGTTGTGCACCGAAAAATCTTTTATAATGAATACCGCACAATTCCATAAAAAATAAGAATTGCAAGTTTTGATTTCATCTCCTCTGTATGGGTTTACAGCTGATACATCCCTCATAGACCAAATACTAAAATAACATGCAAGTTAATTCTCCACAATAAATGTTGTAACCACTGCTTTCATTGCCAAGGGAAATAATGACATTATACTTCTTACCTTGTCATTAAAAGCAAAATATCAAACTGCATGAAGACCTTGCCCCCTACTAAAACACACAGTTATGATCAGGTGAATTTAAAAGGTTTACGGTTAAGCTTTAAAGTGCGTGCAACTCATAACTCACACTTATGCACACTTTCCCTAATGCATTTTGTTCAGATAATGTGACATTTAATGCTGTATATTTCATCTGCACGCTCTCAGCTGCTATATAATCATCTCTGAACTTTCTCTGAAGACGTACATGATCAATGTAAAGGGCCACATCCGGTTAATGTTACACTGACATGTGACAGAGTTTGAATACGGCAATGTGAACACATTTAGATTGTGTGCTTTATGCATTTACACTGTAGCCTTTAAACTTGGTGTATAACGGTGATTCTGCACTTTTGCGTGACTGTATTCACCTCCACAATGAGGACTGAACAGGATGAACCAGTTCTTATGATACAACAGCAAATACAATCCCAACGACTGACTGATGACAGGAGTGCAGATGAGGCCAGACAAGCCCATTTCTATCGTTTAACTGAGACATGTACATTAAAGGATTAGTTCACCCCAAAACGAAAATATCCTAATAATTTACTCACCCCAATGCCATCCAAGATATCCATGTCTTTCTTTCCTCAGTGGGAGAGAAATTATGCTTTTTGAGGAAAACATTCATGGATTTTTCTTCTAACAATGGACTTCATTGGTTACCATCGTTTTTAAGTCCAAATCAATTCAGTTTCAAAAGTCTTTGAAGTGTTTTAAACGGGCTGTACGCGATCACAGCTGAAGAAGAGGTTGTTATCTAGCGAAACGATAGGTCATTTTCAAAAAAATTTAATAAAAATAATTTATAGACTTTTTACCTTCAATAGTTCGGATTGAGCTGATCAACAAACGGACAGGGAACGTTGAAAGGTTTCATCACGTTGAAAGGTCACGCCGGCGCCGGCAATACTATTTGAACTACTATTCATATTCATCAGAATGTTATTCATATACTATTCATATTCATATTCACTGAATACTATTACTATATATATAATAGCAAACAATACTATTTGAACTATCCTCCTACGTACGGTCGCATTGTAAACAGTGGGGCGGTACTTCTGCCGGCGCCGGTGTGATCTTTGTGATGACGTAGTTCCCTGTCCGTTTGTGTCACGAAACAGTTAACGTGAGACGAGGATACAGATGCAGAGGAAATTTATTAGTAACATGCAGACAAGGTACAAAAACTCAAAAACTCAGGACTCCAGGAACGGGGAAACTCGGACAAACGAACCAGCACAGGACTACAAACACAGGGAGGCTAAATAGCGGAACAAACAAGGAGGGTAACGAGACAGACAGGTGGGACAAATAAACCAATAATCAGATAACAAGATGGGAGGGGCTAGACAATAGACAGGAGCACATGGCCCAAAATAACAAAACACCCATGTGCAGCACAAGACAGGACAGGCATGTGACATTACCCCCTCCCTACGGAGCGGCTACCAGACGCTCCATAAGACCAGGGCGGGACGGGAGGGACAGACCAGGGCGGGACGGGAGGGACAGACCAGGGCGGGAGATACATGATCATGTACAGAAGCACTGATAGTCTCTTCTCAATGCAAGCAATAAATCTTGCTATTTCTCTCTGTCTCTCTCAGATTTCCTCCCTCTCTTTTCCTGCAGCTGTTTGGCCGACTGTCTAAGATGGATGATGGAGACCAGACCAATGCAATGAAAAATGCTTGGCATGCAAACTGTGGAAAATGACCTTATCTGACCTGAACTGTGTTGGCTTTCCATTCCTCATTTTATTTCTTTGTTTTGGCATATGAAAAATACATGCAAACCAAACCCTATTAAACCAGATTCAATCCCAAACAAATGCAAGTAAATGCTACAGTGTTGCGTGTGGTTTCTTGCTGACATTATGATATTACAAGATATAAACAATTCAAATATGATACAAAAATATTTTGAGTTGACATGCAAGCTAACTGTTAATCCGTCACTTTATTACTACCCTTTTCTTCAAGCATTATCCTTCTAAAAAGTTATATTTAATAAAGTTAATGTGCTCGAGCTCAGCGAGAACGCCTGCTGTAATACTTCTTTAAATATCAAAAGCATATTAATTTTTAAAATGACCGTTACTACAACTTGGCTGACCCACTGGAAATCAATCAATCATAAGCTTTTATCAGAGTGTTGTCATTTGAATGCACATAAAACACACTTTGCGTGCAAATAGGGCGCGAGCGTGACTCATCAAAAACTGAGGGTTTATAAAGGAGCCTCGCGCGCGCACTTCACTTCACTTCAGCAACAGCGCGCGCTCACAGTCTTCAACCCGCTCAAGATCTACTACACGAGTAAGTACTTCATGACTGTCACATGCACTTTTGCCTTCAGCTTTAAGTGCGCACTGTGAGACCATGCATTAGTGTCGGATGCGTTACTTTCCTAGCTAAATCATTGCATTGCGCTGCTAAAACAAATGATTGACGGCGTCGTCACTGTCAAGTGTGTCTGATGATATATTCATAGAGCGGCTATTGCATAACGAGCAGATATTTAAATAGATCTACTCGAGTCAATCAATGCACGCATATCCACACTGAGCTGCATAGGTTTTTAGTGCAGCATGGGCTTATGCTTTTCTTATTGAATAGGAACTTTTTCATCGTATGTACAAGATATGTGCGCAAGTGTGACCACAATGAATGGAGGCAAATGTTACGTAACGCTCAAATGCTCATGCTGCGTTGTGGGAGGGGAATTACTAGTATGCAATTCAGTAAACCATAGAAGTAACCCAACAGTGTGCAAGTCTATGTTTACAATCGCTGCTACACATTCAATCTGATTACTTCTCTTCGGCTACTTTCATGTTATGTAATTTCCTGTCTTAACTCTTTTACTCTGTGTTTTTACAGTGGCTCCCTACACACTCACATACTTCGCGGTCAAAGGTTTGTATGAAAGCTGTTTCGTAATCTTGTTCTTGTCACATGATGCGTGTCTAACCCTTCAGAAAAGTCTGGAAAAGTTTTCATGAGCAATGAAGCTGCGAGCTAAAGTGCAACTCTTAAATAACTCATATTTTAGTAGATGATTGAATTTGCATGCAACTTTAAAATGCACATTATTATAATATAGCTTGTTATTTTATTACTAGACGATGCATAAATGCACTCTTTGCTCCATTCATAATCTTTGGCATCCGGCCAGCTCTCAGACTCTGTGTCTGAAGGCGTTTGCCCTAGATTGGGAATGAGGAATGAATGGTAGTGAACTTACGCCTACATGCTCTGCTCATAAACTGGCAAATAACAAACAGCTCCTCATGATAAAATGTGAAGTTATCGGTAACCACAGTCTAAAGTAGTTGTATTATCATTTCATCTAATATGCCTATGTACTTTGATGCATGATTGCACACTAAGAGGATTGTACTATAGTAACACCCCGTGTCATGTGCTGTTTCCAGGCAGATGTGGAGCCTTGAAGATGATGCTGGCTGACTATGGGCAGCAACTGAAGGAGAACCTGGTGACCTTTGAGCAGTGGGGGAAGGGGGATATAAAAGCCAGCTGTGTGAGTGTTGTTTTTATATAGGATTGCAATTTTAATGCAAATAATCCATGCATGTTTTTATGTTAAAAGCTGTATATCGATTGATAATTGTTGCTTGATTTGTTTTAGGTGTTTGGACAGTTGCCTAAATTCGAGGATGGGGACCTGGTCCTGTATCAGTCCAATGCTATGTTAAGGCATTTGGGTCGAAAACATGGTAAAAAGAAACAAAAGTTTAGTAGTTTACCCACAAATGTAAATTCTGTCATTATTTTCTCTCTCTAAACCTGTATTCATTTCATTCTTCTGTTGAACACATAAGAAGATATTTAGAAGAATGAAACCGTTAATGGTCCCCATTGACTTCAGTATTAACTTATATACTATGGAAGTCAATGGGGACCAGCAACCGCTTGATTACCTACAAACTATCTTCCTTTATATTCAACAGAAAAAATAACTTCATTCAGGTTTAGAACAACATGAGAGCGACTAAATGACAGAAATGTCACCACTTTAATGCATCAGAATCAAATCAAGCTTACTTAAGATTACTTTAAAAATGTTAGAATGAGAAATTTGGAAAACCTTTTGTGAAATATAAAAACCGAGCATCCTACTCTATCCCAAAATGCAATGCAATGAACCAAAAGTATAATCAGCCATGATTTATTTGAATGTACTTGATATTTGCACTTTATGCATTCATTTCTGAGATAATAACTGGACGCTTCTCGCTGATGTAAACATGCATACTACTGTATGAGATCTTTGCTACATAATGCATACTACTGTATGTACAGAACTGTCATAATTGATCCTCTCACACATTCAGGTGCGTATGGAAAGAACGACTGCGAGGCTTCTCTTATCGACATGATGAACGACAGCGTTGAGGATCTGCGCCTAAAATACATTAAGATGATCTACCAGGAATATGTGAGTACTGTAAACCTCACAGATGTTCAGACACTGGAAATAAATACATAAAATCACCCTTTGAGCCATTTTTAGAGCAAATGCATGATGAATATCAGTGTTTTGTCAGCGATATGACCCTAGACATGTGTGTTATTTTGTGTAGGAGACTGGTAAAGAAGCGTTCATCAAAGATCTGGCCAACCAGCTCAAACCATTTGAAACCATTCTGGCCAAAAACAAATCTGGCTTCCTAGTCGGTGATCAGGTGAGGCTTCCAGGAGAAATACAAACTCATTTTAGTACTTGTTAAATTCTGACCTATGTTTCATGTCTCTTCCTCACAGATCTCATTTGCGGACTACAACCTGTTTGACCTTCTGCTGAATTTTAAAGTCCTTAGCTCCACCTGTCTGGACTCCTTCCCGGCGCTCAAGAGCTTCGTGGATAAGACCGCTGCCCGGCCCAAAATCAAAGCCCTGCTCGAGTGCGACGACTTCAAGAAGATGCCCATCAATGGCAATGGCAAACAGTAATTCTTCAGCTCTAGACAACCTTCTCAAACCATGGCACTTTCTGTTAAAAGGCCTTAACTGGTGCTCTGTGATTTAGCGAAATATCTCACGTCTTTGTATGAATATGTATTTTGTATGTTTACTGTTTTTGATGGTGTTACTAACAGAAACAAGTGTATCAATTATTATGAATAAAAAAAAATTTAAACATCCAGAATAGTTTAATTGCTGTTTTTTAATATACTTTGTTGTAGAACAACCCTGCACCTATATATGAGATTAAATTGCGTTAAAATATAACCACTTTATTAGAATTATTTTGAAGCGCTCTCATGAGCCCTAGTGAATATGCATGTTTGTTTATAAATAGAAATGATGCAGATTAAATGGACAAGTGATGAGCATTTGTGATATAAAAATATTTATATGAACATATTTGTATTACATTTTCATGTTATATATTAATATAGTTATATTAGATATTATATTATTTTAAATGTTTTCTATTATATACAATATTATAAAAAATATGTTTTTTTTAATAATATTGCACTTAAAAAAAAAGTTAAATTATGACGCACTATAATATTGCACTACAATATTATAAAAAATATGTTTTTTTTAATAATATTGCACTTAAAAAAAAAGTTAAATTATGACGCACTAAGTCAACTATAAGATTAAAAAGTCGAAGTTGTTAGATAAAAGTAGGAATTTTGTCATGCTAAGACAGAAACATGACATTGAAAAGTCAAACTTATGACATAAAAAGGTGAATTTATGACATTCTACAATTATTAGATAAAAAGTTAAAACTTTGACTTCATCGTATGTGACTTAATGTGTAATGATGACTTTTGAGTGTCTTTGATTTACAAAAGCATGTTTTTGGTTTCTCATGTATCTGGATCCAACTCCGCCCCTCGGATCTCGTGTACTGCATTGAGGCTACTGAGATGTTGTACCACATTTTGTCTAGAGTTCAATTTTTTTTTGATAGCGTCTTCATCAGGCTTTTATTATGAAAGTCTTTTTCAGTCTTTTATTTTGAAAGCGTTCTCACTCAGGCTTTTATTTTGAAAGCGTCTCGATCTGGCGTGTCTCTGCCTTCACGCGTCTGTCATCATCTCCCATAGCCCTCAGTCTGCACAGTTAGCATTAGCGAGGTGCAGTTTTCTGCAATGTCTTCTGTTGAAGAGATGTCCAACTCCGTGGCGGAGAGTTTGGAGGAGGACGGAGTGGAAAGGAGAACACTGTGGAGAGGCAGAGATGGAGTATGAGGAGCCTATTAAAGGAGGTTATATCTTCTACAGGTGAGCTGAGCAGCTAGCTTAGCATGAGAGTGTGCGGCTAATCACTTCAATTACAGATGTTTAATTCACTCATTCTCCTCTGTATTGTGTTGGACGTCAGTTTTGAGATGATACGGTTCGTTACATACAATCAATGCACGTTAGTGTACAGAGAGCTGTATTAGTTAATTGAGTTTTTCACATGAACTGAATCAGGAGCGCTTTAAAAAGATCTCAGTTAAAGTTTAATCAAACCTCGTGAGCAAGTCTTATATATCCTATGTTAGAAGTTTGCAGACACTAAAATAACTCTCATTATGAGAGATATAATCTCATTCATTTCTCCTTTTCTGAGAGATTCACATGATCTGAGAAGAGTCCCTGTAGTTGTAATTCTTGGCTGGATGAGTCTGTTTAATCCAGATCAGGACTGGGTTTAATCCGGATTTACAGCAGGTGTTTTCTGAGGTTAGTTTAATTGATTCTGAGTGAGTCACACAAGATTTTCCTTAAAATTCAGCCTAAAGAAGTTTGATGTGCTCTGTCACTTTACCCTTTTCCTGAGGGATTCAAATGAACCGAATACAAGTTTGTCAGAATGAAGAGATTCAAATGAACCGTTTTCTTTATTGATTCATTTATTCTATGACACTCTGACCCCTATAGCTGTTTTACTGATGTTCTCTGTCACTTCTCTTTATTTCTGCCTGATTCTGAATAAAACTTGCGGAAAAAGATTATAATATTTTATATGAACTTAATCAAAATAAATAGGTAGGACTAAAAGAGCCTTGAAGTCGACATGAAACATAAGTTGTGCTCTATTGTGACGTATATCCGAGTGAAACGCTTCTGGAACAAGAACAAATGTGGGCGGGGCTTGATTGAGTCTGTGTGGAATTGATTGGATGGTTGTGGTTTGCTATTGGCTGATCTCATGTGAGTGACAGGTTGCCCCGCCCACATCATCAGAGAGAGAAGAGATGCTGTTGTTCTGATTCAAGATTATTAAAGCTACAATATGTAATTTTTTCCGCCGCTAGAGAGAGAGAGAGAGAGAGAGTTTTTCTAAGAACGAGTGCATGTGGCTAAACCTGTAATATTGATCATGCATGATGACAGACATCAAAACTGCTTGATGCTAGAATGTGCAAATCAAAAGTTACAGATTAACCGATTTGAGCTCATAAAAAGGTTTATAGTTAATCACAAGAAAACCCACTCATTAAAATCATCCGTTTGTCGCTTAGACCTTTGAGCTTTTATGGTCTGTTATAGACGTAAGAGTGAACAAAGGCATGGCACAACAACATGCATGCATTTCACTGCATGCTAACAGAATTATAACGCAACAATGTTAAAACACAATCCACACAAAACCATAACTCAATAACTAGGGAAGCATGATGAAATATTGGTCTCATATTAGCTGATTTTTAGCACACTTGTATTGGATATTTAACTGTTTCTGCCTATATTTCGATGTTTTTGCCATCATCTAGTGCCAACATAAATGGAAAGCATTAGATTATGAGCTCTATTTCTTAAAGAACCCCGTTTTTAACATGTTATGTGAATATCAAGCTATCAGCTTATCAGACAGAATTTGGATACAGATATTGGTGCACCATTTCATGACAGACTCTTTCCATTGCAGTGCCAATGCTACACCCTGTACTTGCCCATGTAAGTCAATAACAATATCCACAAGTCCATGCAAACTTCTCAACAACATAATCTGATAATAAAACACACGTTATTCATTAGGTCTGCACTGTACTTACTGTAAAATGACATTGTGGCGTCCAATGTTGCCCAATCATTCTTAACACTACACTGAATCAGAAGACTTCAACCTCCACAAATAAGTGTGTTAGTGTTGTCAAGTCAACTCAAAAGTGAAAATAAAAGATTCCTTGATTCCCATTGGATCCAAACACCCCTTGATTTCGATTTTACACTCACCCCAGCAACTCTACGTGGCCTACAGCATAAACATGCACTTATATTCATTCGAGCCCCCATAAATACATGCGGAAACGCGATTTATTACCTGTGACGCGTGGAAATCACTCCAGGAATAAAAGCAAATAGTCTGTGAAGAGTCTTGACAATTTGTAGTTCTCGATAACAAAACGAAAAGTCAAATGGGTTTGATTTCGCTCTTCAGATCGAAAGCAAAACAAGTGAAGGAAACAAGCGCTTGGGTGGAAATCCCCAGTGTGCGTGTGTGGAGTGTGTGTTGTGCGCTTACTTCGTGTTTACAAATCCTACTATGGTGCAGAAGTGTCTCATTAATATTAACGACGCAGCGAGCCGTTCGCGAGCTGATTGGATGGCATGTGGAGAGGGCGCATATAAGTGGGAGGGAACGATGTCATGGGGAAAGCTTGGCTCATGAATATTAATTACGTAGCGAGACGTTCGCACACCGATTGGCTGAAAAGCAGACTCGTTTGTAAGTTGGTTTGTTTTACCAAAAATAAACTGGGAAAATTAATAGTACAAATAATAGACATTTTTTGTATTGCCACAGAAGGAAAATAAATATTATATAGCTTATGAATATTACATATATTGCGGAAAACATTTTTTAAAATTGTATATTGCTATTATTTTTTCATTAACATCACTGACACCTTATTGTATTAAATATTCCCTGTCACACATGTGACTGAATGTATTGTTTATATCGCAATACTACGTATAAATGAATCAAGCACTTTGAAATTCACATTTACTGGACTCTCTCGAGAGAGTTTAACCCGAGTAACGTCTTTGGACCTACTTAATATTCATGAGCTAAGTCTTCGCCATAGTAGTTTTTGAGCTGGTCTGCTTATTGGCTGCAAGGCTGAAATGCGAAAGTCGATTTCATTTTCACTTCCTCGTTGTTTCGTTATTGCTTCTTAAAGGCGAAGCTGCAACGTGCAGAAGTGCTGGTTGTGTTTGAACAGGAAAATGCCCTAGTTTCATGTTCCTGAGAGTTCAGTTGTGATATATATCACATATATTTATGTGCAGATGTTGCGTATTGCTGTATTCAAAATTGCATTCGTCTTTTGTAGTTTTTGTGTGTGTAAGTGCACATATTAGTTCAGTCCATCACTGTTGCTGGAATGACATTTCCAAACAATCATGAGCTCTAGAGATGAGAGAGGAAATGCAAGTATAGCTGCATTAGGTATAGCTGTGCAATACTATCCTCAGTGTGTCCACACACACACACACATACACACACACAGTCTCATATCTATCTCTGCCGCCAAGCCCTACAACTCCCAGCATATGATGCAACACACAAACTCGAGCAACTCAAACCCCATTTAAATAATGCATTGGACTCACATAGTCTTTACTAGAGGACTATAATTGCAAAAAGCATTTCTAAAACCCACTTTCTTTCTGAAATCATCCAGGTTTTCCCCGGTATGTATTTTTGAGTAAAAAACAACCCAAAAAGGAAACAGCTTGACGGAGAGTTGAGAAACAGGACTGAAACAGAAATAAGGTACGGCAAGGTTTCGGGGAACAGTTCTGCTTTCTGTTGCATTTCTCTGGAACACACCTTGTTTTTCAGCAGAACTAGAACACAGCGCCACCTAGTGCTGAAGAAACACTGCGGTCTCGTTTGCTCTCGAGCAGTTTCACAGGAATTATGTCAAAGTTACCTGCAATCTGCATGCTGTGGAGTGAGAATGTTTGCAAAAATAATGGCTATGAATGTATATTTTTAAATATAATTTAACATATGAAGACTTTATACACTATGAAGACTTTATACACTACCTTTCAAAAGTTGTTTTTGAAAGAAACACTTGTGGTCAGTTTGTGTGTGTGTGTGTGTGTGTGTGGCTGTATTAGGTATTAATTTAAACTCCTGCTTTTAGATCAGAATTCACAGATTAAATAGATTTTTTTTTATATATATATATTTTAAAAAAAAAGAAGTCTCATTTGCTCACCAATGCTCCATTTGATCAAATCAGTGTATTGTGAAATATTATTATTATTCGGATCGGTACGATTTTTAATGTTTTCAAAAGAAGTCTCTAACGCACAACAAATCTTCATTTATTTGATCAAAAATACGATAAAAACAGTAAAATTGTGAAATATTATTATAATGTTAATCAGCTGTTTTCTATGTGAATATATAGTAAAGTGTAATTTATTCCTGTGATCAAAGCTGAATTTTCAGCATCATTACTCCAGTCTTCAGTGTCACATGATCCTTCAGAAATTCTTATATGCTGATTTGGTGTACAAGAAACATTTATTTTTGTTATCAATGTTGAACACATTTAACAGTTAATATGTTTGTGCTGCACCTGTTCAGAAGGTTCATTGAGGATCCTCAAGCAGTGAGTGGTGAGTTTTGGGATGTAGTTCTGCTGCAGATTTGAGCCGTACCACGAAACAGTGGAGTAAGTGAGAACCAGCTCCCTTAATACTGAGAGATAAAGTTCAGACCTCTCCACATCACATAACTAGAGAGAGAAGACAGATACAACAGTGTAAAATCCCCTGAAAATCCAGCTAAACCGGATGGTAGTTTATTTTACATGGTTTTAGGTGGTTCAAATTGATGGTCATCAGCTAGTCTAAATGGTTGATGGAACAGGTTTCGACATGGTCGATGAAGCATTGCTTGGTGATTGGTTGAGCTAAACTGGTATTATCTAATTGTGTAGTTAAATTTAACAGCTGACAGATATTCAACATAATTTATGTGTGAGACAGTCTAACAGAAGGACGGACAAAACCAGTCAAATATCAACTATCAAATATCAACAGTTCTGCTCATATTTCATCACCATTTTCTAAACTATAGTGAATAAACTGTGATAAAGTGAGAAATGTTGAAGGCGTCTGAGTAAATGTTGGTTTGACTAGATACAATAAAAATGCTTTAAAGTGTTCTTTTATCCCATTGCAACTTAATCAGTAAAATAAAGATGCATTATTTAGGGAAGTAGAGTTCTTTGGTCAGCATAGACACAATGCAAGGTATCTGTTTCTTGCCACCGAACCCTGGCATATTGCAGGAGGATTCGAAGTCGAGCGCCACCTTGTGGTTGACACGTGTCATGATCTGAATGATCTCCAGTTGCTTGCCGTGTTTTGACAGCATCTCACAGAGCGAGGAGATGAACCAGGAACCCTGAGCGACGTTCCTCCAGGAGTAATACCCTGAGGAGAGACAGAAAGCACACGTTTGAGGGCGAGTGCATGTGGTTTTGTGAGGAAACGGCACTGAGTGAGACATTAGAGACCTGGAGCCGCGGAGTACGCATACAGAAAATCAGCCTCCACTGGAATTCTGTTAGTTTCCATGTCACCTCCACCGTCTGCTTCAACGCCAGGGTCCAGATCTGTGCCTCGACAAGCCTGGAGACACACACAGGGTCAACACATCTGTGAAAGAGCAACTAAAGCAACACTCTTAAGTAAAAATACAGCTTTTAATGTGGTATTTTCAATATGCTAAACCATGTGTAAATTCATAAGTCGACAGCCTCAGGCACTGCTGTCGTTAATAACTAATGATCTGTACAACGGAAGTGAATCTGGACAATAACTTTATTCTAGATCTGCTGTAAAGCCTAATCAATCTCTGTTACTGTAATCTCCTATTATTATCACTATAAAGCTGCTTTAAACAATTGATATTGTATATAATATATACAGGTGATACTCGAAAAATTAGAATATCGTGCAAAACTTAATTTACTTCAGTAATTCAACGTAAAAGGTGAAACTAATATATTATATAGACTCATTACATGCAAAGTGAGATATTTGAAGCCTTTATTTGATGATTATGGATTACAGCTTATGAAAACCCCAAATTCAAAATCTTTTTTTTTGAATATTACATGAAATCAATTTTAAAAAAGGGACTTTAAATGCAGAAATGTCGGCCCTCTGAAAGGTATAATCTGCATATGTACTCAGGTCTTGGTTTGGGCCACTTTTGCATGAATTTCTGCCTCAATGCGGCCAGCGGCGGCCTTAAAGGGATACTCCACTTTTTTTGGAAATAGGCTCATTTTACAGCTCCCCCAGAGTTAAAGAGTTGAGTCTTACCGTTTTCTAATCCATTCAGCCGATCTCCGGTTCTGGCGGTACCACTTTTAGCATAGCTTAGCATAGCAAGCACTGGTGGGACGTTGCTCATCTTCAGAGACACAGGGAAAGGAGAATTATAGGATGACGGGACACTCATTTATACGACACTTTATTCAACAGGAACAACAGCTCGTTCATTACGCTATTTCTACATCATTGCACATGCGCAGTGCTTTCAGTTTCGGGTTTCAATCCGATCAAGTTCTCTCCAGTGGCGGCCTTAAGCATCTGGGGGCCCGTTTCAATAACTAATATGGGGCCCTACCCACATAAAACATAAACATAATAGAGCAGAAAAAGCAAGGATTCCTGCTGGTTTGCATCAATGGTATATTATTTTATTACGTGCACTTTCAGCTTCATGAACACGCAGCTCAACATATCGAACTTAATTTGATTAATATACATTATACAGCGTTTTACGCTGGAATAAGCCTCGCTCTTGCACGCAGGGCAGCTTCACTGCTTAATTGATTTGGGCTGTATATTTTCAGCTGACTGGGCTGACTTTAAAAAAACCCGAGCTCAAACATCTCCTCAACTTGAATTATTTAACAAAAGCAAAGAAGAAAAAGTGTCTGACTGACACTGAACCGAACTTATCATAAATAACGATGGGCTCCGCGTTATTTCAGCACCGCTTAAGCCGTTCGCGGGGGCGGTAAACGTCGCCATGGTAACCGCGGCCGAGTTCGACCAATCAGAGACGAATTAGAATTATGGGTGTAGTATTTCTCCAGAAGATCGCAAATAACAAGGTTGATTTCATACCTTGTAGCTTTTATAGGAGCAGAAACTTTCGTTTTCACAGCCTCATAGCTCGTGGTCAATCTACCGTAGATGGTTTAGACATAATGGCTGAAAATCAATATCCTACGGAGAAAATGAATGGGATTTTGCTGGTCTGTTGGGGTGCCCCTCAGAGGGGGGGGCCTGTTTCAATTGAAACGGGTGAAACATAGGTAAGTCCGCGTCTGAATGCGGTGTGGCATGCATGCTATCAGCCTGTGGCACGACTGAGGTGTTATGAAGACCAGTTCTGCATTGCTCAGTCTCATGTCTCTCATCTTTCTCTTGGCAATGCTCCATAGATTCTCTATAGGGTTAAGGTCAGGCTAGTTTGCTATCAAGCACAGTAATCCCATGGTCATTGAACAAGGTTTTGGTTCTTTTGGCAAGTCCTGCTGGAAAATGAAGTCAGCATCTCCATAAAGCTTGTCTGCTAAAGGAAGCATGAAGTGCTCTAAAACATCCTGGTAGACGGATGCGTTGACTCTGGACTTAATAAAGACTCTGGACTTAATAAAGACTCTGGACTTAATAAAGACTTGAATTATAACAAACAAAGGCTTGAAATATCTCACTTTGCATGAAATGAGTCTATATAATATTAGTTTCACCTTTTAAGTTGAATTACTGAAATAAATGACGAGTTTCACCTGTAAATGAAGGTGACTTGGCTCGTGACGCTCACCTGAATGAAGAAAAGCTTGGGTTTTCCCACCAGTGAAGGGCAGCGATCTCCTCTGAAGAGCTCAAACAGTGTGTTCAGTGCTATAGCTCCATCCGTGCCAAAAATCATCCCATCGTCTCCATGACTCAACAACACACACACAAACATGGCCGACTTACTGTGATCCTCCCGAGACACTGAGGATGGAAGACTTCGTGAGTTTATGAGCCATTCAATTATTCTAATCAATCAGTGCGCAAAACATACCTTTAGTTAACAAAGCCTTCATGTCTGAGGCAGTTTGATCATTCCTAGTGGTGACTTTGAAGCCTAGCTTTGAGAAGGTCGCCATCGCATTCTTTGCATCCTCGTCTGTCCCGTTACGAACTCCCATTGCTGTTTAAAAGAGATTAAAATTAGGATGAACATGCCTGAACTAAACCCTTAAACCTGTCTGTGTGCTTCCCAGCTCTTACCTGTTTGTCTGTGGAAGTTCTTGTTGTTGATGATCACACATTGTCCCAGACTGCCATAGTTCATGTTGTACTGGAAAGCATCAGAACGTGGTTTGGCGTCCGTTTGATCGACTCCGGCATCCGTGAGAAACGAAGTCCTGCGAGAGCAAATACTTTTATGAGACATTCCTAATTAAAATGGAAATTATAGACAGTCACTTCAGGAAGTGGTTAGGCAGCGGATACGTTCATTAACTTCAGAAGCGGAAATTGTGCTCGTCTTTTCTTCCCTGTTGTGACGTATACATCAGAGTGAAACGCTTCTGGAGGGCGGGGCAACCTGTCACTCACACGAGATCCACCAATAGAGACAGAGCGACACGCATCATAATCTGAAACCACGCCCACATCGGCGGGGGAAACAATCTAACAGTCTCCATTGACTGTGCATTGTGTGTGAAGCTGCCTCCTTGTCATTTATGACTTATTACAAAAAACAAAACAATGTCTAAAAGCTGCTGTGTGACAAAGTGTGCAGAAAAAAGCTAAAACACCCATAAATAAATGCTTATAAGCTGTCGACCCCAAAAAACGAGCGTTTAAGGACAAAAAAAGTGGACACAGGCTGGAACGAATGGGTAAATTTTGGGATTTAATTTGTACTAAAACTATGTGCAGTAAACATTTTGTCACTAGTAAGTCAAATATCCAAATGTCAGTTTTATATATTATATTTCTGTAAGCTAAGCTATCCTGTCACCGATTACGTTCTCCTCAGTGGCGTACGTTAGTTCTCCGAGTAATACGACACTGTCTCAATTGCCTGAATCCACTTTTGTGTCCTTAAATGCTTGTTTTTTGGGGTCGACAGTTTATAAAAATGTATTTATGGGTGTTTTAGCTTGTTTGCTGCACACCTTGTCACATAACAGCTTTTAGACATGGTTTTGTTTTTTGTTATAGGTCAGAAATGACAAGGAGGCAGCTTCACACAATTCACAGTCAATGGAGCGTGAATGCCTTGAAAAACACACAAAGCACATCTAAAACGGGAACGAGCTTTGAGATCGACTGTACAACTAGTTTTGAGAAGAAATCTTGGAGGCGGGCTCATTTGCATATTCATAGAGCTGCGCATACTAAATGAGGCAAGGGTGTCAAATTACATTCAAGATATTTTAAGGCATGAAGGCATAAAACATTTAAATATGTAATTTTTAGTGATCAAAGATGAGTTTTAAGAGATGAAATGATTGACAACAGGGGGACTTTAACATTTTGGATGATCTTCTCAGTGATTCCTCGATCAACAATGAGTCGTTCTAATTCTGACTTACATATCCATCTACGGTTTCTTGTAATTATATGTTTGTATAATGAATCAATTCCATCAAAATCAAACACATACTCTTGTGCGTTCCCTTTTCTGGCGTCCACAGTGTCTTCACCCCTGGGCTTTCCGTCCGACATCGTCACTAAAAAAGAACACAAAAGAAACAGGTCTACTGATTAATAATGCAACACATTTCCAGCAAATCAAAAAAAAATTATAATAGCTATTATTCATTAAGAATTCCAGGAAATGCAGCATGTGTGAATTACAGTAAGTGTTTATCTGTAAATGTTGTGTCACTGTAATTCACATCCTGCTTTATTTCCTTCCGCCATGATTTTGTCATTAAAACCGCAAGGACTTTTTTAGGTAACACAACAATATATATAATTATAGATTCTGTTTATGTCAAACTTGAGTTTTTGTTGTGTCAAAAAACAAAACCAACTGGTTTCAAAGACATTTCCTATAAAAAAAAACGTACAGGTGTGTCAAGCTCCCTTAAAATGCTAAGAGATAATGTGTTTGCTTCTTTCTAGATTTAGATGATCGTGAAGTCATAATGATCACAAATATCATTATCATAAGATATACAAACATGTCACATCTTGATGAATGAAGGCTGGGTGAGTCATTGTCACTTGAATTGGGGTCACAAATTGCAGTAACAGAAAGTATGTCACGCAGTTTCTCTTTATTACCCAAGACACATTATGAAATAAGTTTAATGTTACTCTTCTTCTTCTTCTATAATACGATACGTTTTAGTCTTAGACTGTCTCAGAAATGTCAAAAACACACACAGACTCTTCACTGATCCTCTTTAGTGGCGTTTACACACACAGTCACGACTTGTTATCTGAATCCATTCGTTATTAAAAACACTCCAAAACATTCAGAACAAAAAAAAAGATCATTAAAAAAGCAAAGGTAAAGATGCAATTAATGAGAATAAAGTAAAGAACTTACAGGTGTGTTGTCAGCTACTTTAATTTCCTTCTGAAATAGAAACTGAAATCGGGTCGTTTTTATGATGAGGTGTTTGTGGTTTCTTTTGCAGGAAGCGCGCAGTTTACGGTTAAATATTAATTAAGCAATGTTTTTTTTTTTTGTTGTTGTTGTTTTAAATCACCCAATAACGAAAGCTAACTCATAAATATTAAATAAATGGTGCATACGTTGCGTTTTATGACCAATGTTCCGTGAGACTGTCGCTCCTCCCACATGCCATCTACAACAAACGAGATTCTACGCATGCGCAGTAACACCACACATTAGGAGTGAGGCATTACATAAACACACTAAATCATCTTTTTAGTGTACGTATTTATACAGTAGTTGTCAGAAGTGATGTCCAGCCATAAATGTGATTGAAGACACAATACGTTTTTTTTTATCTATAAAAATATGTTGTTACATATGTTAAAATGTATTTTAACATGGTTAAAAATGGTTAACAATTAACGTTATGGTCAGTAAACAAAAACTTCTCGGTTAACTTCATGTTCTCTTCAATTATTTAGACGCGTCAAGTCTCTCTCACCATTTACTCTCGTATATTAACTATAAGCAATTATTCTATAAAGAGGTCGAGAAACTAATGTGACTGAGTCAGTCAGCAAAACGAAATGACGGCTAAGTTTTAAATTACACGAGTGCGCGGGGTTTCTGTGGAAGACAGAAAGTAACTATGCGCGTGCTGGAGATGCGCGTGCAGAACAGGGGCGCGCAGTAAGGAAAGTTACAAACCCATTATATTTATATACCCATATATATTTTTTATATGTATTTATGATCTGTATACTTTTCATACTACACTCAAACCTGGCTTAATATCTTTAACTTTAAAATTCAATTTATCTAAAAATTATAATGCGTTTTGACTGATCAATCCAGGTTTTAATAAACTGTCTTTCTAAGTTTAATAAAAAATCTAGTCCTATCTATCTATCTATCTATCTATCTATCCATCTATCTATCTATCTATCTATCTATCTATCTTTCTTCAAACCTTTTTAT